>JAMWET010002426.1:480000-537298 GCA_024036415.1 Prochilodus magdalenae
TGAAAATTTTTAATGGTGCACATAGGACAACGTGATTCCAGAACAAAGCAGAAGTGATGGCACAAACAGCCTATAATCACAGCTGCTCTGATATTTTTCAAACTCACTTTCTTCAGAATGGTTTTTATTTCAATAAAACATAATTATGCACTTTTCTAGAGATGGAGTCGGATCTTACGGTGCTTCTTTGTATCGATAACATTGTGAACGCAATCACTCTCATGTGGATGGAAATAAAGCCACATCAAACTCAAACGTAAGCCATGAGTGAGCTGATTATTCTACTGAACCTGTTACCTCCACCTCCACACAGTTCTTCACATGTTCTTCTATGAATCATTAATGATTTTTCGATTGCTCCTTAGATTATACAATACCTGACCATCTGCTGTGTGTTAATTATTCATCTGATTAGAGGAACCCGATCCATCGGCCTGCACCACTTAGCTGAATATTCTGGAAAAATGAAACCTGCATGTTAACGTAATGTTACTGAACTACAAATGTCTTCAGATAGATAGATAGATAGACAGATAGACAGATAGACAGATAGATAGATGGATAGATGGATAGATAGATAGATAGATAGATAGATAGATAGATAGATAGATAGATAGATAGATAGATAAATATGTAGCATCATCAAATAGCATATAACCTCAACAAGACCAGAAGATATTAGACTTCACTCTGTGAAGAGTTCATCCAACTAGCTGCATGAGTTGGTTGGCTGACTGCAGCTTCGTTCTTCTGGACCTTAACGGCTATGCAAAACAATTCAAAAGCAATTAACGTGACATGTAACTCCACTGTGACTAAATCAGCTTGGATTATAGGTACCCTGTACCGTTCACGCTCAAGCCATCAATAAGGTGTAATGAATGTGCAACATTTGCATATTTCCAGCATAGCTTGAAAGTGTGAACCCCTAAGATATCTGTATAGATATTGTCTATATATCTGTATTATCGGATACATAATCGCATCTTCACACAGATCTTAAAAGTAGAACTCAGTCAATCAAATTTGATCAAATCAAATGAGAGTAAAATAAATAAAATTTATTTACTGAAGAAAATTATTATTACTACACGTCTACAAGTGGCAAATTTAGGTTTAGCAGTTAATTTAGTTAATAAGGTGAAATTAGAGTCAGGTGTTTTCATTCAATGGGACGACTACTTTCAAGTTTCAGGTTTTTTTGTCATTTGCACAACACGTCAGGACATTTATGCACTGAAATGCTTGTGGTGAGGCTCAGGTTGATACTCTACAGCAGGGCAACATTAATATACACACCGACTAAACAGGTGTGTCTAGCAAAGTCTGATCTTTACAGCACATGTTTGTGCCTCATGGCATGAATAAAAGAGAGTTCTGAGGACCTCAGACTGGAAAGAGTTACAAAACCACAAAACCCAAGAGTTCGAACTCCACCATCCAGACTGTGTACAAATGGAGGAAATGTAAGACCACCGTTAACCTCCCTGGGAATGGTAGACCAACAAAGACCACCCCAAGAGCAAGGGATGCAATAGTCTGTGAGGTCACAAAGGAAGCCGCTGCTTTCTATAATTTTTGGGTTTTTTTGGTAATCATCACAGTTTGTTGTAACGTGTCACACGTCCAGAAGGCCTGGTGTCACTACACCTCCATCCCTACCGCACCATCTGCAGGAATATTCAAGCTGCATGGGATGGATTATCACAGGACACCATAAGAAACCTCTACAACTCCATGCTGAGATTTCTGGCATGTTGGGTTAGCAAACATGGCGGCTCGACGCCATACTGAGAGACACTACTTCTGTATGTGTGGCTCAAATAATATTCCCTGTATTATCTTGTATTGTTCCTAGTTTTGGAATTAGAAATTTTACTTTCCAAATAGCATCGCAATCTGACACTTCCTTCTGGGGGCAACTATTGTTTTGATGATGAGTGTAGAAGAAAATTAATATTTCTTCATTTGAAAACGACTGTAAATGTTGAAGCCTTCTGTTACAGTACTATCGTAAGAGCCAGCACCTCTTCTTATCCTGTTTAATTCCATGTTCGGTTGTTTGCATCCCAGCCACTGAATTACTGAGGAGTTTTGAAACGTTGGTGGACTTCCTCTTTAAAATACGGTTTGTTTTCATATTAGTGCTCGCCGTGTGGGCAGTGACCTACATTAGCAGCGAGTAAATTCTTGTTACATGAATTCCCGCACAGCTCCCGTAGAGAGAGAGCTGTGCCAGCCTCGGTGCCAGTTTCCCTGCCAGCTTAAGCATTTACTACACCATTACGGTGGCATTTGCTCACTTTGTACACTTTATGTTTGTGCTGTCTGACAAATTAGTCTCTCTGCTCTCAGTTCTCTTGGCAGTAAAGGCAGCGACCGTAAACATAATGATAAACACATACACACACTGAAACGGTTATCAGTGAGGAATAAGCAGATTAACCGCCAGCAGTGCGCTGTCTGTTTATGCATGAAACATTTAAACAAAGGATGAAGTTATGTGGTTGAGTGGAGTACAGTAAAGCTGTATCATCAACTGCTCATTGTATTAAGGTGTATTTGTGTTCATTTAAGCCTGATCAGAGTGTCCTGTATTATACATTAATATGAAACTGAAAACAAACCCCCAAAAACCAACCGAACAAAACACCATGCTTCATTTACAATCACTGTCAGTAAATAGTGGCACCCAGAAGGAAGTGTGGGATTGCAGTGCTGTTGGGAAGGAAGATAAAGGTTACCAGGAACAATACATGATGATACATTTAGACTGATATGGATGATATTTATTAAGCTACACATACAGAAGTAGTGTATCTCAGTATGGCGTCGCTAACGCAACATGCCAGACGCCTTGGCACAAAGTTGTGGAGGTTCCCAATGATGTCCTGTGATCATCCATCCCATGCAGCTTGAATATTCTCATACAGTTCCTGCAGATGGTGCAGTAGGGGTGGAGTAGGGGTGACGAGTGACAACAACTGTGAGAGCAGCTGAGAGATGCACAGCAGCCTGCTGCAGGACTGTACTGTACCACCTCTCTCTTCTCCCTTCAGGACAGTGCTGCCAACCAGTCAGCACTCATGCTTAGTCTTACTTTCTTTAGGTTAAAAAGAAATATACAGATAATGCTTCTTTGATTTGTTTAGTGAAATATATCCTTTTTTGCTAAATTAATAAAAGGTCAAGGACAAATATTTAGAAACTATTTTACTTTTAACTATTTTATTTAACTTTTCTTTTTTTCTCTCCTTTTTAAAAAATCTTTTTTAATTTGCTCACGGGCGCCCTCTGGTGGTTGTCAGCCATGTTTTACAGGGGAATAGGCAGTGGACAGGCTCCCTTTAAACCGGTGTGGTGCTCACTACAAACGCCCTGATACCGCCACCATACTGGTTCCGGTTGTAGGAATTGTGGGTAAAAACGTGTCTACATAAAAGTCCTTCGGGTCCAGTTTGAATTGATCTAAAGCAAGACATGTGTTATTGTGTTAATATAACATGTACTCCTAATATGTAATATTATTTAGATAATTTTCAATATATTTATCATATTTTTGTTTCAGATTAATGTGAAATCGTCTGTCCAGTCTACGGTGGATACGATAATTTATGCTGATTCATTCCACATTTGAAACTATGTCAGCAAGCTGCCATTTAACACCTTTTTACTGTACACGATATTATTCCTTTTTAAACCCAAACCCAAACTGAAGCGTGTGGTCTTAGTAACGGAAACGAATTTCACTTTTATTCGGACTTTTATTTTGAAGTTTAGCGCGCAAACAACGCCGGCTGGTAGTTAGTTGTAGTTGGATTCACGCTGCAGCTCTGTCAATGGAGGATTTCAGGCCTTAAGATGTAAAAACAAACAAAAATAAACAAACAGAATCGACTCTGTTTCACTGCGGCGTTATTAATAAGGTTGGTAATCCGTCGGTAGTTCAGTCGAATTGTTTATAGCACAGTACTGTCCGCTAAACGTGCAGTTAAAGTGAATGATGTGCAGTTAGCTTCAGCTGCATCAGTTCTTGTCGTGTCGTGTGTCTGTTTATCTTTGTTTTTCTCTTTATCATTTTGTATGAGAGATCAGACCACAGTGTGCCCCGTGTGTATAGCCCTCGTAAACAGGCTTCCTGATGTTTTTGAGCTTTAATCTTAGTCGTCCTATTGCTGTACTGCAGTGGTCAATTTACCACCAATAATAACGTTCCTGCAAAACCCCGGTCCGTTAAAGTGGGCTGTGCTGATCTGGGATCGGTTTATGGCTCGCTAAATTTACCGGAACCATATGAACAGATATGTTCTGATTTCAGATAAGTGATTTTAATCTTCGACGCTGCGTTAGGCTGCTGAAAAATCCAGTTCAGACCAGCTTTTGTTAGTAGCTAGCTGGTTTAAGGTGGTCCGTGGTGGGTTTCGATGCTGATTGGCCAGATTCTTGCTGATCAAGATGGTTGACCACTTAGACTAGGAGAGGAGCGGTCTTATACTGGTCAGCTGGTGATGGTGGCTAGTTCGCTGGGGATCCCACTGCATAATTCAGCAGTTGAGATGCAAGCAAACTTGTTCAATGTGGGTTGATGTAAAAAGGGTTATGAAAGGGATTTCCCTGCAGCGATGTTGAGAGGAGCCACACAGATGTAGTCCATTGTATTTATCCGAAATGATCAGTGTACCTGGGAGGTATTCCACCAAGCAGGATTTCTCAGTTAGTCCGATAAATTAAGCCTAAAGATGAGTACCGTCCAATCAGATTGTCTCTCAGCTCTTTTTCTATTGGACTGGCTTGACTTTGGGTTTAAGATATCTGGGGTTACTGGGAAATCCTGTTTTATGGAACACCTCCTTGCACATTTGTTTTGAGTTTTATGTCTAATGTTGTTGTTGTTGTTGATGATAAAATAGTTAAAAAAAAAAAAAAGAAATTGTTAAATGCCTCTGGTTCTTACCACCAGCATCACGGTGCATAGTAATGACCTGGTTAGTTCCTCTATAGTGGTTGGTTTTATTTCAAACCAGCTTAAAAGACAATAAAAAGGTCTGTTAATATGTGACCTGTACCTTCGTTCTTATTTTCCATGAGGGTTCTCTTCAGCCTTTAGCTTTCCGTGCATACCAGTTACATCATCTTTCTTTCGTTACTCTTTTACAGCAGCTGCCAAAATGACCACTATTGTTCATGACACCACCGAAGCGGTGCAGCTGTGTCAGGAATACAATCTCTACTTGAAGCCCATAGCCAAGATGACCATCAGCGTGGCCCTTCCCCAGCTAAAAATGCCCGGCAAGTCCATTTCGAACTGGGAAGTAATGGAAAGGCTGAAGAGCATGGTCCATCCAGAGCAGTTTTCCTCGCTACGAATCTCCAAGAGCACCATGGATTTCATCCGTTTCGAGGGCGAGGTGGAGAACAAGGGCATCGTCAAGAGTTTCCTGGCAAAGCTCGACGGCAAGAGCATCAAGCTGAGCGGCTTCACAGACATCCTGAAGATCCGGGCAGCTGAGAACAAGGTGGACTTCCCGACCCGTCATGACTGGGACTCCTTCTTCAGGGATGCTAAAGACATGAACGAGACGGTTCCCGGAGAACGTCCAGACACTATCCACCTGGAGGGACTTCCATGCAAGTGGTTTGCCCAGAAGGACAGTTCCTCGGATAGGCCTTCGGAATCTGTCCTGAAGGCTGTTTTTGAAAGCTTCGGCAAGATCCGCAATGTTGACATCCCCATGCTGGACCCCTACAGGGAGGAGATGACTGGCAAGAATTTCAACACCTTCTCGTTTGGCGGGCATCTTAACTTTGAAGGATTCGTGCAGTATGAGGACCACACCGGCTTCGTGAAGGCCATGGACCTTCTGAGAGGGATGAAGCTGCTGTACAAGGGAGACGATGGCAAAGCTGTGGCGTGCAGCGTTAAGGTTAGCTACTACAACCTTGAGTCGCTTTGCAGGTTCGCTTGCTACCTAGTAAAGGATTGTGATGTATGACTTGCCGAAACTGACAACTAGATCTAAATGTTGCCAATGCTGTTGCTAGATGCCATTTCCCTTTGAGCCCTGTGTGCACATATCACTTCATTCAGACTTTCACACTGAAGGTGTTTCTGTAATGAATGGGCAGCTGGAGGAGAATGGCAGTAGAGTAGTTACTGCTGTGTAGCATTCTTGATGTCTACCTCCAGGCCATGGTCATGAAGACTTACAGGAGCTTTTCCCCTAGGCAGCTCCACAGCCAGTTTAAAGACACTGGGAGCCAAAGTGCTTTGGACATGCATGTATAAAGTTTGTGGGGAATAGCAATAACAAAACAAAAACAGGAAATATAGATGCCAGTCATAGTTATTAGATTTATTATTCTAATTTTGAATGTACTGTCACTTTAATACCGGATGTCTGCATGCTTATGCCTGGTGGTGGTTCAGTGCGGAGCGGGGGCCTCGGAGCTATACAGTTTTCTTACCGTGTTGTTGTTTGTTGTAGCAATAGCTTAGCCTTAGACTCTTGTCAAAACTGGATTGGGTTTTACCTGGACAGTCCGGTATAAACCCTTTTGCCCTTTTTAGTCCTGTGGAAGTTTTCTCCTTCTACGAACGAGTCACATGGGGTGGTAACTCTCTGGTGGTAGTGGTGTTAACGGCTGAGCCACACCAACCACACACACACACAGAGAGCTATAATCAAGGCCGAGTCGTACACTTATGAGGGAAAGTTTATTGGGTTTATAATGGTTTATTGAAAAGCTGTCCCCATACAGAGGACCACCATGCTCCTCAGCTCCCACAGACAAGCAGGATCGTACACTGATTATAGACAGTGACATCACATATTGTGCTTGAACAATCGCTCCAAGCCTCAAGGTTATATCAGAAGCAGGGAAGATGGCTTGGCAGAATTAGCCCCACAGAGTATTATCTTAGCTTTCCAACAAACTTCAGTAAACTTGGAGTTTTTCTCAGGCTGTTTGTGTATAACAGATAGGACTAGTTTGCCTACATTAGCCTTATGACTGCAGTGCTCAAACTAAAGAACCCTAAAACCTTAGTAGATAATCTGGAATTGGAACAAGGGGGAAACTGATAAGGGAGGAACTGTTCCGTTAAGGAAAACTCAATGTTCTCCTGACATTGAAGTTAATTTTTCCCCCTTAATTACAGCCGGAGTTCCTTGGGCATACAGAAGGAAGGGTTCGCCTGAGCACAAGCGGCTTGTCTCTGTTGGGTCACCTTAATGAGATGGAGCCTATTCAGCGAGAGAGCTCACAAAGCACACACTCTGTTTAAGGGCTTTTAATTAAATGAAGGTCTGTCTAGGCTTTATTGCCATTTCAAGGATCATTCGGAAAGCCGGGGCGACACTTTTATAATCCAAGGTGAACGGAGCCTCCAGGGCAGTCTCCGTTTAAGGAGAAGGAGACAGTGTTCGTCGCTTTGCCAGCACTTATTAATCAGTGTAGCACCTCTGACAGTTTCTCTTAAATGAAGCTGTAGATTTTCACTCAGAAACTTTCTTCTGAAAGAACTTTGTGGTGTTAAAAGAGGAATTTCACCAGTCTTTCAACATTCCTGCTGTTTGAATATGGTTCATTAAAAGATTCAGACTTCTCTCCAGCGGTGGTGATGGGAACCAGGGGAACCATAACATCTAAAATGCGAATATTGCCATTTTATTGCTGATGATATATGCTTATATTATTTCTTTGGGGACTATTTGGCTTTTCAGTGGCCTGCGTGAGTCCCCGCACCATAAATTAATTTTACAAAATCAGTTTTAGTCCCAACACCATCTCAAAACTATTTGAAACCAGTGTCTTAGACACCAGGGAGAATTCATAATCAATTCTTATAGTAATTTCTGTGAGGGAGCTTCTAGAACCGGATGTGTGGTTCCATCAAACTCACGCATGTCCACCATAGCCATTTAATCATCAAGCCATTTTGAAAACGGGATGGAATTCCCCCTTCATGTGCATTGGGTTAGGTGAATAAACAAGAGGGCAAAATCTAAAGGACCTTCATTTCTCAGTAATAATCCATTTGCTTTCAGGTGAACTTTGACACAACCAAGCACCTGAGTGAGTCCTCGCTGAAGAAAAGGCAGCAGGAGCGTCTGAAGCTCCAGGAGCTGGAGAGGCAACGAGAGGAGCAGAAACGTAGACAGAAGGAAGAGGAGGAGAGACGCAAGGAGGAGGAACGGTATGCTGCCTTGTTCTTATGTGATAGTTAAACCAAATATTCAACCAGGTAAGAAAAGCTTGGGGCCTGAAGTTTGAAGTCTGTAGTTTTAGCACTGAAGCTACAAGGATAATGAAGCTAACCAACAACAGAAAGCAGAAGGTGCCCCACCAGTTAGCATGGTGCTAACCAGGGTTGCATTGAGCAGTTTGCTTGGTCGACTAAAACTGCAAATTTGTTTAGTTAGTGATGTAATTTTGAGAGGATAAAGATATTGGATGTAGATTTCTCTTTTGTGTTAGCAGTAAAATTAAAACCGTGAATATTTGAATAAATTATTAATCTTTATTGTCTTTATTAGTTATTAGTTAGTTAGCAAATGCAAAAAAACAGCCATTTGTTGCAGCTCCATTACTAACTGGATGCCTACATCATCACATATACATCTTGAACTGTGTGGAGTTGTTCAAGAATCTGTAATAGGCTTGATATGTATCCGACACCGCATGACATGCTGTTATTAATGTTGTAGTAAACAAATTATAACAACTACATAATGGGTATGTAGTTTCATCATGTCATTTAAAGCCCATATCATTAAAACACAGCGTTCTAGTTGTCTTAAATACTAGCTACATGCAGTATGTGAATATTGTTAAAGCCTGAAATGTTCACCCTCAGTGCTTACAGTCCTCTCGGTTGGACATACAGTAAGTTTTGAATTCAGTGTTTTGTGATGTCATTAACACCAAATGAATATTAAGCTCATAGCTGTTTAGCCCCGCCTTTTCACTCTGAAGTTATAAGCAGTGCTTCAGCCCGAGCCTCTGTTTGAATCAGGTTGTAACATGATCATGTAAAAATGGATTATGCACAATGCCAATTTGTAGGGTGTGACCCTCCATTACTTCCTAGTTAGTGGTCAGATCGTTTTTGAAAGACTGGTGGTCCCAGGATCGTTCACAGGTTTCTTCTGATTTCTTCAGAGCTTTGTTTGTGCCTCTCTACCTACAGGAGGCAGCGTGAGTTGGAGGAGGAGGAGAAGGAGAAGAGGAGGGAGGAGAAGCTGAGGAAGCGTGAGCAGAAGCTGAAGGAACGAGAGGAGAAGAGGAACCAGAAGAAGGTAAAGAAGCAGCAGGAGGAGGAGCAGAAGAAGCTCCACCTGAAGATTGCCATGGAGGAGAGGAAGCTGCTGCTCGCTCAGAGGAATCTGGAGTCCATCCGGCTGATCGCTGAACTGCTGAGCAGAGCCAAGGTCAGCTAATGGCTGGTTCTTAGGTTTAAGGAGTAAGACGAGTGGGGATGTAGTGTTAACAACAGCACAACAATAAAAATATATAAAAATAAAACGAAAAATTATATATTATATATTAAAAATCAAAAAATCAAAAATCAATCAATCAGTCAATGTTTATTTGTATAGCGCTTTTCACAACCAACGTTGTCTCAAAGTTTGTTATATAAAAGAAAGGCAAAGAAAAAAAACACAAAGTTAATGTACAGATATTTGAGGGTGGGGGGGTGGGGAAAAACCGGCTCCAAGCCCCCCTTGAGCAAGCCAGAGGCAACAGTGGCGACGAAAAACTCCCTTGAGTAAGGAAGAAACCTCGAGAGGAACCAGGCTCAAGGGCGGAACCCAACCTCCTTAGGTCGAACCCGGATGAGAACTAACAGGAGAAGAATATCTATTAGATCCAGTCTGATTAGTCCAGGAGGGAGTAACTGCAAGATGGAACCGACCCATAGATAGAGTTCATGATCAAGAGCCAGACTGGTTAGTGTGAAGGTTATGGTCATGCCGGGCGATGAAACAGGGCAGGAGACCCACGGTGGCACTGATGCTCAGGTGCCTGGGGGTTCTGATGTGATCCGGAGAAATTCTAGTGCTTAACTAAGAGAGAGAAAGAAGGAAAGAGAGAAAGAAAGAAAGAGAGAGAGAGAGGCAGAGACAGAGAGTGATTAGGAGGATTTAGAGGTAGATATTTTAACTTGTTGGATTGAGTGTGTGTAGTCCTGAGAGTCCTGTAGATGATTCCTCTGCGCTGGCAGCCCTCAGTGTTGTCCATCAGCCTTGATTCGCTCATAAAGACAAGATCCGCTCATACAGTGGATGACCCCAAATAGTCATTCCGTGGTCCTGATCTGACTGACAGGCGACAATAGGAAAGACTTGACCAATCAAGATTCAGCAGAGTAAATTCTTAGTCAGCTACACCCCACGAACGTCCATATCTAAGTAAGTAAGTAAGAAGGCATTGCATTGTTTCATACTGTATGGTTGTATCGCGACTAGCATGTTTGCTTGGGGTTTGAGTGGTATGTTGTGGCCACACTGTCAGATTGGGACTTGCTAGTTTTATAATGTTGAATGTTCTGATAAACTGGAAACCATATGTTAGAGTAAGGCACATTTTCAGACAGATCCTTATTTCTGCTGTATCAAAAATGTATCAAATTTAGACACTACTGGCTGTCTGGAATGGGCTTCTTGACTAGCATGTAATCTTTTGTAGTGGGTATATGTCCTGGCTTCCGGTACCTTACACTAATTTTTGCCTCAAGTCATAGCCACGTCTTAATGACATCAGTTCATGCATTAATGTTGTTATTGGTGAATTTTGAGTGAGATCCAGCCAGAGATTTTTTGCTCTTTCCTGTAAAAGAGATACTGTATTTCTGAGATACTAGTTTTTCTGTGGGCAGCCACCATACGCTTCCTTTGCTGTCGTATGAATAACCCGGTGGTTGTCGTATCCTTCGCAGGCTCTAAAACAGCAGCAGCTGGAGCAAGAGAAGGAAGAGCTCGCCCGTCAGCAGAAGGCAGAGCTTGCCCGGCTCCAGCAACTAGAGGAGAAGCGACGGCAGCAGGAGGCAGAGCTCCGCCGGGTGGAAGGCGAGAAGGCTCGGGCTTTGGAGCTCCAAAGGAAGGAACGAGAAATGAGGGACCGGCTGCTAGGAAACCTTCTGAAGAAAAGCACCAACGCTGACCGCCAAGAAGAGACGGAACCAGCATTCCCAGCAGAATCACCAAACAATGTAGACCTCCAGGGTTGCGAGACACAAACCCAGCTGAACGGAGTCACCCCTCAGGTAGACAGAACCAAGCCTGTTGCTGCTGCACCCTCTGTCACAAGAGGGCGCCAGGAGAGCAAACCTAGGAAACAAGAGAAAACGAGCAGAGAAAACGAGCGCAGAGGCCAGAGGGAACGGAGGCGTAGTCCGGAGTTTTCAAGCAGCAGGCATGGATGTGGCAATCAGGAGCAGAACCACAGCAGAGGGCGGAGTCATGGGCACAGAAGTAGGCGGAGCCAAAGCAGAAGCAGGAGTGGACGGAAATGGAGCAGGAGCGGAAGGCGCCACAGTAATGAACGGAGCCACAGCTACAGGAGGAGCAGAAGCCAGAATCGAAGAAGTCGGGGGAGGCGGAGCCAAGGGAGTCATGGGCGGAGCCATCGTTATAGTCATGGACAGAGCAGCACCAGTAGCAGCAGCAGGAGCAGTAGTAAGAGCAGCAGCTCACGGAGTAGAAGTAAAAGCAGAAGTCACTCCTCCAGCCGAGTGCACAGACGTCGCTCCTACAGCCGCTCCAGACGGCACTGAACAGACTTGAGAAAGCTTAGAACGTCAGAACAAAGTGAACTACGCTAAATAACCAACTGACTAGAGATGGTTTCAGCCGTGCTCTTAGCTGAATAGTTTTACAAAGAATTCAATTTACAGTTTTCCCCTGTACTACCTGTGTAGTCGATTAGCCAAAGACATGTTTGGTGTCTGCAGTTTGCTTCTAGAGCTGTGAAAACGATTCAAATAATTATAATAAACCAAATTAAAATAAATCAAAATCGAATCAAATAATTTGTGTAGCTAATTGGGGAAAATTGCATTTCTCTTGCTGGAATTTCACCATAAAGAAAGTTTTTTTTTTTCTTCTATTTAAAAAGCAGAATTTGATTGTTACAGCTGCACGAGTTACCAAAATAACCATTATAAAAAGCAATTTTATGTATTTTTTAAATTATTTTAATGGACATGTGAACATTCGGCCTCCTATGGAAATCAATTTGTTTTCCTTCACAGTTTCCAGTTTATATCATATATACATTCAGTGGTCCAAACTGCTCTGCAGCTGTAGCCTTTCACTGTTGCTCATACAGCACATTCTCTTTACAACGGAGGTTCTCGAGGAGAAACGGAGATTTCCAATATGCTTGCTTATGTTAGTTTGCCCCTCATTAGTTAATGCATAGAGCACTGTCCAGTGTAGCCTGCTGAGAGCACAGTGCTAATGTTAATGATATGTTAATGATATTTCTGCATAAGTGTTGCCTGTAAGTACTTGATACTTTTGTGATGTATTTACTGAAGCTCACTATTTAAAGCTGTATTTGAATGAGTGGGCCACAGCAGCAATGCTGGGCTTCAGGTCAGAACTTGTAGAAACTAATAAAACACATTATTTTTGTGGTAATAATGCTGCAACTTGAACTTGCCCGTTCCTTCATTTAGTCTTAGCACTGGACCCATGAAGATAGTATAGCTAAGAAGTAACTAAGCTTTAAAACCCAAACAGCCAGCATGGTGCTAAACCCATATGGAAGCAGTCTCTAGTATTGATTATTTGGTTCCTGACCCTGAATGACAAACTGTTATCTATAAACATGGACTAAAGAAAACAAAATTGTTGGTACCCCTTGATTAATGAAAGGAAACCCCACAATGGTAACAGAAATAACTTAAATCTGACAAAAGTAGTAATAAATAAAAATTCTATGAAAATGAACAAATGAAAGTCATTGCTTTTCAACCATGCTTCAACAGAGTTATTTAAAAAAATGAACTCATGAAACAGGCCTGGACAGAAATGATGGTACCCCTGAAAAATGTGACCAAAGGGACATGTTAAATCAAGGTGTGTTCACTAATTAGCATCACAGGTGTCTACAATCTTGTAATCAGTCAGTGGGCCTATATATAGGGCTACAGGTAGTCACTGTGCTGTTTGGTGACAAGGTGTGTACCACACTCAACATGGACCAGAGGAAGCAAAGGAAAGAGTTGTCTCAGGACATTAGAAAGAAAATGATAGACCAGCATGTTAAAGGTAAAGGTTATAAGACCATCTCCAAGCAGCTTGATGTTCCTGTGACTACAGTTGCATATATTATTCAGAGATGTAAGATCCATGGGACTGTAGCCAACCTCCCTGGACGTGGACGCAGGAGGAAAACTGATGACAAATCAAAGAGACGGATAATACGAATGGTAACAAAAGAGCCAAGAAAAACTTCTAAAGAGATTAAAGGTGAACTTCAAGCTCAAGGAACATCAGTGTCAGATCGCACCATCCGTCGATGTTTGAGCCAAAGTGGACTTAATGGGAGACAACCAAGGAGGACACCATCGTTAAAAACAAAACATAAAAAAGCCAGACTGGACTACATGTTGACAAGCCACAAAGCTTCTGGGAGAATGTCCTATGGACAGATGAGACAAAAGCTGCATCTGGCACAGGGTGTCTTGAATCTGTGCAGGGTAGTATGAAATCTCCAGACTATCAAGGAATTCTAGAGAGAAATGTGCTGCCCAGTGTCAGAAAGCTTGGTCTCAGTCGCAGGTCATGGGTCTTGCAACAGGATAATGACCCAAAACACACATCTAAAACACCCAAGAATGGCTAAGAGGAAAACACTGGACTATTCTAAAGTGGCCTTCTATGAGCCCTGACCTAAATCCTATTGAGCATCTTTGGAATGAGCTGAAACATGCCGTATGGAAAAGGCACCCTTCAAGCCTGAGACAGCTGGAGCAGTTTGCTCATGAGGAGTGGGCCAAAATACCTGCTGAGAGGTGCAGAAGTCTCATTGACAGATACAGGAATCGTTTGATTGCAGTGTTGCCTCAAAAGGTTGTGCAACAAAATATTAAGTTAGGGGTGCCATCATTTCTGTCCAGGCCTGTTTCAGGAGTTCATTTTTTAAATAATTCTGTTGAAGCATGGCTGAAAAGCAAGGTCTGACTTTCATTTGTTCATTTTCATAGAATTTTTATTTATTACTTTTGTCAGATTAAAGTTAATTCTGTTACCATTGTGGATTTTCTTTCATTAACTGAGGGATACCAACAATTTTGTCCACGTGTGTAAGCTTTGAAGCCACAGTGCAAAAACTATAGAAGCAAGCTTCAGACACTAGCATATTTTGGCTGATCTGCTACTTTTGGCGTAAGGGGGAGAATTTTGTAAATTAGATTTTTTGATAAGCCATTTAAGTTACCCTAAGCATGCACAACATCTGAATGCTGCTTAAAATGGTGGACAAACACCTGTCCAGGTGTTCTGTAATAAGGTCAGGGCAGGATGGCCTATGTTGGATGAAGTCTATTTCATTTCCATCGAGTGCATAATTTAATGACTCGAAGTCACTCAAAGTAGTACGATGTGAAATGGCTCATTGTAGAGACTCCCGATTTCTTTACATAGGTGGTTATAGAAACCAGGGGTTGCCAGGTCTACTGCACAGGTATACTCGTTTAATTGAGTGTATGTATGCAATGTTGATGATGGGGGTTTTTTGGGAACAGGCCATTTTTTTGGAGACCTATATTGACCTAGAACACATGTATGTGCTTACCTGCATGTATCCCTCCACCACAAACTCATTTTAATTAATAGTCCTGTCTCAGAACTATTGGTAAACATTGTCGCAGATAGACAGCATATTTATACCCATTTACTGTATCAGCTTTCTAAAAAGGACACTTGTATAGTGGACGTCTGGTTCCTACGACCACTGCTAACAGTTCTGAGCGGGTTTAAGTTTCTCTAGAGCAGTGCATTTCATGTCAAGCCACTCTGAATGACTTTGTTCCCATCATAGCCTTTTAGTTATGCAGAAATACTGAAAAACCTCGCAGTATCCGTTTTTATCCATCAGCTTTTTTAGATCCATTTGGAAGGCGCTAAAATCACCTTTACTCAGCTTCTTAATGTCGACTGACGTCACATGACTGACATTTCATCAGCATTGCCTTGAATTTAATGACCGTAGGGTTTTTTTTGGTTGTTATTTTGGTTCTTTTGCTGTTGTGTACTTTTATAATCAGCAGCAAAGCCAAAGATACTTGATAGGATATAGATACATGAATATATTTCTTATTTTTTGTCATAGTTACCAATGTTTAGTGGAAAAAGGATGGAACTAGGGTATTTTTTGCTGTTTGCTAGTCGCAATTGAGTTTCCTCAGGCCCTTCAGAGTTGTTCATTCAGCACTAAGACGAGTTTGGACCTCTTGCTGTACATTTGAATCTTTAATTTTGAATCTGTTGTAAAACCCTACTGCACTGAACCTCAGATTTGCATGTGGTTTTGTTCCTGAGACAGTCACCCCCATCTTTTCTTCAGATCTAATTAGGAGTACCCTCTTGTTATTCTTCAGAATTACAGTCTTAGATGGTTCATTTGTTAGCGACAACCTAATGTTCCCCATTGAGAGCTAAACAGGAAGAGTTTCTCTAATTGTATAAAGCAGTGAAGCCGTTAGCTGGGCATTTTTGTTCATTATCACTTGAGCAGTTAGGTCTTGTGCTCAGTTGAGCCCATGGGAGTCGGTAAAGAAAATGGCTTTGATATAAATTTAGTTGGGATGGTTTGCAGAGGAAGTGTTTGCCTACTCAGTGTTTGCCCGTTCACTAATAAAATGACCCTTACACTCATCTGGCTTGTTCCTTTCTGTTACCTGTACAGATATGTGTGGTGTTATGCAAATAAGCTCTCCGAGATCTTCAGAAAGAAGGCGGTAGACACCTGTGAGTCTGGGAAGGTGTTTAGAAAGACATTCCAAATATTGGAAATGAATCATTCCAAGATCATCCATAAGTAGATAAGATTTAAACCCACTGCAAGCTTGTCGAGGCTAGGCTGTCCCTGCAGATGTAAACCAAGAGCATAGCGTAGTATGCTAACTCTCCAAGAACCTCAGGCAGCTCCTGTCACTGTTGTTGTAAAGTGCATTTATCTACCATTAGTACAAGACTGTACAACGTTGGCCTTGGTGTAGGTGCACCAGGAGGAAGTCTAAAAAGAACACCAGGGCAAGACTAAAGATTACCAGTGAATATCTAGGCAAGGACCAGGACTTTTAAAACCACCTGCCAAGGATGACTTCTGGGGGCAGAACTGCAACTCAATCATGGTTGTTGGGTCAGTCAGGTACAGCGATAAGCCCGTCACTGCGCACTTCACTGAATCATTGCAAACCTTGAATCATTAGCATGTCTCACGATGTCAAACCTACCCACCAAGTCAGCTGATTCCTTCAGCTGATGATTTTCTATATCGTCGCTGTCCAATGAAAAACATGTATCTCCATTTTTGTCCATTTTTACTTTTATGCATCATTTGAACACAGCAGCTGCCATTTACACTTTGAGCATCTCAGGATGAATGGACCAACAGAAATGTCTGTAAAGTGCTTAAATAGATGGTTCCATTGACTTACATTAAAAATTAATGACTCTCTTCTGTAAAGTTGCCATTCTGTAGATTTTTCTTTGGACAGCATTGATATATATGTAGTACATACGCCCACCGGCCACTGCATTAGATTGTTGTGTCCTTCTATTCCTGTTTCTACACTTATCAGCTCTGCTTTACATATGAGAGCACTTTGTAGTTCTACATCTGCGTACCTTGTTAAACCCTTCTTCAATGGCCAGGACCATGGAAGTGGATTCAGTGGACCACCACCGAGCAGATATAATGTGGTGGTGGATCATTCTCAGACCTGTAGTGATACTGACGTGGTGGTGGTGTGTTAGTGTGTGTTGTGCTGGTGTGAGTGGATCAGAAACAGCAGTGCTCCTGGAGTGTTTAAACACCTCAGTGTCACTGCTGGACCGAGAATCGTCCACCAACCAAAACTATCCTGCCAACGCCGTCCTGGGGGCAGCGTCCTGTGGGCAACGTCCTGTGACCACTAATTAAGGACTAGAGGACTACATTTGGAGTAAGAGGTCAGAATGTGTGCACTTGATTTCTGACCAAACCGCCCCTTTAAGGCTCCCCATCTGTGGTGAATAACCTGACCTGACCTGACCCAGTTTTCTCTCATTAGAAAGTGTGTCCTGAGCCTGGCCAGCCGAAATCAGTGGAAATAATGAACTAGAGCTCCACCAATCACATTCACCCAGCGCAGAAATGTACTGGTGGGCTTTTTCTCTAACTAGGCCAGCGGTAATTCTATTGTTTCTGACTGACTGTGCAACAGGCACCCAATAACATTCCTCCAGTCCTTACCAATAAACCACTCACTAACGAAATAATAATAATAATAATAATAATAATAATAATAATAATAATAATAATAATAATAAATTAACAATAATAATAATAATAATAATAAATAAATAAATAATAATAATAATACAATAAATGAATAATAATAAGCTTTGAACACTAGCTCCCAAACGACTTTACATAAATAATAAGACTTATAAATAAATATATAGGAATATAAACAAATAAGCAAACACTATAACCTTGGAAAGTCAAAGACAAAATTAAATCTCGTAAAAATTTTGGATAAGTACTTTATATAAGTCCCAAAAATAACTCAAAAATGTATTTTAATTTAGTTTTAATGTTATTTCATTTCAGAATGATGCAATATACTTTAAAATATTTATTAATTTATAATAATGATTTATTATTTATTAACAGATACACATCAGCTTGCTGCTAGATTAGATTCACCTCCTCCTATCTACTTGCACTGTAGTTCTACAATTACAGACTGCAGTCCGTCTATTTACTTCATTAGCCCCTTGTTCTTCAATGGTGAGGACCCCCACAGAACTCTAACAGACCAGGTATTGTGTGGATGGTGTATTATTATCAGCACTGCAGTGACACCGACATGGTGGCGTGTTAGTGTGTGTTGCACTAGTATATGAGGATCAGACACAGCAGTGACTGTGGAGGGACAATTCTCTGTCCACTCTATGAGACACTCCTAACGGTTGGTGTTGGTCCTCCTTCTACAGTCAGAGATGATAACTCATCTGCTGCTGTTTGTGTTGGTCATCCTCTAGTTCTTCATCAGTGGTCATAGGATGCACTGACCACTTAAGAACAGGACAAAGGGGATGCAGAGAAACCAATGGACCACAGTCTGCAGTTGTATACCTATATGCATGGTAAGTGAATCAAATACAATGGACAATTAAGGTAGAAACAAGCCGGCGTCCTTAACATGCCCTGATATACATAAAGTTATTGTTATTATTATTATTATTATTATTATCATTATTGTATACTCTAATATATGACAGAAAGCTGAGATCACAATGCTGGTATTTTTGTTTGTTACGGCCAATCATAGTTCATTATTGTGAGCTCTGCTCAGTCAGCCATTCAGTCTGGTCCAGTAATCTATCTAATCTGATTATGTGGATTGTTGATCAGCCCCTTCACAAAACGTCCACTCCTGCCTGGCCACTCACTCACACAAGGCTGAAGTTGACGGACCCAGTTGGAGATGGCTGTGGTGAAAGAGGATATGTACCCTAAGAAAATTCTGGAGTACATGGAGGGCTACTTGGTGTCGAAGGTAATGGAGAATGGTAGTGCTGATGTCGTTAGAAATGAGTGGCTATCACTGAAATGATATTTCTGTATACATACCTGCTTAGTCTGATTCTAGCAACCTGCGTTAAGGACTCTTCATTTGTATGCATAGGTTTTTTTCAAAATTGGGGTCCTTAATACATATTACATTGTCTTAAATTTGACCTTACATGCTGGTGCCCTTTAATATTTTGCTCAGAAAATTATACGTTAATACTTTTGTGGGTTTATGCATCATGACTGAGATAAATACACCAATCAGGCATAACATTGAAACCACCTCAATGTATGGACTCTTTATCCATTAAATCAGTTGCACTTTGTAGGACCCCCACACGACCACCACTGAGCAGGTATTATTTGTGTGGTGGATCATTCTCAGCACTGCAGTGACACTGACGTGGTGGTGGTGTGTTAGTGTGTGTTGTGCTGGTGGATCAGGAACACTGTGTCCACTCACTGTCCACTCTATTAGACACTCCTACCTTGCTTGTCCAGCTTGTAGATGTACAGTCAGAGATGATAGCTCATCTGCTGCTGTACAGTGCAGCGTTGGCCATCCATTTACATTTATGGCGTTTAGCTGACGCTCTTATCCAGAGCGTCTTACAAGGTTAATCATATTACAGCAGGGCCAGTGTAGTGTTAGGAGTCTGGCCCAAGGACTCCTATTGGTGTAGCAGAGATTCGAACCCCAGTCTCCCACATGTGGTGGTGGCTCCCTGTGGGTAGTGGTGTTATCCGCTGAGCTACACCAACCACTCCATCCTCTAGTCTTTCATCAGTGATCGCAGGACGCTGCCCACAGGATGCTGTTGGCTGGATTTTCAGTTCAGAAGTGACACTGAGGTGTCCAGCGGCACCGCTGTATCTGATCCACTCACACCAGCACAGCACTACTACTAAAACATTTAAAACCATCTTTGACAGGGGCTTGAGGTATAGTTGGTGTATACTTCCATTGGTGTACGCTTACACCAGCTTAGCTCCAGTGCTAAAACCAAAGAAGCAGGTCAGACTCAAGTGTGTTCAGGGATACTACTGGGTACATTCGTTTTTTGGCAGAACTATATCTTTAAACCTGGGCAGCATGATTCGGTGGGTAACGCTGTCGCCTCACAGCAAGAAGAGTCTGGGTTCGTCCCCCACTTGGAGCATCTGAGGTCTCTCCGTGTCTGTGTGTGTTTCCTCCTACAGTCCAAAGACCTGCAGTCAGGTGAACTGGAGATGCTACATTGCCCCTAGGTGTGAATGTGTATGTCTGTATGCCTCCCATACAATAGAAAGGTATTCTTTCCAGAGGGTTTCTGCCTATTGCCCAGTGAACAGTAGGAAAGGCTCCAGCAGCCATCGGGACACAGGATGATGAATAGTTCAGAAGACAAATGAATGAATATACATATATATATATTATATGTGTATATATATATATATATATATATATATATATATATACATATATATATATATATTTATATATATTATGTATAGGGTTTTGCTCAGTAGGTTCATTGCTATGCTCTGTCTATACTGAGCATTGCTAATTTTTTGAGCATTGCTAACATTTTTCATGTATGTATCTGACCTATATCTGACCTCTGACCTCTGTGCAGACACTGTTTGCTGCATGTGAGTTGGGGGTGTTTGACCTGCTGCAGGACTCCGAGCGCCCCCTGGCTGCGGCGGACGTAGCACAGGCTTTGGAGAGCAGTGAAGACGGAATGGGCAGACTGCTCTCAGCCTGCGCAGGGCTGGAGCTGCTGACCACACAGTCCACTGCAGAAGGAGAAGGTACCATAATCACATCATACCCAATACATGCCCAGTTCAATTCAATACTGAGCTGAAAGTAATATTTATGAGACATGCACATTCACCTAAAGCTGTGTGTTTTTGTTTGTATCTGTACACAGTCCTGTACAGTAACACCGACATGTCCAGCATGTTTCTGACCAAGTCCAGTCCGCAGTCCCTGCATCACTCCATCGACTACAACTCCAACACCATGTACCTGTGCTGGCATTACCTCACAAATGCAGTCCGGTGAGAATTCCTGCCTGAAACTTTAAAGCTAGTCCCCCAAAAAGTCTATGCTAGGGTTCCCAACCTTCAGCCACTCAAGCTAACAATCACAAAAGCTTCCATGGTCATGTCAGCTACCAAGTGTTGGATGGAAAGACTTGTCCTTCTGAGATACTGTGGCCCATTCACCAGCCTCAGCATCTTACATTTTCAAAGACCCTTTTGACCAAATGACTGAAGGGTGAAATGTTGTACATGTTTTTTAAAAATCATATTAAAATGAGCTCAATATAAATATTTCATTTTGGTTAAATGTTGAAATACATTTTTTTCAGTTAAACAAAAAAATGATGGCCAACGAACCACTAACAGTACCACCACGGGTTAGACCAACCCCCCAAAAAACCGTCCAAATGTTCCACCAGTACAGTGCCCCATATATCTCCACTGCAACGCTTTCCCAAAATCCCCCACAGATCTTCCTCAGTGCTGATCTTCACTAATGCCCTCCTAAAATCTAACCCCAGCTAGCTAGAAAATGTCCAACTGGAGACATTAATGGGCACTGCATATTCTCAGAACATTTTTAGATGGGATGCCCTTCCCCTCTCCCCCTCTCCGCCTCCCCCATCACCTCCCCCAAACATCCTCCAATATCTTATTGAAAACAATTTCCCAGAAAAACCTCCCCACATAAACCCCCTCCAGCATCTTTCCCAAACAAACTCTTCTTAATATCCCCCCCACTGTCTACCTCCCAAAGTCTCACCCAATATCTCCACCCACAAAAATAATACTGTGTATTTCTATTGTGTACTGAAGTCTTTGCATACTAACCACTAGGTGGGGTGTTTGTCAAAGGCACCAGCCTGCAGTGCAGCTCACACAACCAGATCAGCCAAACCACCATCATTGAGCTTAAGAGTAGAAAATACTTTAATCTCCTTAACAGAAACTATTCAAAACAATAATATAATGACTATAATAATTATATAATATATACATTATATAATAACTATAATATAATAACTAATAATTACAAATACAGGACTTTTATTCTGATACTCTTTATTCTGGGCATTTACCCCACATATATGACATAAACGATAAAAGATTTCCAAATGGAATAATATTACATTCAGCTGACACTCTTATCCAGAGCAACTTACAAGGGTATTCATATTACAGGTTGGCCAATGTAGCATTAGGAGTCTTGCCCAAGAACTTATAGCACGGCATAGTCACCCAGACCAGGATTTGAACCCCAGTCTCCCACATGCGGTTGTGGCGTTATCCACTGAGCTACACCAACCATAATAATACATATTAACAATATTAATAATACATAATACCACAAATGAAATATTAGAACATCACTGTAATATATACACAGTTAAGTAATAACTGGAGATGGATGTTTGGCTCCTATCACCATCATCAGTTTAAGCAAACCTGATGCTCTATATGTCTTAATTATTCAGAACTAAATTGGTGGAATTCTCCTTCATTAGGAAAGTGGCTCATTTGAGCCCTGAACAGCGGAACAATGTACAGTTCTAGAGTCCCCAAAACTCTCTACTCAGAGAATGATTGGCCTCTTCCAGAAAATTCTTGTAGTATTTAGACAGACAATCAAGTCTATTAGAGCAGTTTACTGAGCGCCTCAATGCAGTGTGAGGCAAGCGTGTAATGATACAGGCATGTAGAATGCTAACTGGTGGGGTACAAGTTACGATTACTTGTTAGCTACGAGTAGTAGTGGTACAGGCGGCAGCTGTGCGGTGAAACACTGTGGTTCTGGCTTCTGTGCTATGGTGCAAATCGACTGAACACTCTGGAGAACACACCCTGGAGAACCTGCTTAGAGATGCTCTGCGTAAGAAGCCTTGGGGACCTGTAACATTGGCTTTAGCAGAGCAGGCTGATCTCAGAGCTGTGACATAGCCCCCTACACATACCTAACTGGTAAAAGCGCTTGTACCAGCATGTCTGGTCACTGACAAAACAAGGCATGTGTTGTGATGTTGGTGTCCTGGTCAACCAGCATGTGGCTCAAAGTCAAAGTGGCTCATTTGAGCCCTGAACAGCGGAGCAACGTACAGTTCTATTGACAGAGTCTCAGGAAGTTCATGTATTTGAGAAAAGCTTCAGCTGAGCCTTTTATGTAACCTCCTCAGATTGTCCAGAACTCCCGGTCAGAGCACACTAACCGTGTAACAACTGTTCTGTTTCTCTGTCTTCAGGGAGGGAAAGAACCAGTATGAAAAGGCATTTGGAGTGAGCTCCAAGGACCTGTTTGAGGCCATGTACAGGTGGGTTCTCTTTCTCTAAAGTACAGACTCCCCCATTTTCCAAATGTGGTCTATCATAATTAAGACATGCTTGGTGTCTGAAGTTGGCTTCACTCTAATTATGAGGTTGATGTAGTTAACAATTAAAGCTTACGCTCCACCAATTAGCATCATGTAATATGTAGCAGTTGATGTTGGAGAAGTCATGAGCTGGAGGTTAAGGTTAAGGAACCAGCCTTGTGACTGGAGGGTCGCTGATTGGATACCTGAACTGACAGTGACTAATCCCCAACTAATACCCAGGTGGCATGGATAGAGCTGCCCACCGCTTTGGGCGAGTGTGCTCACTGCCCCCTAGTGTATGTTTGTTGACTAGTGTGGGTGTTTCACTTCAGGGATGGGTCAACTACAGAAGACATATGGCCCCAAACTCTCTACTCAGAGAATGATTGGCCTCTACCAGAAAATTCTAGCAGTGTTTAGTATAGAAGCCAGACAATCAAGTCTATTAGAGCAGTTTACTGAGCACCTCAATGCAGTGTGAGGCAAGTGTGTAATGATATAGGCATGTAGAACTGGTGGGGTACAGGTTGGGGTACAACCCTTACTTGTTAGCTACGAGTAGTAGTGGTACAGGCGGCAGCTGTGCGGCAAAACACTGTGGTTCTGGCTTCTGTGCTATGGTGCAAATCGACTGAACACTCTGGAGAACACACCCTGGAGAACCTGCTTAGAGACGCTCTGGGTAAGAAGCCTTGGGGACCTGTAACACTGGCTTTAGCAGAGCAGGCTGATCTCAGAGCTGTGACATAGCCCCCTACACATACCTAACAGGTAAAAGCGCATGTACCAGCATGGCTGCTCACTGGCAAAACAAGGCATGTGTTGTGAGGTTGGTGTCCTGGTCAACCAGCATGACCATTTATTGTATGGAGCCACTATGCACAAATAGTGCATCAGTGGTGCAGCATCAACCGCATCACATCCTCAGCCATCCGTATATGACATATGGGGTATGGTGATATCAGTTGTCTTCATCTCTCCAGTCCAGAGGCGTGTTTAGAGTCTTTCTGAAGCCGCAGGTCTCTTTTAACTGACATTATATCTGATATGAATATGAATTATAGACTTATTCAACAACGTGTTCCTGTCTCATCTGTGCCTAAGCTTCTAGAATTAGTAGCTCCTGAGACTTTTTTTTTTAAATGCGTGTTATCGGCAGGAAGGACATGTTACACGGCTTTATCCCCGTAAATTATGATGATATATATTGATAAGGTGGCTACATTTCTGAAATATGAAAACCAGGGTGGCAAACAATTTACCTTTAACTTACTTATTACTCAGTCATTTCTTACTTTAGTGACCCTGTCAAATTAGTTTTCAACTAAAGCATTTCATATCAGGCCCAGTTATCATATTTTGTAAAAATTTGTCTTGTATGTTCTAAAATTAAAAGCTATAAACATTTAAAATCGTTTTGTGGAGAATGAAACCTAGTTAGATCTTGTATGCCAGACCCAGTAATCTGGGTGGCCCAAGGGTGGACCAGCTCTGGCAAACAGTCATTGTGGTGCTGACCTTATCAAACCAGTGGATAAACATATGCTTGCTATCTGGGAAGTAAAGAATGCTGGTCCCCCTGGAGAACACGGATAAATGAAAACATGGAACGATATAAAATCAGGAATTCTGTCATACTATGGAACCTGAAGCCATTTGTCCATTGGTCTGTGTACATTCAATGTATAACTAGGACAAAAATGAATGTGTCAAATAAATGTATTATACCAACATCAGTTATGGACCAAAGGCTTTTCCTTGTAGAGGAAACATGTCCTGACTTTGCACTTTCCTGGCCGATATACATATTCCCAATTGCCATGGTATGCTTTGTGGAACTTCAAGTGAAACCTCCCAGCTTGCATAACAGTATCTTCCGCTTCCTGAGTGGATGCACCCAAGGGATTTCTTTCTGTAGGGAGAAGAACAGAATCTGCTAAGTTACAAACACTTCGGAAAACATCCCACGGCCAGGGACTTTCACCGCGCTGTCTAGTGTTGTATTCGTAAAAGCCAACTGACTCTCCAAGGTTAACACTGAGGAGTCGCTGACTAATGACTGGCTGCAGTATCCCAGGCCGCCCTGGGGGTCGTCTCTGTTATGAAAGGCTTGACATTTGGGTCCTTGAGCTGCATCAGGCTCTGCATGGCCCCAGGACAGCTGAGAGAAGAAGCCATGCCTTCAGCCTTCAGCCACGCTCTGCTTGTTTTCGTCTTTGACAGGGCAGGGCTGGTGGCCCAGGGAACTCAAAGCTTGATAACAACCCAAAGCTTGATAACAAACTTCTCAAAACCTGCCCTAAGAAACAAACTGTCCATGCTAGTTAGGTTTAGGTCGTGCTCCTGTTGTCCCTGGCCGAACCACCGTTATTCCTCCTTCTTTAGCCAATGTCTAATGTGGGCTTTCTGTTGCAGGTCCGAGGAGGAAATGGTGAAGTTCATGCAGCTGATGAACTCCATCTGGAACATCTGTGGCAGGGACGTGATCACGGCCTTCGACCTTTCTCCGTTCAAGAGCATTTATGATCTCGGAGGTAAGCCTTGTTCTCGCTGGGTACCTTTGGTGTAAATGAGCTTTTAGGCTGATTGTTGAAGTTCTGAATAGCAGGCCTATAGATTTCAATTATATTGATTATGGGATGTATTATATTGCATGGGTTCTCTCTCCTGCAACTTCACAACTTAATGGATGGAGTGCCTCAATCACTGCATGTTCGCTATGGCACTCATGATCACTGGTATAGATACTAGCCGAATAGATAACAGCTGTAGTTTGTAGGTCTGAGGTGAGCAATTTTGACCAATCCTAGTTGGGGTGAGACCTCAAAACAAGCCAAAGATTGAGTAAGAGTTCAATTTGAAGAATTTAGGATTTAGTAAGCAGGCCCCACAACCCGTCAAAGCCTTGTTTTCCTTTAGCATGCTGCTGGCTTTAACGTTAAACAGAAAAGGCACTTTGGACATGATGTGAATGTTTCAGTGCCTTCAAGCAGCATTATGCCAGAATTGGTATTTTTGCCTACTGGGTTTTCCTTTCAGCTGCAGAGTATAAATCACTTTTACACCACCATCGTAAATGCAAATCACACTTTGAGCCCCCATCATAGACAGCCCCACATAGCGAGCATATATCAGTCCACTGGCTCGATAATATCAGCACCCTGCTGGCTGTATACCACTGCATACCCCCGCAGATCATTGTCCCGTGTGCAAGATCTAACTAGTTCGAATCTCCTCAAGGAGATTTTAAATGGCCCGAGACTTTTATCTTGGAAAAACATAAATGAAGATAAATATTATAAATATATATTTATGAAGAACTGCGAGAACAAAAATGATGACTAAGCCTAATATAATATTTATTTAATAACTTGCTGCTCACACAATATTTACAGAACTAGTTTACAAAGAATGATGAGCAAAAACACTCATCAAGAAAGAAGTGTTGGACTGCAGTGCTGTTGGGAAGGAAGATAAAGGTTACCAGTAACAACGCATGATGATAAATTTACAATGATCTGGGTAATATTTATTGAGCTACACATACAGGAGTATTCTCAGTGTGCCAACATGTTTGCTGATGCAACATGCCAGACGTCTCAGAGTTGTAGAGGTTCCTAATGGTGTCCTGTGATACTCCATCCCATGCAGCTTGAATATTCTCACACAGCTCCTGCAGACCAGGCCCTCTGGATGTGTGACCAGGGCCAACAAAGTGTTCATCATGACGCTGATCTTGGTGCCAGTGGTGCTGGCACTAACAGGATGACTCAGGAATGTCTGCAGTCATGACTGTAGGGTCAGTGGTACAGTGGTACAGTGGTAACACCTGATCTTGCTTTGCCTGATCTTGATCTTGTGGCTAAGCGTGAAACTTGAATCATTTGCATGTTTGACAATTTTTTTGAACTTTCCCACCAAGTTCCATTCCTGATGGTTAATTCCTTCTGAGTGCAGATATTTGTGCAGCTATTATTTTGACGTTAAGTGTAAATAAATTGTACAGCAAAACCAACAGGGGCCAGTGCTGGTACCTAGAGATTAATACACAGACATAGAGCAAGTAAACCATTACCTGGCAACCCCAACCCAGTGCTCATTCCTATAGAGGAGAAAAGGTCATTATAAGTGCAATACAAAACACAATTTACACCACTACTAGAGCTCACTCACTTAAGTACAGTTCACCACACGCACAATCTCTCCATTATTCGCTCTGGCTCTCCACCGTACACATGCGCACTGCACCTGCCTTAAAGTGATGGTTACAAAGTCTAGCTAATAACTTAACCTCGGTCACAATGAACTGACTCAGCTTATGATCAAGTTAGCGACACAGCAAAACCAACAAGCAAGCCCAACAACACAACAAGGAAGCCAGCTAACAAGTTAACGCTAACTAGTTCAGCAGGAAGGAGCCCAGCTCTTTGTCTCGTCCCTACTTGCTCCAGCAGTGTCTCTGTTCTCATCACACCCTCTGCCATGATGCTCATGCTGGGAATACTGAGGCAGCTTCTTCTTCTTCTAGCTAGCTGAAGACCCATAGTTGTTGGTGCGTAACTTCCTACCATAAAGCCTCATGCAGTTCTAAGAAGAGGTCTTGTGCCCACCCCTATAAAGTCCCATAGTACTATAACAGGTATTCCTGGCCCAGAGTGGCACACAGACCAACTTCTCCCTCACAGTGTAGTACCAAGTCAGTGTGAGTACCATCAAAATGAAGCCTTTACTTTTAATGGAAGGTAGGCGGAGCTCGTAAAGCTCCCAGTGGAAGACAGGAATTGAAAAGCAAACCTGTATTACCCATATTCCCATGTTTTGTTGTAAGTAGGTCAGTTTTTTTCTTCTCTAGTCCTGATTTGCAGACACTGCTAAGGTACAAGACTATTTGATTAGAGCAGTCGAGCTGGGTCACCAAGCGTCCATCTGTGTCCTCCCGCTGGCTGTTCTGCGGCTTTCCCATCATGCATTGCTTTTGGCAGGAGTTTTTTTAGAGAGAGGGAAACAGGGCAGAATGCTTTGATTGACCTCATTAACTACAAGGTTGTGGGTTCAAGTCCCTGTTTAATTGAACAACAGCAGTTGAGAAACCGGAGGCTGTGAAACCTGACAAGGAGTGGCGTTATGGCGATGTGACACAGTCCTCATTTTGACCTTATCTGAAATGTTATGCCCTTGAGAGAGTCGGAATAGGAGCGAGCTTACTGGTGACAGAAACACATGAACATAACACATGGTCAAGCATATACCCACCCTGAGTAAACATGCTAACATGCTAATGGTGAAGCCATTGCCAGCCAGCTAAGTGATGATGGTTGAGTATGTTTATGGGAGAAGGCTCAATGTTGGTTTGAGTTTAGCAGTATGGATGGCATGATATAAGATGAGAATATACTATTATTGCTGCATCTCAATGGTTCCTAGTCCTGCTCTTACAAACGGGAAGAAGCTGCTATTAGTTAGGAAGACTTCACACATTAGGCAGTGGTCATGGAGCGTCTGAAACCTGTTGGAACAATGGATACTTCCACAAATGTACAATGTATTTTTTGTAAACTGTCTCTCAAGGTCCCACTTCTTAGCATATCTTGGATCCTCATCCCGAAGTTAACGCATCAGGAAGGAATGCATATACATGCTAGTAAGTCTGTCCATTTGTCTCTACATTCTCAATCTAAATCCTAAATCTTATTTGTGGCTAGCTATCCAAGATTGCTACCTGTGTCGCAGTGTGCTTGTCAATCTTCAGGGTTAAAGGTCAAATACAAGCTATGCGCTAAACATGGGTTAGAAGTGTGTTTTAGAGAAGTCAGTTTGCTCAATTTTGCTTAATTTGCTCTCTTTATGTTAAGATATATGCTGAAGGTATATAATCTTATATTTTATAATATTTGAACGAGAAATATCTTGGAATGAGAAATATTAAAAGTAGCTAGCAGATTCACATAGCAAAATTTACTTGTGTCCTAACTGTACTGTGTAGCTTTCCTCCGCAAGCTCATTAACAGCATTTAGCTGACGCTCTTATCCAGAGCGACTTACAAGGGCATTCATATTACAGGTAGGCCAGTGTAGTGTTAGGAGTCTTGCCCACGGACTTTTATTGGTGTAGCACAGCCTAGTCACTCAGCCCGGGATTCGAACCCCAGTCTCCCACGTGTGGTGGTGGCTACTTGGCGGGTAGTGGTGTTATCTGCTGAGCTACACCAACCACAGAGTTATGGGCCCAGCACGCTTCCGCTGCGCCACTCTGCTAACACACCACCCCAGCTCCTTTCCTTTACAGTCTCAGTTTCTCCCAATGATGTTTTCTTTATGTTCTTATGGACTTTTTCCATTGTGTCTAGACTCCTCTCAGTGTTTCTCTCTGTGCTCTTAAGTAGTTTTATCTTCTGAGTCTGGTTCTTTGAATAGGTTCTTCTTCATGCTCTTAGTTTTTCCATTGAGTATTGGCTCCTCTCAGTGGTTCTCCCCATGCTCTTATTGTGTATCTTCTTTTAAGTCTAGTTCTTTGAGTAGGTTCTTCTTCATGCTCTTATGGAACTTTTCCCATTGTGTCTAGACTCCTCTCAGTGGTTCTCCCCATGCTCTTAATGCCTACCTTCTTTTGAGTCTGTTTCCTGGAAGTGGTTCTTCTTTAGGCCCTTGATTCTCCACATCCTCTTAAGGAGTATCTTCTTTGGAGTCTGGTTCTTTGAATAGGTTCTTCTTCATGCTCTTTGTTCATCCATTGTGTCTAGACTCCTCTTAGTGGTTCTCCCCATGCTCTTAAGGAGTATCTTCTTTTGAGTCTGGTTTCTTGAATAGGTTCTTCCTCATGCTCTCAGTTTTCACATTAAGTCCTGGGTCCTCTCTGCGGTTCTCCCTGTGCTCTTATGGAGTGTCTTCTTTTCAGTTCTGGTTCAGTGCAGGTTCTATCCATTATGCTCTTAGGTTTCCTACTAAGTCTTGGTCTTCTCAGTGGTCCTCCCCATGCTCTCTATGAATATCTTCTTTTTAGTCTTGGTTCCTCTCAGGGGTTTTCTTCATTCTCTAAGTTCTCTCTCTGAGTCTTGGTCCCTCTTACTGGTTCTCCCTATGCTATTAAGGAGTATCTCCTGTTAAGTCGTTGTTCCTAGCAGTGGTTTTTCTACATGTTCTTAGGGTACTTGTCATTTCCGTCCAAGTTCTTCCTAAATGTTTGCTGGGAAGTTCCCCTTTTGATTCCTCATAGTGATTCTTCCTCATTGCTGTACCTCGTTAAAGGGGTTGCACCCACATTACTGTACAAGCTGTAGACTGTGGCACGCAATTAAGACGGAACTAAATGTGTCCAGTAGATCAATGCGATTGATTGCTGGTGTTAAAGGTTTAGATCAAGGTGCAACAAAATGCCCACTAGATGGAGCAGTGGAGCTGTGGAGAGTCTGTCCTTGTAGATGGCGATCACACACAGGCACGCACACACATAGCTGCGACCACCCTGCTGAGACAGACCCCTGACTGGCACTGCCAGCTCATATCTAATAATGGGGAAGCACTCCCCCAACATTTTTTGCCAGTGTGGATGCCAAGCCACACTCCCTGTCTGATGTTCTGCTCCAAACAGCAGACAAGTCAGTATACGTACAGTACTGTTTAAAAGTCAGAGACCACCTTTAGTTATTAGCTTTCCATTCAAAGCCACAATGGAGTACAATCTATTCACTGTTCAGGATCAGTAAAGAAGATTGCACAGAAACTTCAACAACTGACTAGAATATCTTTTTTTAAAATTACTATTTAGTGTGTCGTTTGCCCTTACGTTCTTTTCAGGTAAATCACTTTCAGTTCTTTAAAGAAATGTGCAGGATTATTTTCCCACACCTCTAAAGTTGAGTCTTAGCATTTAGCATTTTCCGAATCTTTCTCTCTCTACTGTATGTATGTACATATCAAACATTTCAGTCTTTGGTGATGTTAATGTGGTGTTAAGGGCGGTTATTGCAACGGCCGTCTGCTAATGGTGCTGGCCCTAACAGGATGACCGCAGGATATCCACATTCATGGTCGTTGTATCAGTCAGGTACAATGATAAGGCACATCCTTGCTTGCATCACGTGCATGGCCAAGCTTGAAATTTGAATCATTCACATGTCTCACAATGTCAAACCCACCCACCAAGTTTCATTCCTGTTCGTTGACTCCTTCTGGGTGCAACTATTTGTGCACTACTCTTTTGATTAGTGTATATGGTAATATATGTCATATAAATTTGATTTCACTGCATCACAAACTCCTGAAAATCATCCACTGGGAGTTAATGAGCTTCACTTACCTTTACTTAAACTGGTGCCCAATTACTTACAAATTATTGTAATGGTATTAAACTGACTTTAATACCATCAAAAGAATAGTATATTTTTATAACGCATGAGATGGTGGATATTAACTGCTCCACTAGGGCCGAACCTAAAAATTCGAACTAGAAACTGCGAATATGAAACTGATTTTCATTTTACATATTGATGGCTGCAATTTGAATTAGGCAAACATAAAAATGTATTTTTTTTAGGTATCTTACATTTTACTTTTACATAGTACATTTCAAAATAAAATCTGTGTTTTTTTCTGCTGGCTGTGAAGGGGGGTGCGGAGAAAGTGGAGTGAACCTGTAATTGGTTACTTTTACCTCTATCAGGCCGAGTACTGAGCATGTGGGGAAAATAAATAGAATCCCAAAGAAATCGGCATGCTTTATACAGAAGTGGCCCCTGATCACCCATTCTGGCACTTCTTCTTCTTGTAAAGAAGATTAAACATGTAAACGTGTCTGGGTGCTCCACATGAGTGGATTTTTATGGGTGATGCATGAAGCCCTACATAGTACACAGTAATCCACCTTTGCTTTTTTACTGTATATTACTTTTATATGAACTTAACTTTTTATATACTTATGTATATTTTGGGGTTTGAATGTTTATACTTGTACTTGAGTAAAAATGTGTCATACTTTGATTAAAACTTCAAACTAATTACTTGAGTATTTCCTTTATTATTTTATAGTATAATAATATAATATAATATAATATAATATAATATAATATAATATAATATAATATAATATAATATAATACTACTTAAGTAGGAGACTTTTGCCATCTCTGATTGTTAGACAGCGTTACCTAGGCAAGTCAAACCCAGTTCTTTTGCTGAGAGCTCCATAAAGTGAGGTTAGACAGTTAGCCAGATAACTATGTAGACTTTGAAGTTACATTGGAACTGAGAAAGCTTAAAGGTCCCAATGACCACAAGAACTTATGTTCTATTATATTTAGCTTGTGTTTTTATTTTATCAGATAATCATTCCAGCTTTGCTTCATTCCAGCACAGCTTTGGTGTGGACAGTTTTACTGGTTGGCTGAGAGGGAGTAGCCTAATGTGTACTGGCAGATATGTTTTTTAGGTCCTTAGAAAAATATGTGTGCAAAATAACGTGTGCATGGTAAAGACCAGCCTGTGATGGTGCAGACTCAGGTTGATGTTTAAATAAAGTAAAGTCAACCACACTCACACCTATCATCCAACCGACTGAACCTCCTAACCCTAATTATCACCTAGACCAGACTGGTAGGTGGGGGTTCACATACTTTTGCTATTGATGACTTTTAATGTTAGATCCCCGAGTCTAATACATGGATGATGTATTGCTGTACAGTGTGTGGAAGTGTCCGTGCTGGAAACGGGGATGCGTGCAGAGGGGATTGTTCATGCTGTTTTCAGATTGGTCCGTTGGGAATCTTCAGACGGAAGTGACAGGAATGTAAGAAACGTCAGAGGAGATCAGAAGTGACAGCGAGTCGGTGCGTGCCGGTGCGTAAGGACAGCTGAGGTGATGTTCTCTTCTATTATTGAAGGCAGAAAGTCACTGTCTCTTTGGATTGTCTCTGACACAGGGTGCGTACAGTGCGTGGGCTGCGACCCTCCGGCCATCATGAATGGTGGACAGAGGATCTAGTTTGAGGGAACCGGTTTAAAGCACCTGTACAGGGGGGAACATTAACAGTTCCTATTTCATATATACAAGAAAATATCCCCCCAAAAGTTTCTGTTTATCATAATCGGAGGCAGGTAAAGTAACCTAATCCATTATCCATATTTGATCATTTCCGACCATTAAGAATAACATCCTTCTATTGTACAGCAAGTGCATTTTGTTATGGCTCTGTGTAGACTAAATAAGCCTCACTCAATACTTTCTTAGTTTGTCATTGTTTGAAGACAGAACTTTAACATGGAAATGATTTGATATGATGACAAAGTCATTTGGTTTCCTTTTTTTTGTCTAGTAAGCGGCTCCATGTTCCAACCATAGCCCTTTCCGACCCAAAGAACCCTGGTTCTGTTCAGGCTTTATATAACCTTAGTGGTATCCAGTGGGGTATTTCACAAAGCACTGTTTCTCACTTAGCCAGGTAACTTAAAACCAAAGATGAAGACTGTCCTATAGGAAAGTCCCTCAGCTCCTTTCCTATTGGACAGGATTGACTTTGGGCTAAGATTATCTGGATACCTGAAAATCCTGCTTTGTGGAATATCCCTCAGGGAACCAGTGTGTGCATACACCGGCTTTTACAAGAACCAAAGAACATCAAAGATACCGCGTCAATGTTCTGAAAAGAAATACAGAAATACATCTACTGTGTGAACCTCCACAACATATCCCTTGGCTAACTCGATCTGCCTGGTCACCATAGACGTACATTAGATGTGTTTTACTTTAGAAACTCAATAATGAGGCAAGAATTCCACACCTGGAAGCTCTGTAAACAACAAGGCTGTGCTTGTTCTAACAAACATCCAGAAACCTGAAATCAATATAAGCCACTTACAGGTCAAGCCAAGGTCCTTATAGGGAAGTCTGTTCATCTGGCGGACATCTTTGCAAAGCCGCCGGGCAGTGATTTGCAGCCGTACAAGGCCAGAGCTCTGTGTATTTAAATGGAGAGAGAACAAACCATGAAGGGCAAATCCCTGACCAAGTGTTAGTTTGTGGCGTTTGGCTCAATGACACACAGATAGGTGATTTCTCAGCTCGTTCTGCTACTGCTCTGGCACATATCATGGCATGGGTGTGGTGGGGTTCGTTATTCCTGCTTGCGGTTTAACAGACAAACTGACTCTCTCTTTTATTCAACGGGCGAGACTTTCAGATGCCATGCTGAGCCATGCTGATATGAACCAGGAAATATCCCCTCGGGATAACAACCACACCACCTGTTCCTAAACTGGTTCTGGTTCCACTGTCTTACATGGAAATGGGATGTGTGTGCAGATGAGAGGGCATGCACTGCTGTCACAAGCTAAGCTGCTAGTCCTAACCAAACACCCATCCCAGCTGGGTTTCAGCCTTCACTACTACATATGGTGAGATGGGTCAAACTTCGGGCTGTACCCGACTTCAAATTTTGTCAGTCGAAACGGATTCGCCCGTCCTGGCCGACGATTCGACTACTCGTTCGTGTTTTTTCTCCATGCACATTATCTAGTAATCAGTAAATCAGTCTGCATACGGTTCAGATCTGACGTCCTCCTCATTTAGAAAGTCAGCAGAGTCACAGGAACATATTTCTGAACTAAAAGAGGCGGGGCGTATGATGATCAATCTGAACTGGAGCCTGATTTAATTACAGGATACAGCGTAGGGTAGCAGCGTGTATTTATACTAAACATTAGCGCTTATAGCTTATAGTCTTTTTAATTTCACTTCTAACAGCTTCTTCAGTAGGAGGACCCTTCGCCTTTCATCTCTCATAAATAACGACCTGCTAAATAAAACCAAATTATATTTATTTAAATTATTTTTAGATGAAAAGAAGAATGGTAGAGTTTATTATATTACCCACGCTGAAATAATGATTTCTCGTTTATTGGCAGGCGTATTAAGTGACTCTACTTACTATCTTTAAATAAAGATAATCTGAGCTGCAGACAAATACATATAAATATCTGTCATTTAGATCATAAAATAATGTAATTATAATAAAACAAACGTCTTCAGTCCGTTTTTCCTTCACCGCAAACAGCCGTTACGTCTAAAACGAAAGTCAGCTCCCTTGTTTGGAGCAGTGTTGGATGTCTGACTGAATGAAGAGCAGAATTCGGTTTAATTTGTTCAGATTCTCTTCTTCAAAAGCTCCTCCAGGCTTTCTCTGAGACATCGCTACACCCGTGTTTCTCAGCTTCACAGCTTCAGCTTCCTTCAGCGGTGAACCGCCAGCACACGCAGTCACGTGGATTGAATGTTTTAGCAAGCATGCATCACAGCCCAGCTAGAACTTAAATATATACTTATTATTCCCCTTTTAATAATTATTAAAATGTCTTTTTACATTCTTAAAGTTCTTGTGCATTTTTGTAAGCTTTAGTCTGTTTAACGGAAGAAAAAAAAAGGTCACTGCTTTCAGTCGACTTGAAGGGTCCCTAGTCAAACTAGGAACCAGTGACGGTTTAAGAACCCAGATGTTTATTAGAGTGTGATTTTGTTGTCCTGAGAATTCACTCTCTTACTGATGCTAATGCTAAGTGTGAGCAGCCCTTGGAAAGTGCTACACTGATTCAGTCATGTTCCTTGTTCTCAGGTTGTAGTGGAGCTTTGGCGAGGCAGTGTGTGCAGATCTACGCTGACTGCACCGTAACCATCTTCGACCTCCCGAAAGTCGTGCACACAAGCCGAGAGCACTTCCTGTCAGCCAACGACGACCGGATCAGTTTCCATGAAGGTAGAATCTCCACTTTACTGTCGTTCTAGTGTTAACCATTAAAATGTGCCAGCTTTAATAGAAGCAGGTTGTGATTTGCTATGAAATGTGGAGAAATTGTGTAGAAAGTGCAAATTCTGAACTAAACTTGGAAAAATCAGATTAATAATAATATAATGATAATATTTGATTATAATTTGATTGTAGTTTGAAGTTGGGGATGCGTGGTTTTAAGATAAGATAAGATTAGGTAGCCTTTATTATCCCACATGGGTAAATTTGCATCGATACAGCAGAATCTGTACCTTCACCTCCGATCTCCCGGACTCCATTTCCCATAACCCACCACTCGTCACCCGTTCAGTTTTTCAGATCCTCCTTCCCGGAGTACTAACACACCCCTGTTCCCCGTTTGGTCTGTTTGTATGAATGCTCCTCTCTCACACTGACCCATTGTGACGATCTGCTCTGTGCGTACTGATCGTGGCACCCTGTTGGTGTCCTTGTCTAGCTTCTCTGGTTTGACTCTGGTTTTGACTTCTGTCTGGTTTCCGGCTCTGGCCTTGCCCCTGGTTATGTCTGCTTGATGTTGTTACTGCTGTGTTGTACTACCAGTTTGTTTAATAAACATCGCTTTGCTTTTAGCTCAGCACGCATCTTCATCTGTCTGTCCTTCATCAACACAAATACCAAATATAAGCTATTAATAGGCCGGAATATTAATAAACCACTATCGTTAAGGAAATAGTTAAATAAACTTCACCAATGAACAATTTTATATGTGTAATTGCATATATATATATATACACACACACACAGTATACTGTGTATTGCAAAGGTATTGTAAGGTATTGCAGAGGTATTGTATAGGTATGACATAATTACCAGTTACATAAATACTGATCTAGGCAATCACCTAAATAAATACTGATTATATGGCCAGTCAGAGTATGCAGAAACCAGACAGCCTTGTTTTTGAAATTGAAATATGATGAAAATCATTAGGAGTGAAGGCTTTAACCTGTCCATACACAATATGCACATTACCAAAAGCTTGAACCTTTTTATTATTATTTTAAAGTTTTCTGTTTTTTTTTTTATGCAGATTTAAATACAATAGAACCAAAAACATGGTATTTATTTTAAACACGTTTACTTATTTATACACAATCATTTCTATACTGCAGTTGTCTATATACTATATTTTTAATTTCACCCTAATTAGTTTATCTTTCTGGATGTGAATTTTTTCATACCTCTATAGTAGTTTATTCCTAACGTTCTATGGCTTTGTTTAGCTCTACAGAACAAACATGCTGGATTTATTTTCTACATTTATATGAAAGTAAAGTTGGTTTAACATTTCTGGAAACAGTGATGCCAAACATTTGACCAATAGTAAATATGTCATCCTTTATATAGGCCTAGAATTATGAAACCTGTTATGGAAGTACATTTTAATTAGCTTTTTAAATGGCATGAATAGCTGTATTGTACAGGCTTGTATTATATAACTGGTTAACTCATTTGGTTAATAATAGAAGAATAACTGACCTCTGAATCAGTCATCTCATTAGACTCTGAATAACCGAGCATTTAACAAGAGTAATGTGTTGACGTGAGGATCTGAGGCAGACTTCTGTTTCTAACTCACAGTCTGTGTGTGTGTGTCTGTGTGTGTGTGTGTGTGTGTCTGTGTGTGTGTGTGTGTGTGTGTGTGTGTGTGTGTGTGTGTGTGTGTACTACAGGAGATTTCTTTAGGGACTGTCTCCCAGAAGCTGACCTCTACATCCTGGCAAGGATCCTGCACGACTGGACAGACGAGAGGAATTTAGAGCTGCTCGCCAAAATTCACCAGTCCTGCAGACCAGGTACACACACGCGCACACACACACACACACACACCTCCTTTCTGCTTTATACAGATGAATTTGTAAATGAATTGATTAGTGTAGTTTATTTGAGCTGTAATATAAAATATTACATATATTACATTTATCCGAGTAGTTTTCTCACTATGATCACTGTGTGAACATTCCAAAATCATAACCTGGTGACGCCAGATTCTGAAAAACATAGTGCAAAAAAAGATTATCCCAAAGTCCCCTCCAAAAATTTCAGGTTGTAAGAAAATGTGGTCGGAATGTCATTTGGTATTGATCGTCCTTTGAAATAACGAAGTGCATTACTAATTGAAGCTCTTTGAGAATAAATCTGCAGTTAAACCGACCGACTCAACACAATATTACAGTTTCTTAAACGTTTTAACGTTGTTTCTTTCAGCTGCAGTAAAATTCAAGATGTAAAGTTTTGCTTTTGGTCTTAATCTGAACTTTGACACACGCACAATCCAATCAAAATCATTTAATAGATCAGTGAAGAACCTCTGAAGGGGTGGAGCTAACCTCGGTTCTGTCTTTGTCAGTTAAACAGTAACCCATTTTTTACTCTGCAGCTCAAACTACAATGCTGATTACTGTTACCAGCTGTTATTAGCTACGCTGTACTCTGTGTACTCAGTAACTGGATCAGCTTTGCTCCTTTGAGGCTTAAATGTCAATTTCATCTAAGCATATATTGTGATTAATATATATTATTTTTATTAATATAATATTTTATTGAAATATAATTTTGTGAGTAAGTTAAGCAGAAAACAAATAATATTTTGCATATTATATTTATAGAAAAAATGTTTTTATGCTGAAATGATGTCATATTGTTATGGATCATTACAGTGACTAAAAAGGCTGTATTCCTTAAACATAAATCTCATTAATATTTAAGATTTATTATTTCAATTGTATTTATAATGTTATCATTTTATTTATATTGTGAATAAATAAGCAAATAAAAGGTTTCTGTGTTAAACAATTCTAATGGCATTTACTGGTAACAACATGTGGAGCTACAGTAGCAAGAGTGGGACCAGCATGTCAAACTTACCACCAAAAACAGAAACATGTAACCCCCCACATGTGTGTGTGTGTGTGTTTAGGTGGAGGTGTATTGCTGGTTGAAGCTCTTCTCTCTGAAGATAACAGCGGACCTCTGACTGCTCAGCTCTACTCCCTCAACATGCTGGTGCAGACTGAGGGCCGCGAGCGGAAAGGCTCAGAGTACTCCGCCCTGCTGACCAAGGCCGGATTTACAACAGTCCACATCCACAAAACTGGCAAAATCTACGACTCCATACTCGCACTGAAGTGAGGAACGGATTTCAGCAGTTACAGTCACCTCTGACCCTGTCTCCTCCTTTACAGAGCAGTGCAAAGTGATTTCAAATAAAAAAGGAAAATTAATTTTTGTCTAGGACTCTGTTCATTTCAGGTGAGGCCAGCCATTCTCTGAATAGAGAGTTTAGAGCCATTTCTTTCCAATTGTGTGTGCACACAGAGAAATGTATCTTCAGCATTTAACCCATCTGTGAACTGAAACAGGGGCAGTGAGCACACTTGCCTGTAGCCTTATCCATGGAGCACAGGGAGCAGTTGGGGCACTTGCTCTAGGGCACTTCAGTTGTTCCTGACGGTTCAGGGGATCAAACCGATGACCCTCCAGTCACAAGGCTGGTTCCCTAACCTCCCGCCCACGACTGCCCCACAGTTGCAGAAGTAATTGCTTCTTCATTGTTTAAACTCAAGAGGTCTGTATGTGGATCCACATTTTAGTCCATCGCTCTTATGGATCATTTATGGCGAATGCAGATTAATAATAAGTATAAACTACATTTCTGTAGTCGTCAATTCTCCTCTTCACGTTCTGCCATACATTTTCAATAGAAGAGAGATCTGGACTGTAGCTGGGCCAGTTAAGCACAGACACAAGCCACATTGTTGTGACACAGGCTGAATGAGGCCTCCCATTGTCTTGCTGAAATGACCATAGAGTTCCTGTGAAGAGACATTTCGATGGCAACATATGCCTTTCTACATTCCCAATATATGTCTCAGCAGCAATGGTGTCTTCACATATATATGGTGGTGTGCACTGAGCCCAACATGCCATGGCCAATGTTGACTTTGTCACCTTACACTAATAAGAGTCTGAATGATCCCTTTTATCTTCAGCACGGAAAATTCAACATCCGTTCCCGAAAATAAACTGGAAAATAAACATTTCCAGAGGGCTTTCGAACCGTCTGAGGTAAGCTTGGGACCAAATAACTCAGCAGTGTCTTACATAACAGAATTTCGATTCGATTTCTAGATGCAGCAGCAGACTGTATAAGTGACAACAGCTTTTCGGGAGTGTTCCAGAGTCCATATTTAGAATGATGGTTTCTCATGTAGTGCTATCTAAGGGCTCAAAGGTCATGTGGTTTCCGGCCTTGCCCTACACGGACTGAGATTACTCCAAATTCCCTGAATCTTTTCACACTGGTATGTTTGGCTGTGTTGCATTGGCCAAACTGGTGAAACCAATCTTTGCCTGCCAAACCTGAGCCTTGGTGGAGGTCCTTTAACAGTATACCCAGTCAGGATCCCCTCACTTCAATAATGATATTGAATAATTCAAGTTATAAGCAATTGAGCTACTTAAATATCTACAGGAGACTCTGAATAACTCATAGTTGGTAAAGAAAAATATATAGTAGTTTCTTAATAATTCATACTGTATAGTTTACTATACAATAAATAATTATGATTAACCAAGAATTCAAAAAACACCTTTGTCTGGTTCCAGGTTGATTATCTAAAATGTTTAAACGGTCATTCTGTTTTTGTATTTGCTCTCTATTAATCCATTTGAATATGATTTTGAATGCTCAATCAGTGTTGAACAGTGCTTATTCCTTGACGATCCCTGCCACTGGTCGTTTTAATTAACAGAGCACTCGTTTGCCCGGAGTGTCTCCGCTCTTACACTGCTGTCCCAGTCGCCACTAAAGAAATGGACCCCTGCTCCAAAGAGACAACCGTAATAATGGCGCGAAGCCGGGGAGGTAGAAAAGCCATTTCTATGCTAATCATCCGGCCTCCAATTAGCCGCTACATGCTTAATTCCCTCGTTCATTACAAAAAAGAAGTTACATTAAAGAAGCGAGACCTTCAAAAGGCTTCTTTTAATGAAGTCTATTCATTTCTCTTCCGTCTAAGGCGGTGGCTAAAAGCCTGTAGGTTTTGTTAATGATGCTAATTTGAGAAGACTACGCCATGCTCCTCATGAACCTGAGGATGACCAGTTAGTGGGGGCTGTTCAGTGAGAAAGTTAAAGGGCCCTAATTCTACATACACAGTCGAGTCATATTGTCATGACCATGATGGCGGCAGCGCATAGCTCATGATGAGTCATGTTGTTGTGGCGTTCTCTGGGCCCATCCATCTATACATGTAGAAGGCACTCTCAACCGATTTGAGTCGATCCTAAATCGATCTTTGCAGATTGCGTATACCCGTATAGGCTGATTATCTTCCCTGGGACGGGAACATCCAGCAAGACAATGCCACATGTCACACGGTCAGAAATGTCCAACGAGTTCTACCTCGGAGCCCTAATTCCCCAGACTTGAACCCATTTAAGCATCTGTGGGACCACCACAATTGCTCTGTTCACTCTATGGATTTTCACCCAAGTACCCTCCAGCAGCTGTGGGGTGCACTGCAGTCAGCATGGCTCCAGATACCTGTGCTGTGACAACCTACCAGGACCTTACCGCGTCACTCCCAGATGGTGTATTGGTTAATCTGGATATTAGCTGGTGGTCATAATAATGTGACTTGACTGTAGTTCTTGTACAGTCCCCTTATAATGTTTCTATGGGTTTTAGGTTCCATTTTTACTCTACATTTCTAATCTCTCTTTATTCCTTTGAACTAAACAGGCTGCTTTCATCACTGTGTCATTCATATATGTAAATGAGCTCTGTTCTAATTGGCTGCCCCATGTTGTGCCTCATTGAAAAAGCAGTATGGGCTGAAATGTGGAACAAGCAGACGTGTTGGGACTGCAGCCTCCAAGGCCTTGGGGGAAAGTAAACTTCCCCACGTTTCCCCCTCCAATTATTCTGGGACTACGGGGGACTGAAGTGTAGGTTAAACGGGCAGACCCAAACTGTAGATGGGGCTAAACTGCTGTTTGCTGTGGGTGGCTATGTTTGTGACATCATAACCACAATGAATTCAAAATGGGACCTCTTTCTAACTTCCAATCAGGGCAGAAATTGCTTGAACGCCATTTTGTGTCGGTCCTACCAGTCCCGCTGGACCCATGCTGAACGCTTAATCGGGCTGTGGTGAAGCAGGCAGGAATTCCGAGCTAATTAATCTCGTGTTACTGTTTTACGAGTGCTGACCTTGCCTGAGGGCAGCGCTTTAAAAAAAGGACAGCACAGAAAACAGACCGGTTGTTTCGCGAGTCCTTTATAGCAGATTCGCACTTTTAGCACATGAGAGTCATGCTGTGTGATGTCATCCCCAAAGTGCCCCCAGGGAATTCTGGGTGACGCCGCATGTGTGTGTCTAAGGGCCAAACTGAACCCAATAAAAAGTCCAGTTTTGTTCAGAGATCTCATGTGATTATGTCTGGATAGAAGAGTTATATAAACAAACTTCTATAGTTTAATAATAACTGCTTAGCTGATTTTCAGGAGTTATGGTGCTAATGTTTGACTCACCACCATCACTATTCAATGCGCCTACATCTGTTGATACTCGTTGTCCATTTCATCAATGGTTTCTCTGTTTCTCTGTATACACTAGTTCTAGAGCAACACACACTAACATACCACCTCCACCACCACCAGATCAGTGTCACTGCAGTGCTGAGAATGATCCACCACCCAAATAATACCTCCTCTGTGGGGGGCCTGGCCATTACAGAGCACTATTAGGAAACAGATGGACTACAGTCTGTAACTGTAGAACTACAAAGTGCTCCTATATGGTCAGCGGAGATACACGATACACTATATGGGCCTGTACTTAGAGCTGGTATGTGCTACGAATAAAGGAGGTGAGGAATGTTGACTCTGTATACACAGTGGATTTATTTTGTATTATATAAAGATCAATGTGGCCACTTTATTAGAAACACCTACCTTGTGCTTCCACTCACTGGCCACTTTATTAGAAACACCTACCTTGTACTTCCACTCACTGGCCACTTTATTAGAAACACCTACCTTGTAGATCCACTCACTGGCCACTTTATTAGAAACACCTACCTTGTACTTCCACTCACTGGCCACTTTATTAGAAACACCTACCTTGTAGATCCACTCACTGGCCACTTTATTAGAAACACCCACCTTGCAGATCCACTCACTGGCCACTTTCTTAGAAACCCCTACCTTGTAATTTTCACTCTTTTCACTCACTGGCCACTTTATTAGAAACACCTGCCTTGTAGATCCACTCACTGGCCACTTTATTAGAAACACCTACTTTTTAGATCCACTCACTGGCCACTTTATTAGAAACGCCTACCTTGTAGATCCACTCACTAGCCACTTTATTAGAAACACCCACCCTGCACTTCCACTCACTGGTCACTTTCTTAGAAACCCCTACCTTGTAATTTTCACTCATTTTACTCACTGGCCACTTTATTAGAAACACCTACCTTGTAGATCCACTCACTGGCCACTTTATTAGAAACACCTGCCTTGTAGATCCACTCACTGGCCACTTTATTAGAAACACCTACCTTGTACTTCCACTCCCTATTGTATATGTATTGAGTTACAGGCTGGTGAGCATCTGGTGTGAATGGAACAGTTCGGCTGTAATGTATAGGTGTCTCTAATGAAATGTACAGTCAAAATTCAGCCCTTGCCTAACGATTAACACACCCGAAGGCTTCCACAGGCTTTAAATCCAGCAGCAGGCGCTGAATGATATTAATCCCCCACTTGCTGCTACGGGGCCCTCCCAGAGACGACTTAAAAGACTCTTCAGAGGAATGAGAAAGGTGCGCTAATGAGCCAGGTCCTAGTGGACTGATACAGCGCCGCTGAAGCAGGCCTGTAATTTCACGCTTTTCACATAGCAATCATACAAACTGCATGTACACCAACATTACCCTTTAACTGTGCTAACCATGCAGAGAGAAGTGAGCGCATTTAGAGTGCTTCATGAATCTTGCATGAAACATACATTTGACGATGATGGCATACACTCAGCCCCAGGAAAGAACAGGCTCGAGACACTGACGCCGTCTTTAGGCTTCTCTCTGTGACAAATGATAGCAAGTAGGCGGCGGATGACTCTTGACATTTGAAAGCAATCTCGTGAACTGTGATAATAAGGTCCGCTATTCGACAACGAATGAAGCATTGTGGGCAAGAGCTTGTTTTGTGGGTAATGAGAAAAAAGCAATAGAATATGTTTAAAGTGCTCCACTGTATGTGTCCTCTGAATCTGGATCACAGCAGGGAAATGTCAGGGTTTCATTGGACGGAATCTTTTTGTACTGAGACCTTCACAGCAATCATCTCTGAAACACTTAGAATAGATGCACACTGACAGATAGGACCTTCTGTAACCACTAGACTGACAGTCCACATTCAAAATGGACATTACGCCAAACAAGAGTTATTTTCATCTTTAAAACATTAAAACGCTGCTGTCGGCACAAAGCCCGTTATCTCCATGTGTTAACTTTTTAAAATAGAGTTATGGTTTTGTAAGGAAATCTGTCGATCTGTTAAAGATTAGATACATTCTTATAATAGAGATCTGCCAATCTGTCAAAGATCTGTTCTGTTCTGATAATAGAGATGTGTCGATCTATTTAAATATCTAATCTGGTAATAGAGATCTGTTGATCTGTTAAAGATCAGGTGTGTTCTGATAATAGAGATCTGTGGATCTGTTAAAGATCAGGTGTGTTCTGATAAAAGAGATCTGTGGATCTGTTAAAGATCAGGTGTGTTCTGATAATAGAGATCTGTTGATCTGTTAAAGATCAGGTGTGTTCTGATAATAGAGATCTGCTGATCTGTTAAAGATCAGGTGTGTTCTGGTAATAGAGATCTGTTGGTCTGTTAAAGATCAGGTGTGTTCTGGTAATAGAGATCTGTTGATCTGTTAAAGATCAGGTGTGTTCTGGTAATAGAGATCTGTTGGTCTGTTAAAGATCAGGTGTGTTCTGATAATAGAGATCTGTTGATCTGTATAAGATCTGTTAGGTTCTGATAAAAGAGATCTGTTGGTCTGTTAAAGATCAGGTGTGTTCTGGTAATAGAGATCTGCCGATCTGTCTAAGATCTGTTAGGTTCTGATAGAGATGTGTCGATCTATTTAAATATCTAGTCTGGTAATAGAGATCTGTTGGTCTGTTAAAGATCAGGTGTGTTCTGATAATAGAGATCTGTCAATCAATTAAAGATCAGGTGTGTTCTGATAATAGAGATCTGTTGGTCTGTATAAGATCTGTTAGGTTCTGATAATAGAGATCTGTGGATCTGTTAAAGATCAGGTGTGTTCTGGTAATAGAGATCTGTTGGTCTGTTTCAGGTTTAAAACATATCACTGCTGCCGGTGCAAAGTCTTCTATCTCCAGTACAGTGCTTATTCTGTGGAACCTTTAAAGCGGTTGTATAGCAAGAGCTGACTTACAGCAACTTCCACTAATGAAGTCATGGCTCGCTAACATTTCATCTCAATCTTTCAGCCTCCTCAGAACAACAAAACGTGGCCTTCAGCAGCAGCTGTAAGTAAACGAATGCGACAAAGCATGTTATATTCTCCTTGGCATGTCAGTACAGCCGGGCGCACTGAATAATTCACACAAATCATATACAGAATGCTGCTGCTTTGCATGAGCAAGTGGATGGAGATGCTCGAACGGCCTCGCTTTCAATATTTAACGCATCGTTACAGCACAGTAAAGGACGTTCATGAGCTTTTAATACTAATTAGCTCGTTTCTTAGCCTGTACAACAGACAGAATGTTACAGATGTTCAGCGAATGCTCAGCCTGAATAGTTAGAAGAGGCAAAACAGTTGAAGGCGTCTGCAGGATAAGCAGTTAGTCATTCTGATACAAGACACCGATGGAGTAGAAGAGAGTCGACCGGAGAATATCAACTCAACACGCATTGATAAAACCTTGTCATATCCGTTCATCTGCTTCATCTTCATTCATCAACAGTGTTAGGGTGGGGGTGGGGTCACTGGCCTGAAAAGGCATTGATCTAGCTGTAGTGTTAGCACAGATTAATCCAACAATGTATTATCCTTTATAACAACCGTAATCTACTGGAATATAACTGACTGGGATATGTTCTGATAATAGATGGATCTTAAAAAAAAGGACCTTAGATAAAAAGACAAAGATGAATGAGGAGTGTGTAAATTGATCTTGAAATCTCTTGAGATTTTTGTTAAAGATCAGTTATGCTCTGAAAATAGAGATCTGTGGATCTGTTAAAGCTCAGTTATGCTCTGATAATAGGGATCTGTTGATCTATTAAAGATTAGGTGTGTTCTGGTAATAGAGATCTGCTGATCTGTTAAAGATCAGGTGTGTTCTGGTAATAGAGATCTGCTGATCTGTTAAAGATCAGGTGTGTTCTGGTAATAGAGATCTGCTGATCTATTAAAGATCAGGTATGTTCTGATAATAGAGATCTGTTGATCTATTAAAGATCAGGTGTGTTCTGATACTAGAGATCTGTTGATCTATTAAAGATCAGGTGTGTTCTGATAATAGAGATCTGTTGATCTGTTAAAGATCAGGTGTGTTCTGATACTAGAGATCTGTTGGTCTGTTAAAGATCAGGTGTGTTCTGATACTAGAGATCTGTTGGTCTGTTAAAGATCAGGTGTGTTCTGATACTAGAGATCTGTTGATCTGTTAAAGATCAGGTGTGTTCTGATACTAGAGATCTGTTGGTCTGTTAAAGATCAGGTGTGTTCTGATACTAGAGATCTGTTGGTCTGTTAAAGATCAGGTGTGTTCTGATACTAGAGATCTGTTGGTCTGTTAAAGATCAGGTGTGTTCTGGTAATTAAGAAGCACAACAGCAAAATTCAGGCAATCAGAACACAAGTGTAGCATAGGAAGAGAGACATAGGTCGAAAAACCAGGATGTCAGAGAGACCAGCAAACAAATTCAAAGGGGCAATACCAAGAGAGTAGTCAGAGTAAACAGGAGTCAGACAACAACCAGGCCACCAAAACAAGAGGATAAGCAAGATAGCTAGAGCCAGAGACAAACAGGAGTCAAAAACAGAAAATACAGCAAGAGGGCAAGAGAGAAACGTTTAGAGCTGCAAACAGGGGTTTGGCAAAACTTTGCAATGTGTATGTGTGTGAGGGGTTTATAAGCAGACTGGGTGATGAGAAGCAGGTGGGAGTAGTACTCAGCCAGTTAGAACAGGAGTGATAGGTGGACTGGGGTCATGTGAGTGTGGCGTCATCAGAACTCTACAATCTGGGAAATGATCGGTGTTGTCAAGGAGACCTGGAGAAGGGACATCTGATAGTAGATATCTGTTGATCTGTTATTGTTCAGGTGTGTTGTGAACATAGAGATATGTTGATCTGTTAAAGATCAAGTATGTTCTGATAATACAGATGTGTAAATAAGTTGAATAAGTCGTTGGATGGATGTTACCAGTACAGAGATGCATGATGTGCTGGTCTGTGGGGCTGTGTGTACTGTGAACTGTACCGACACTGGTTTTTAATGCTGGCGTGTTCAGTAAAAAACCTTTCTCATAAAATTTCCTGCGTCGTCTTCTTGCTACATTTGCTATCAGAAGGGGCGGTCTGGCAGGGTATGGTGGTGCCATTAATTTTGAAGACATGTGGCAGAGAGGATCCAGCCTGGCCATAGATTGACCTGGAGCAGGGGAACTGTATAACTAGCAGAGCCCTGCTGCTGGAGGGCAGGGAAAGAGACAGCAGTAAGAATGCCTGGCTGGCTACAGGGACCATCATGGCAACCTGCTGACATTGACTATTGCCCTTCAGTGTCACCTATAGCGGGCGGGATGTGGACACTCTAGTGGACACATGCAGCGTTCTCAGTGGTGTGGTGGGTAGTGAAGAAGGTGGAGAGCAGCTTGGGGAGCACTACTGTTTTTGCAGCCAACCCTGGCAGTGCGAGGAGTGATGCTGTGATTCATGAAGAGAATCACTGTGATGAGAAGGATGCAGCTCTCTCTCTCTCTCTCTAAAATAAAAGAGCTTTCGTCCAAAGTGTCATCTTTTCATGCCCATGCTGCAGTCTGTTATTGCTCCTCTGAAACATGAGTGCATAACAGTTAGCATGTTGTAGAGGACATGGTGCATGTCCAGAAAGACTCTGTTCTGTAACCACCACAGAGCTCCTGGCTGTTCTACGTCCGGCTGACATCACGGACTAATCAGACATTTACTCCTCTACCATACAAAACACTGAACGCCTCTTTCCTTCCCTTGTCTTATTATCTGGTGTTGACCCGAGGAGGATGGGTTCCCCTTTTGAGTCTTGGTTCCTCTCGAGGTTTCTGACTTGACGTGATGCTTGTCTTGACTTGGCGTTTGATGGTGGGTTGAAATCTGTGCACTGCTGTCATTTAGCGCTGGTGTGAGTGAACTCATTGATTGCTTTCAGGGTTGGAACTAATGCAGAAGTTAGCTCACTGTGCGGACAGCGGCACGGCTGAGAGTTGAATGTAGAGCTGTGTGCATGTTACCCGCATGTGTTTGGCTTTACAATGGAAAAGTGCTCAACAAATACACCTCCACCTTCTCATACAACAGCATGCCAGCTGAGGTGAAGTGGCAGCTATTGATATCAGCGATTTAACAGATCCACAGCAAAGACAGCAGAAGACAATAACGAAGAGAGTCAATAAAGATAGGAGACAGTTTTCTCCTATCTTCTCTCAAAATATGGACTTAGTATCTTGAATTATTGACTGAAGTATTAAAATATTGATCTAATATCTCAAAACTGATAACAGATTTGTTGTTTAAACTGTGTTAATTTTTTTTTAAATGAAATTCTTTTCTTAGAAATGTTGACTTCATTTTTAAAAATCTTAAAATGAACTTGTGTCTTGATATAATAACTCGGCAGTATCAGAAAACACTGACATATTATAACACTGATCTAGTACAGGGGTTGGACAATGAAACTGAAACACCTGGTTTTAGACCACAATCATTTATTAGTATGGTGTAGGGCCTCCTCCGGCCAATACAGCGTCATTTGGGCAGCCGTGGTTTTATGTTTTTTGGATACAGTCCGGGTTAGCACCCGAACATCCCTTTCAGACAGCTTCCTCTTGCGTCCACAGTTAATCCTGTTGGATGTGGTTCGTCCTTCTTGGTGGTATGCTGACATTACCCTGGATACCGTGGCTCTTGATACATCACAAAGACTTGCTGTCTTGGTCACAGATGCGCCAGCAAGAAGTGCACCAACAGTTTGTCCTCTTTTGAACTCTGGTATGTCACCCATAATGTTGTGTGCATTGCAATATTTTGAGCAGAACTGTGCTCTTACCTGCTAACTGAACCTTCACACTCTGCTCTTACTGGTGCAATGTGCAATTAATGAAGATTGGCCACCAGGCTGGTCCAATTTAGCCATGAGACCTCCCACACTAAAATGACAGGTGTTTCAGTTTCATTGTCCAACCCCTGTATTTCTAAATACTAACTTGCTTTTCAAATTCCAAAAAATGAGCTGGAGGAAAATCACTGTAGCACCAAATAACATGCCATGGCTTGAATAGGTTCTTCAATTAGTCCAGAACTTGTGGCAGACTAGTATCAACAGCAACACAGAGGACAGTTCTAGCATCATTACCCTGGCTACCAGTTTCTTTTAGGATTGATTTTAAGGTAGGGCTGTTGGTTCTTAAAATGGATTTGCACCATCATGCATGACGGAATGTCTGGCTCTGTATGATCCAAGTCGTTCTTTGGGATCCAGTGCGGCAAGGTTGCTAACAGTAGCGATGAAAGTGGTGTTCTGGAGAAATTTACCAGTGGAGATTAGACCGGCAACATCAGTACAAGACTTTAAACGGCAGCTGAAAATGTTCTATTACAGGCTTTTATATAATTTCTTTGGTTTTACTTGCTTTATTACTAATCATATTTTCCCAGTAACGACTGCAGTGCCTTTGAGCAAGCCACCTAACCCCCAACTGCTCCCTGGGTGCCATGGATTGGACTGCCCACTGCTTTGGACAAATGTGCTCATTGTCCCATATTGTGTGTGTGTGTGTGTTGCACTTCACTGATGGGGTTAAAGCACAATTTAATTGTTGCCACCTTGTGAAGCACTTTGAGCTGCTATACTAATAAAGATTACTATTATTATTAGTTAGCTATGCTAGCAACTGTCAATCATATCCAGCATGTCTTGGTGTGGGTAATAAATCATGTCCACTTGATTTTTTGGCCTCTAGCTGAATGTTGACACCAGAGCCTCTGAGAATGTAATACAGCGGATGTTATGAACTACAGCTTCATAAATTGAAACATCATCTCATTTAGGGCATTTATTATTCGTCACCATCCCTGACGCAAACTTTGCGTAGGCCGAAACAAGCGTGACCCCGCTGTGTTGAAACCAGAGTCGGACACGCTGGCAAGAAATGAAATATGAAGCACCTGAGCCAGCCCGATTAAAGGCCCCCGAAGAAATCCACCTTTTATCTGTTCCCCATAATTGCCATAATAATTGGCGGTCGCGGAACAGCTAGCGGAAACGGTGAGAGAGCGTTAACCAGAAGGCCTATTACTCATAAAATATGGATGAGGCAGACAGCTCTCTCTCCCCCACTCCCACCATCTCCCTGGTCAGCGGAGTGGAAAATGCACTCCTCTGGTTTTGTATTACCGCCGTGACGCCCTGCATGCATAATACCAGGCCGCTAATGCATCGGACCGGCCGATGAAATGGTTGGCAATACTATTATTGGCCCAATGAAGTCCCCGTTCTTGGTCTGGGGAGAGGACGGGTAGTCAAACATTGCATATAGTAAGATGCTGAAAAACGTTTCATTTTCATCGTTCACCCCGAATCACCCCGCCGTGTGATACATGACTGTGGCTGAGATTGCGCTTGGCCCCTGAGGTCAAGTGAATGCATCTCGTTGGATTCAAAACACAGCAGCGTTCCAGAGCAGCCCTGGTGTCCGAGTGTGTCTGTATGTGTGTTCTTCCCTCTTATCTCTCCTGAAAACCTCTTTCCAAAGCCAGAGGCTCACTGCAGCAGTGTGATTGAAAACACCTCACTGTGAATCTGTCTTCAGGAAATGGCTCCGCGTTGTTGAAACGTGTTCCTACGTAACCTTTCTCCACGCTTTCTTCTCCTCTGAGTGGAAACGCTAGAGAAGCCCATTTCCATCAGGCAGAGGAGGAAAGAAAGAAGATCACCAACGTTCCCTTTCTCACAACTTCCTGGCACAATATGGACATAGTATCGTAAATTATTGACTTCAATTTAAAATACTGACCCAATATCTCAAAATGATAACATATCAAAAAAATAATATTGAAAATTATGTTAAGTCAGTAAGTTTTGAAAACATTGGCAAAATGATAATTACTTTCTTTTCTAAACATATTAATCTTAAATTAATGTATTAAGTAAGTGTTATTTTCTCAAAATACTTCAAAATAGTGGATTAATATCTTTATATTAAATATTCGTTGATATATTCCCTCTGTACTATCGAAAATAATCTTGACTTCTTAAAATATTGGCTTAGTATTTCAAAATGTAATATTCTAAAATAGTAACTTTATAGTTATAATAGTAACTAAGTTTTTTTGACAATATATATGTCTTAAATTTGGGTTATGTTCTTGAAATATTAACTTATTTTCTCAAAAATATTTTATTTTCTCCAACTACTTGATACTACATCAAAATAACGAAGTATTCAATTTAAAAATAAAGCGTTATGTAGAAATATTAGGTCATTGTTAGGAAAGCTAGTTTATTATTTCAGCATTAATATTTTGACCATATAGTCAATATTTTGAGTAATGTATTAATTATTTTCAGATACTAAATAAATATTTGAAGAAAGTAATTCATTACTTTCAGACACTGAATCAATATTTCAATATACCTCTGACAGAAACTGAGAGATAGAAAAACATAGGTGCTATGTTTTTGACGATAATGGGCTTCTATAGGATACAATCCAACCGAGAAGGCTCCGGGTCTTATTCCCCCCCTACACATATCTCTCCACAACAATTCCTCTTCTGACAAGGGAATAGTGGAGCCGCAGTGGACCGGAAACGTTCCCCATATATCATATATACAGCAAAGAAGTCTCCGAGCTGAAAGGTTAATTTAATACATCGGAAGCCGGCAGAATCTTAATACACTGATCGCTGGGGCTTATGTTCTTAGCGCAGATCTTCCTTAGGCCTCAACAAAAGGCCAGATGACCCGAAATATCCCCCCAGTCTTTGTTACCTGTGACAGTCAGAAGATTAACGAGTTGGTGGAGGACAGAGACGGGGGAATATTTATGAAGCTCAGTGACACCCACACTAGTGCCCAGTGATGTGTGGAGTCAGGAAGTGTGGCTATTAAAGCCAGGCCTTCAGTTCAGGACACAAATGTCAAGAAACGAGAAAAAACACAAAGCCCTTTTCAATAATGCTCATTTCTGTTAGCGCCCCATTGGGGTTTTGAACTAGCATGCTAACATTAAGCTAACGTTGATGATGGTGGTGTGGTAATTGACTCTCAGTCTTGTCTCGGAGTAAGATTGACTTGTGAGAACATGAACCTGAACACGTTTTACTAATGAATATCAACTTGGTACTCATTGTGATTTGTCCCTAGTGGTCTTGACTACAATGCTAGTTTGTGTAGATAAACATTTTTCTAGATTAAAGATTCTAGATTAAAGGTTCTAGATTAAACAGTAAAACTGAAATCTTTCAAAAGACCACCCATGTGTCATATTTAAAAAATCATATTTAAGACATTAATGTACAGGGGTTGGACAATGAAACTGAAACACCTGTCATTGTAGTGTGGGAGGTCTCATGGCTAAATTGGACCAGCCTGGTGGCCAATCTTCATTAATTGCACATTGCACCAGTAAGAGCAGAGTGTGAAGGTTCAGTTAGCAGGTAAGAGCACAGTTCTGCTCAAAATACTGCAATGCACACAACATTATGGGTGACATACCAGAGTTCAAAAGAGGACAGATTGTTGGTGCACGTCTTGCTGGCGCATCTGTGACCAAGACAGCAAGTCTTTGTGATGTATCAAGAGCCACGGTATCCAGGGTAATGTCAGCATACCACCAAGAAGGACGAACCTCCACCAGCATCACGTAGTGACCTGACCACTATCCTGTAAGAAGAATGGCTTAAAATCCCTCTGACCACTGTGCAGGACGCAGTATATGTCATTCCCAAGACGAACTGACGCTGTATTGGCCGCAAAAGGAGGCCCTACACCATACTAATAAATGACTGTGGTCTAAAACCAGGTGTTTCAGTTTCATTGTCCAACCCCTGTATATTTGTGTGTACGTATCAGTTTTACAGAGACTCTCAGTAAAGAGCCCTGGAATAGGCCTGTTGTTACTAATGTAATAATCACAACAGTAATATTAATAATTATTATTATTATTTTTATAATAATTAAAAGAATATTAACTGTTGCCTCGCTGCAAGAAGAGCCTGGGTTCAGTTCCTGGCCAGGCTGTCTGGAGGCCTGTATGTGTGGAGTTCTCCCAGTGTCTGTATGGGTTTCAGCCAGGCCAACTGGAGATGCTAAATAGGTGTGAGTAAGCGTGTATGTCTGTGTATCTGCCCTATGACTGCTACTTCTCTTACCAACAGACCATTACATTGGCTAGCAAGGTACGGACAGAGGAAGGACAGTAATTGCTATCTGGACTCCAGGATGGCTTTGCCCGCTGATAGTTTAGGACGTCTTGGATTATTTTGATATTTGTGTGTCCTGGTTTCCCCCTCATATCCAAGGATAGCCAGCAGAAGGAAGCAGAGCATGAGGTAAATGTCTTCTACTTCATTCAAGGATATAATACACATGTAGGGCTTTTAAGAAGTGTTAATGAGAGAAAAAAACTCAACACATTATAATGTGATAATGATCCCTTCTCTTCTAACTGTGCACCTTGTGAAAGAGCCCATTCATTCTCTTCTGATTCTTTGTGTAATTTCAAAGGCCAGGGAATTAACCAGCCTTAGAAAAGACGGACTGCGGGGAATGAGGAGTAGATGGTGCGTGTGAAGGTGTTGGGTTTATTCAGAAGAAGAAAAAGGCTTTAAAGAACGTTGACACCCACATAGGTGCGCAGGCAGCAGCCAAGCACTTACAGCTAATCTAACACGCACTTGTAGCAATCGGCCACAGTCTGCTCCGTTCAGCATCAGCGCTACAGGCCCGCTCTCCTCTGGGACTCACGATCAATATTCATCTACCTTACAGCTTAATTCACGCCCCGCACGCCAAGGACACCTTAACCAACTCGGATGAGATCCCAGCTACTGATCTTAGAATTGTCCTCCCTCAGCCGGTTCCCAGCGCCGGCCGCTGAAACAGGAACAAGAAAGACACAGCGTTAGTCCAGCATGACCTCATGCAACCCCAAATAAAAAAAAGACCAGCATCGGACCCCCACCCTCTGTCCATGGACCTTTCCACTGGATGTCTCTCACTAGGTGACAGCTTGCGAAATCGGAACTGACAGGTGAGTAATGGTCAGTATAATTTGTTTGTCCTTCCTGACCCCCTCCCCCCTACCCTGACAACCTCCATTAATTTGGTCCCACAGAACAGACAGAGAGAGAAAGAAGCAGGAGATTTCCCAACCTTACAGACAGATTTATTGGTTAGCAGACATACAGTCTTGTGCAAAAGGCTTTGTTTAAAACTATGTACTTGCTCGGGTAGAAATGGGCCAAAAAGAAGCTGAACCATGTTCTCAAAATCTCAGAATCATGCTTACTATCGTTATAGGGAAGCTGAGCATAGACGTTGTACAAGCAATGACGTGTGTGCATAAAGCAAAGTGTCTGTTGAGCTCACCTCACGCTCGGACTACAGCCTGTTCAGACAATGGGAAGCCATGGGGCCACCCACCCGTTCTCTATGACATTCCATGAAGGGTGTTTGGAATATCTTTGCTGTCCAATGAAAAACAGGCATCTCTATTTTTGTTGTTGCTCACCTTTATGCATCATTTGAACACGCATTAAACACTCATTCATTATTTGGGTTTTTTTTTGACGAAGGGACCAACAAAAATGGCCCAGAATTGAGTGCCTCAGTTTAGCCATTTCCAAAACTCCTGGAGGAAGGCCAGAATGATCATCCACCAATGATACTGGCACTGACAGGATGACTCATGGGGGGCATCACTGCTCGCTGAATGTTCACAATCATGGCCTTGTTCGGGCAGTGTCTGAGCCCATGGCGAGTTTTAGATTTTATCCTGTCTGTTAAAAGCCATAAAAAAAAAAGTCTGGTTCTATTGACTAGCCAAAAACTATGGTGTATGGACAGTAGCCTTTCACTTTCTAAAGGCCTCATTATTGGCAACATGCATATCTGGTCTACTCGGTGTTATAGATGTTTTATTAATGCATGTGCTTTGGTGAAAATGATTAATTCGGTAAGCTCCGAATAGGACATCCATGCTGAATTAGCATATCAGCCTGTGCGACAGGTGTGGTAGGTAACAGCTGGTATAAGTGGACTAGCCTACTCATGTCATCCATTCATTAACAGCTGGATGGGTTTCTAAACATAAACTCATCTAAGGTAAAAGCAACTGGACACTCTGACTGTCTGGATCATGTAATGCAAGTCCACTCTGTATTACAGGAATCTGAAAGGCACTACTGGCATGGGGGTGCACTGGGTAGCACTTTTGCCTCATTGCAAGGAGGGCCTGGGTTTGATTCCTGGGTTAGGTGTCTGAGATCCTCCCATTGTCCAAAAACATGCTGCCAGGTTAATCAGGGATGCCATATTTTCCCCAGGTGTGAATGCGCACACCTGGTGGCCTGTCCAGGGTGTTTCCTGCCTTCTGCCCAGTGGGTGCTGGGATAGGCTCCAGCAGCCCTCCAGTGATCCAGAAGGATAAGGAAATCAAAGGATGAATTAATGACACTATATTTTCATAAATTTACATTTTTATAAATGTTTAATATTTTTCAGTAACCCTTTTAAAACTGAATTAGTCCAGTTCCACTGTCTGCAGAGCTGTTTTCAGTACTGGTCAAAGTTAGCCAATTCTGTGTTTGGTGCATGAGTGCCTTAGTTAAGCCATTACCCAAACTCCTGGAGGAAGGCCAGAATGATTGTCCACCAATGGTACTGGCACTGACAGGATGACTCATGGGGGGGCCCCCCCATCACTGCTTGCTGAATGTTCACAAATCATGGCTGTTGAGCAATTTGTTAGTCCTCCCTTTCTGTGGTTCGTGGCGGTCTCACAGATCCTTCATTTCGCTGGTGCGTACTGCCTTCTGTCCACACTCTTCCAGCTGCTTGCTGTTGCTTTTGAACACTTCTCTGAGGCACACTTCACTGGCAAAGGATGCTACCAACACAACAGCATCAGAATTAGAACGGAAAGCACCAGGTACAGTAATAAACCCTGTTCTTGCTTACAGAACATCCGTGGCCGAGCGTGAAACTTGAATCATTCGTCTTGTAATCACAAACCTAATGCTTCATTCCTGACGGTTGATTCCCACTGGGTATTAATAAAATCTAATACTACTGTCATCATCAAGTAATGCTCCATTTAAGAACAGTTGGTCATGAGTCTAGGGTTAACATGAGAAAGGTACCTGTGTTCTCTGGAGTGATAAAAGCTCTGTACAATACCTAATGCTCTTGTGGCTGAATGCAGTCAAATGAATCCTCTAAGCAAATTTCCAATAGCTAGAGTAAGGCCTTCCTGGAAGAGTAGAGGCTGTAAACATACAAAATCCCTATTAATAAAACATGCAAGTGTATCAAACGCAGTGACAAACAAGGCAAATACCATGTAATATAGAATCCTGAATGATATCTCTGAGAATAGGAGCCGTGCCTTTAACTTGGAGGAGTATCGCCAAGTATTAGACCTCCATGTATTACTTCCTATCTGTAGGCTCTTTATGGTAGGCTGTTATGTTGTCTGGTAATTACAGCAGTCCTCCACCCTGCTGGATATCTGTGCATTATGGAAATGACTTACCTTGAGTGGTATCTCTGAAGAACACAGGTAGTGTTTAAGCCAGCTCTGAGCATAGCTTTCATGCTGTAGGATATCTCAGTGGTGTATGAGGGCCTGGAAGTGGAAGAGATTTAGAGAAGACGTGAAATAGCGACATGCTAACATGTAATGAAACAGCCAAGTTGCTGGAGGGGCTTATGTGGAGAGTCCAGTGGAGTCCTCTGTTAGTGTTTCTATCTCAGTTAAGGCCTCTTAAAGTTCTGGTAACAGTTCCCTG
>JAMWET010002427.1:0-50899 GCA_024036415.1 Prochilodus magdalenae
GGGTAGTGATTATGGGAAAGGGATAGTCAATGAAAAAAATTTATAATATTGGAAACAATTAAATAGATAGCGAGTAGGAAGATCTAACTTCACTCATTTTGCCGGCTATTCAAAATTGAGGAAAGAGAAGCCATCATATCACTAAAAGGAGAAGAAGTGCATGTCCCTTGTGAGTTTTCTTCAAGAAGTTCATAACAGGTGACATACCATACGATTTAGACGGAGTGTCATTTCAGTAACTGTCCAGTTTTGTGGTGTCTAGCACAGAAGATCCTCATCGTCTCACCTCTTCCTGTTTCAGGTAAGGAATAGCTTCTACATATCACCTACCACGTCTAGTGAGTAATTTACCTTAGAGGACATCTGTCCTCTTTTAGTAGTGGAGAGAATCCAGACATGAGATAACACCAGGAGGAGGAGCCTCATCAGGTTGAACTAATGGGGATCCATCAACCCAAAGTACCTCTGTGGTTCATGGCCCGTAATTTGAAGCGAGTTCAGACAGAAGTTTAAAACGAGTGGAGGTACAGGAAGGGGTGTTCTCACTGCTTGATAACACATCTCTTCAGGTTCGGGTGTGATCAGAGACCTCACCGTACGTATTCTGGATTGCACAGTGGTGCAGGATAAAAAAGATTTCTTTGACGCACACACAGTGGAGCTGACTGGTAGAGGAAGTGATTATCTCCACCACTGCCCTTTTACTATAACTACCTACCACAAAAAGGGAGGATTAGATGACGCTGATATGATTACACTGTGAGACATCAGTGGCGTTCTGAACAAACGATCACAAGTCTCCCTACATGCCAACAGAACACAGAGGTTCTTCAGGGTGACACTGTTTCGCCCATGAACCACTGGTTCTTGATGGGTTTCCGTTCGGCTTTTTAAGAGCCGTGTTGCGATTCAGGGAACCTTTTCACATAAGTTCATGCTGTGCAACTGAAACAAGAGCTCATTCCACTTGGTGTAAATGGCGATGTGTGTTCCTGGGGAGATGCTTTTAGGGATGGATGTGTGGTTCTGAGGGAGCTGAATTTTAGAGAGCTATGTTTGTTTTTCTGAGGAATGATTTTTTATAGGAGGATGTGTGTTCCTTAGGTAGATGATTTTCTAGACGCGATGTGTGTTCCTGAGGTATATGATTTTATGAGAAGCGATGTTGTTTCCTGAGGGAGATGATTTTAGAGGAGCGATGTGTTGTTTCTGAGGGAGATTATTTTAGATGTGGATTTGTGTTCCTGAGGGAGGTAATTTTATTAGAGGAGCGATGTGGTTCCTGAGGGAAATGATTTTATAGAGCGATGGTGTATCCTGAGGGAGAATGATTTAGAGAGCGATTGTTTGTTCCTGACTGGATATGATTTTGAGGTGATGTGTATCATGATGCTACTCAAACAGTAGGTGGGGCATCATACCAGTTCTGGTGTCCGCTCCTGCATTAAGAAGCACAGCCGGTCCTCCTCAGTGTTAGCATAAACAGCTGTGTACATGTCAGTCTAGAAGAACCGCTCCGAGTTCATCATCAGACCTCCTCCCTTTCCTCTCCAAGAGCGTCTCCAGCGGTGGAGAGCAGCTCCAGTGTTAACTCTTCTTCTGCTTCTGTGTACATCACTTCTTCTGTTTGCTGCTGAGCGGGGTTTCTTGCAGAGTGGGCCGCAGCGGTTGCTCACTAAGAGCTTCAGCCATGGTTGAGTTTACTGCTCCCTCCATTGGCTACCTGCTCTTAAATGATCTAACCGGGAGCAGCACCTCCAACATGACTGATAGGAGGTTAGAATACACCGTCGGGGCAGCAGAGCTACTTCTACATCCTCTCATGTTGGACTGATTCCACTCCTACAGCTCTACAGTGACTCACTAGCACCTCTTCAGGTACAGAGCGGTATTATGAGACAGGACTGGCCAGGACTAGCTGGTTAGCATGCTAACTTCTTCACATTCTGTTGATCATTTCGGTTTATTTTAGAGAGTTGTGAAATAAATGGATACCGGTAGAGACGTGCTGAGATGCTGGAAACTAAACCACAAGTCTCGACATTAATCTGGAGTCGACTATTGATCTGTGAGATCAAAGATTTATTGTGACGCCTAATTGTACCAAATACAAGCTACCGGTCTTTCCTTTTTTATTTGATGGTTTATGATTGACAGATCCGTCCTATGAGAAGAACATCAGTGTGATTGGCCATGTAGGAGGAGGTGTGAACATCAACTGTACATACCCACAATCCCTCAGCAGAGACCCCAAGTTCCTCTGTAGGAGAGTGGACACTGCTGACTGTAACTATACAACATCAGTTAAAGAGAGTAGAAGATGGAGAAACGAGGGAAGACTTTCTCTACATGATGATGGAAACCGGACCTTCACTGTGAGCATCAACAGTCTGACTGAGGAAGACTCTGGAGAGTACTGGTGTGGAGCTGAATCAGACTGGACATCTGATGATGGATACAGGGTTTTCATCACCCAGGTCAACCTCAGCGTTACTGGTGAGTGAATTCCCCCTTTTACCTTAACATACTCTCTGCTGAGCTGGTGTTCAGTATTTCTCCTCCTCTAACCTGTCTGTAGAGTCAGACCCATTAGATCTGCACTGTGTTAATGTTCATCCAACCTGAAATAGTTTGAGAACCACCAACGAGAAGCTGGACTTCAACCACAGACCCATCTCACCCGACTCCATCACCTGGCACCACACCGAGCTCACAGTATTTGTATTTGTATCATAGCTCTTCGAGTACCTCTTCTGAGCACAGTGTTCAGTGTTTAGTCACTTATAGACAGAACCGGGTCGACACTACTGGGCTAACTGCGTACACAGATCTGAAACTAGAGTCGTGGTTGTTGGGTGAGTCAGATAGGGCAAAACAGCCTGTCCTTGCCTACGTCATATGCCAAGTTGAATCTTGAGTCAGACCTACCCACCAAGTTCCATTCCTGTCTGTTGATCTCTTCTGGGTTCTGAAGTAGCTCACGGTCCCTCTGTGGTGTCATGTTGTTAGCGGTGTAGTTCTTCCTTTATGGTGGTAGTGAGAATGTGTTGGACCACCCAGAGAAAATCCAGACTGAATATGTAGAAAGCTAATTAATTTAGAAACCAGTCGAGTACCTCATGAAATCACGGGTGTCTGTGGTTCCTGGTATCCAGACTGTGAAATAAAGCAGCGGTGGCTGCCATGGTAACAGCTGGGGTAAAATATTAACGGAGATGTACTGTTCTAGAAAGGTCTCGCTGTTTAGCACTAGCTAACTCCAACAGCTGAAGTCAACACTGTGGGATGTAATGTTCTAGATAATTCTGGGTTTTTAAGCCTACTCTGCTAACAGCTTACCTTAAAGATGTTCATGGGGATGCAATGTTCTAGCACAGGACAACCGTTCAGGTACTAATGATAGCAGTGCTAGCTAGCTAGTTTTGATTAGGATATGTAGAGGTATGTGACTCTAATCCAGAAGGTACATGGGCCAGGTTTTAGTGGAGACATAAGTTTTAACGTTTACCTCCATCTGTAAAAACAAAAAGTTCCCCCCCCCCCCCACTTATTGTAGGATAACATCTGGAACTCTGAGACACTGTAAAGAAATGTATTCACCTGTATTCATATCCACCCTGTGATTCCTTCCACATGTCCAAACCACCTGGCAGACATACACAGGGCATCTCCGCAGCAACAACCTGACACTCCACAGGTGATTGTCCCGTTTGCTCCACTCCACTCCACCCCTACATCTACACCAAGGTTATGAAGACAGATTAAATCTGTGGTTCTACATGTGTGTCGGGTTTCGCAGGTGCGCGGTCTGTGTTCTCCTCTATCGGTGCTGGTGTAGTCTTGTTAACTGCTGGACTGATTACGATTGGGGGGCATCTAGAGGGATCTGCTGGAGAATGAAACTACCGGGAGGTAACAACACTAACACTGTACTAGTTAATACATAGCACAGCATAGGCTCCCATCCACACCGGCAGACACCACACTCAACACAGCTCTAACTAGTTGATGGGAAGACACCCTAGAATTGCCATTTGTTGTGGAGCACTGTCTCTCCAGTGCCTGGTCCCAGGAAAGCCCATTACCACTGCTCTATTCAGAGAACCTCTCTGTTCTATACACACCTGATCCAGCTAATCAGCTCATTAACACCTCATTATTGAAGGTGTCTTACAGCAACTGGCATAGGAACTGAGACACAACACAGAGATTAGCATGTCATAGCATTTCAGGCTAGGTTCAGATTTTACCTCGTTTGTGAAAGGTCGAGGTCAGAGGTTTTGCCAGCTGTTAGCCTGAGGTCATTACTGAGTGCGCAACAAATAGCAACAACAGCTAATTATTGCCAAAAAAAACTTAACACAGTAGTGACAGTGACTGGAAGGCCAACACATAGGCTTTGTACAAGAAGGGGATGAGCAGCTACTTCTTGAGAAGGCTCGGGTCTTTCAATGTGTGCTTCAAGACGATGGAGATCTTCTGCCAGTCTGTTGTTGTGGGGGCTGCCTTCTTTGTGGCAGTTTGCTGGGGAGGCAGCATCAGAGGAGCAGATGCTAAGAAGCTTAATAAGCTGATCAGGAAGGCTGGCTCAGTTCTGGGCTGCCCACTGGATGGTTTTGAGCTGGTGGTCAAAAGGAGGTCACTTAACAAACTCACTGCTCTCCTGGACAATACCTCACACCCCCTTCAGGACCTTCTGGTCATATAGTGGAGCACTTTCAGCAGCAGACTCATACAGCTCCGCAGTTGCAGAGAAAGGTACAGGAGATTGTTTGTACCAACAGCGGTCACGCCCTGTACCACATCATCTCTTCACATGTGCCGGGAAATTACTGGACACTAAACTTGAACACCAGGGCTGAGCGAATTTCACAGTACACTGTTCCCATTACTCACTGCCACTGTGTCTTATGCCTATAAGACTGGGACATTTATTATAATACCTTCTCCCGTTACTGCTACTAATGTTTACAGGTGTAGCAGTTACCCGTTACTGTCATCTGGCTTTTCTGATTGGACGGGGTTTAGATGACTTGTTTGAATGTTTTGGGAACACACTTTTAGGCTGTACTGTTCTGCTAACGATACTTTGTGTAATATTTACTGCTCTAACTGCTTTTATTTAATTAACCATTTTTACATACAGGTCTCCATGGTATATTATTACGATACTTTCAAGGCAGTATACTTTAGCTTATTGTCACTCTATCTATCTATTCTATCTGACTATCTATCTGACACAAAGTAAATGTGTACCACTAAAAGACAGAAAGATAAATCTGTACTGAGCTTTCTCTTTGCTCTCGCTTTTTTTACCAACAGGGTCAGTAGCAATGACACAATCTTCCATGGAGGTGGGTACAAACCTACAATACCACCTTCCATCAATCAATTTTCAAAAGTCGCACATTAATTTATTAACACATCAGTATTTCTTTTGTTTTCAGACGGGAATTACTGAGGGGAATTACAAAAATGACCCGGCTTCGATTGCCCTTCATCCAACCAATCAATTTACCAACCAATCAAATTCAGTTTACCAGAGCTTAAACCCCAAAAACAACCAATCAGATTCAGTTTACCAGACTCTAAACCCCAAAAACAACCAATCAGATTCAGTCTACCAGAGCCTAAACCCCAAAAACAACCAATCAGATTCAGTCTACCAGAGCCTAAACTCCAAAACCAACCAATCAGATTCAGTCTACCAGAGCTTAAACCCCAAAAACAACCAATCAGATTCCATCTACCAGAGCCTAAACCCAAACACCAACCAATCAGATTCAGTCTACCAGAGCCTAAACCCTAAAACTTAACCTACCAGCCACAGTCGTCCAGAGCCTGAACACCATCACTAACTAAGTCACAATTATCACTTGATGGTTTAATTCCAATTGTTTGAGATGTTGGTGTACTAGCTGCTGGTCCACCTCAGTACCGCCTACACACTCTACACCTGGGCTACAGCATAACACAATCATGGTTTCCTAACTTCATCCTAGTCTTTAAATTCTGTTTCTCTGGGTTATTAAAGTCTGCAACTTTTACTTTTCTTTGTATTGTGTTTGCCTTTAGCTCATATTCAAGTTTTCTGTGCACATGTGTCCTCTCAAAGACTTGTTCCATCATGTTCTGCTGCAATGAGCTAAAGGAGAATTGGCTTAAAGTGGACATATAAATGTAAATAAAGAAAGTCAGTGTGTTTTTTTTAAAAATGTTTTATGGGACTCATAAAACAATGAAATTTTAACTTTCTACTTTAGTGGTGCTTTTGTGACATGTAGCATGAGTTTTTATTTCTTTTTTTTTTTTGTTTTCCCCTTATGTTTTGCTAATGTATGTTTTTAGCATGTAATACCTCAATTAAATCACCACCAGAATGTTTTCTTGCCCTATGTTTTTTTTTCTCTCTCAAATTAAAATAAAGTGTGGTTTGAATGACTAACGCTGGTTCTGTGTAAATGCTAACTAGAAGACGTTGAAAAAGACTTAAGTCTGACACTCTCTTACATTTACACACGTCAGCTTTTGCATGAGCCAAGGACTAAAAGACTTGTGGTGATATTAAACCTGGTTGATTTTTTATCAGCACACCAAGGGTGGGACCCAGCTATCATCTACCCTAACCACTTTACAAGGAATTGATCATATTCTGGCACTGGAATTTCTTTCTGTAACAGTGAAATCACTTGAAAAGTGTTTTGTTTGTAAGGCCGACATAACAAACATTTATTTACATGTACCCGTATGTCTGTATTTCAACAGTGTAGGGTTTTCATTTCAGTGTTACGTCTACATAATTAAACACAGCAAAGAAGACCAACATGGAGAGTCAGCCAATACGGCCCCAAGCTTTGGGCTTTTAATAGTTTTTGCAAAAAAAACTTAATTACAGTTAATCACACTAATTCAAAAATGATGGACAGCCAACTTCTCAGCTAAAAGTTCATTACTGAGATAGAACCTGTCACTAACCAAATCAGATTGAGTCACCAAAGCATGTTTGAGAGTGTTTAAGTGTTAAGCAGGATTCCCGTGAGAGTTCTTTAAAAAGTCTTTAAATGTCTAAAATGTTTTTTAAAATTCTTTAAAAACTTTTATTAAATTAAGGCTTTTCAAAAAACTTTAAAAATGGCATAAACATCTGTCATAACAGTAGTAGTGATATTAGCAGCCTTTTCCAGACAAACTATTCTCTGACTCAAATTTTATTGTGAAAACTTTTACATGCGGACAGGTCGTTGAGAATGTAACTATGTTTTTTGATTATCTGCTTTAATATCTAATATAAATTTTCATTTTTTTTTTAATTACTGAATTAATAAAAATGAAATGTTTTGGAGAATTTCTGTGGAGTTTAAAAGTTTCTGAGTCCTCGCTCAGGACCCAGCCCGTCTAGCACCCAACAACCACCATCCTTCAAAAGTCAATTTTCTGGTGACTCGGTTGGCTCTGTTCAGCCAGGTTGTTTTGACCATGTATAGGAGGCCTAAATGAGTTGCTGCAATGTGTGATGGCCTGATTAGATGAGCAGACTAACACAATGTTGAACAGATGTACCCAATGACGTGTCCGTTGAGTGTATCTAAAAATGTGTGTTTGTAACATTTGGCAGGAATAAGAAGCGTTTCAAACAGGCTATATTCACTGACGATCAGTTCCAGTATTTCATAAACCTACTATACTGAGGAGGTGAAAACCACACATTTCATATACTTTAACAGAGTTTTTTTTTTACAACTACCAGTATTTAAAAAGTGAGGCAAATTCAGATTTTCATGGCACTGGATATTATAAGAAATCAGAGAGCAAAACAAACTACATCAGGGTTTTGGATTTATATTTTGTTGCAGCAAGTCTATTGATACTCACTCCAGCTCTGTACTCACCTGCATGTGCAGATTCATCAAAAGCATGTACAACATTTTTTCGATGTCTGACGAAAAACACCTGGTCTTGTTTGATTGTTTGAAATTCCCCCCCAGTCTGTAGTCATGTTATTGTTTAATAATACTTTAACTCATGCTAAATGTTCAGCTAATTCAAACTGAATGATCAGATATGACTGTAGCACGGCCTCATCAGACACATTCATCAGTGAAAAAAGGGTCACTAGGCCCCAGTGGACTAGCAGTGATGGATAGATGCTGCCCTCTGCTGGATTGTAACGGAATATGCATTAAAATAGAATAAAAACAAACTAAACCCAGTCTCAGGACCAATCCCACAACCTGTTTAGCTTCTAAATAATCTAATATGATATTTAATATTTAAAAAAAAAATCACATTTGATTTCTTCATTTATGACTGACGTTATGGGAATTCCATCTCCTTAGTTCTAACCTCAATCCAATGACAACTTCCCAGAGGGTCCCACAGGTAATGACAGGGCGAGGTCAAATTAATTATTAACAGGCGAGTAACGTGATCGAGTATAAAGGAGCCTCCCAAAGAGGTGGGAGTCTTTCAATAGTAAAGGTGGGGAGGGGTCACCAATCTTGTGAAAAACTGTACCAGCAAAGTAAGTGCAGCGAGTCAAGAAGAACGTTCCTCAAGATAACACTTCAAAGATTTTGGAGATGATCATTATCTACACTACATACAGTCATTAAAAAGATCCAGTGAATCCGGAGAACACTGGTACAAAGGACAAGAAACCAGAACTGGTTAGTTGTGGTCTTTGAACCGCACCACGTTAATAACAAACCGGATGATTATGGAGTGCAGTCACTGAATGGAACACTTCTCAAAACCACTGTCTTCTTCTTCCACACAGTTCCACACAGTTCACTGCTCCACAAACGCAAGTTAAAACTCCACCATGAAGAGAAGAACCCGGATACAAACAGATCCAGAAACACCACCATTGGCTTCTCTTGACCCCAGCTCATTCAAGATGGAGAAGCAGAAAAGTATCTGGTGGTTCGACCAGCCAAAAATCTGGAATTCTTATTGGAAATCATGGGCATCAGCGCACAGTTCAAGAGCCAGCATTCGTGATGCCATTTAGGGTTCATTAGTGCACATGGCCTGGGTGACCTGCACATATGTGAAGCTCCATTAATGCTGAAGAGTATATACGGCTTTGAGCGCAACATATGGTTGGTTGGTGTAGCTCAACGGGTAACACCACTGCCCGCCAGAGAGCCACCACCACATGTGGGAGACTGAGGTTCAAATCCCGGTCTGGGTGACTATGCTGTTCTACACCAATAAGAATCCTTGGGCAAGACTCCTAACACTACATTGGCCTACCTGTAATATGATTAACCTTGTAAGTCGCTCTGGATAAGAGCGTCAGCTAAAATGCCACAAATGTAAACATATGCTGCCTCTAAATGGTGTCTTCCTCAGGAAAGGTCTTGATAACACTGCAAGTTTAATTGAGAATGTAGATAGTATTAATGATGCTGTAAACATTAAACATGGAGGACAAATTGTGTTCTACAGTCAAACAAATAAACAGTATTTCCTTTCACGTAATTATGTGGTCTTCTAAGCCCCTTATCCTTTTGGGTCAGGGAAGATGCTGGAGCCTGTCCCCAGCACTCAGTGAGCTAAAGCCAGGAAACACCCTGGACAGGCCGTCAGTCCATCAGAGGGCAGACATGCAGACACAAACATTTACAACTAGAGGGCAATTTTGCATCTCCAGTTCACCTGACTGCATGTCTTTGGACTGTGGGGGGAAACCGGAGCACCAGCAGGAAACCCACAAAGACACAGGGAGAACATACAAACTCGCAGAAAGGACCCCAGATGCCCCAGCCGGGAATGGAACCCAGACTCTTCTTGCTGTGGAGCAACATTGCTTGATTTAGCCGTGATAATAGTAATAAAGAATATTTCTCACCAACATCCAGTATTTATTTATTTATTTATTTATTTTCCTTAGAATTAAGTAAATGTTATATTGTGCTTGTGTAATGTTTATTTTGTTCTTCAAAGGTTGTAAAGTTCTTCTGCTTCCGCTTTGGGTCTGTAGATTGAAAGGCTGTCTGAAGGCTTTTGTCACTATTCTACTTTTCTCTCTCTGATATACAGATACAGAGTATCTCTCCAACATAAATAGATATTAAAATTACTGCTGTAGGGCAAAACCATTTCAAAACTACCATAAAAGATAATCTTAGCATTTGAGCATTTGTTTACCATGTCATGTAGTAACTTTCTGTGAGGGAGCTTTTAGTGATGTCTGGTTCCATTCACCACCACTGTGAACTCTTCAGTACGATTAACTGTCTAACACTGAGTGGCCTGTAAATGTGATGTGTGATTATGGACGGGGGTCAGCTAGGAACTTTCTTCCTCTGTTACGCACCATGCACAGTAGAGATCTTCATTGTTATTCAACCTTGTACAGACACATTTCACACACGCTTCACACTTTCTGAGACAACCACAACTTTTCTCACTCAAGCGCAGGAAAGGAAGTGGACAGGACATCAGTTTCTGTTTACGACCCCACCTTAAAGAACACAGATCAGTCAAACGTCAAGTTAGAGACCAGGGTGTACATTTCAGGGCCCTCTGACATCTGTGTATCTAAACACCAACTCAGGATGAAGGTCCTCCTCGTCTTCAGCCTCGTCCTGGTTTCAGGTAAGGAGTATGCAGTAAGCCTTCTACATGATCATCACTATCAGCAGTGTCTAATGAAGGACTTTTACTTTAGAAGGACATCTGTCCTCTTTTTAGTAGGGTGGAGGAGAATCCAGGACAGTGAGGGGTCATATCCAGGAGGAGGAGTCCTCATCAGATGTAGATATGAGAGGAGATACACATCAAAACCAAAAGTACTTCTGTATTGCCCCATGGCCCTGTATGAACGAAGCCAGTTCGGACGGAAGTTAAAAACGAGTGGAGGAGTACAGGAAGGTCTCACTGCTTGATAAACACCAGAGCTGGAGAGTTCTGGGTGATGATCAGAGACCTCACTGTAGAAGATTCTGGATTGTACCAGTGTGCTGTCTTTGATAAAGAGCCCACCATTGACGTCTACACACCAGTGGAACTCACTGTAGGGGAAGGTGGAGTATCTCCCACCCCACATAAAGGGACTAAGGTTTTTTAATGGGGTTTAACAGGGGTAATCTGAACTGACTGTTTTAAAAAGGGGAGGAGTCAGAGGAGGATAAGAAAGATCACATTCTGAACATCAGTGGAGAAACAGGAGATCAAGTTCTCAGTTCATGCTAACAGAACAGAGAGGCTCCTCAGGGTGGCGCTATCCAACCAAAAGAAGCCTGGTTCTTGAACTGGTTCCTTTCAGGCTTCATAAAACATTGGTGTTATTCAGGGAACCTATACACAGTTTAAAATTAGGTGCACAGACTAGAACAGCCATCATCTTCCTGAGGGAGATGATTTTAGAGGAGCGATGTGTGTTCCTGAGGGAGATGATTTTAGAGGAGCGATGTGTGTTCCTGAGGGAGATGATTTTAGAGGAGTGATGTGTGTTACTGAGAGGAGATGATTTTAGAGGAGTGATGTGTGTTCCTGAGGGAGATGATTTTAGAGGAGCGATGTGTGTTCCTGAGGGGGATGATTTTAGAGGAGGGATGTGTGTTCTGAGGGAGATGATTTTAGAGGAGCGATGTGTGTTCCTGAGGGAGATGATTTTAGAGGAGCGATGTGTGTTCCTGAGGGAGATGATTTTAGAGGAGCGATGTGTGTTCTGAGAGAGATGATTTTAGAGGAGCGATGTGTGTTCCTGAGGGAGATAATTTTAGAGGGCCAATGTGTGTTCCTGAGGGAGATGATTTTAGAGGAGTGATGTGTGTTTTTGAGGGAGATGATTTTAGAGGAGCGATGTGTATTCCTGAGGGAGATGATTTTAGAGGAGCGATGTGTGTTCCTGAGGGAGATGATTTTAGAGGAGCGATGTGTGTTCCTGAGGGAGGTGATTTTAGAGGAGCGATGTGTGTTCCTGAGGGAGATGATTTTAGAGGAGCGATGTGTGTTCCTGAGGGAGATGATTTTAGAGGAGCGGTGTGTCTTCCTGAGGGAGATGATTTTAGGGGAGCGATGTGTGTTCCTGAGGGAGATGATTTTAGAGGAGTGATGTGTGTTCCTGAGGGAGATGATTTTAGAGGAGCGATGTGTGTTCCTGAGGGAGATGATTTTAGAGGAACGATGTGTGTTCCTGAGGGAGATGATTTTAGAGGAGCGATGTGTGTTCCTGAGGGAGATGATTTTATTAGAGGAGCGATGTGTAAGATAATGCTACTCCAAACAGTAGGGGGCAACATACCAGTTGTGGTGAGTAGCTCTATCATAAGGAAGCACAGCCGGTCCTCCTCAGTGTTAGCATAAACAGCTGTGTACATATCAGTCTAGAAGAACCGCCCCGAGTTCATCATCACACTTCCTCCCTTTCCTCTCCAAGAGCGTCTCCAGCGGTGGAGAGCAGCTCCAGTGTCAACTCTTCTTCTGCTTCTATTGTTTACTGCTGAACGTGGTTTCTTACCAAAAGCAGGCAGCGGCAATAGTCACTCATCAGGAGCTTCAGCCATCAACAGAAGTCTCAACATTAATCTGGATTACTTTATTGATCTGTGAGATCAAAGATTTATTGCCCATCTTGACTGTACCACATATAAGCTATCGGTATTAATGCAAATGTTGTATTTGATTGTTTATGATTGACAGATCTGACCTATGAGAAAAACATCAGTCCGGTTGGCCATGTAGGAGGAGGTGTGAACATCAGCTGTACATACCCACAATCCCTCAGCAGTTACCCCAAGTTCCTCTGTAGGAGAGTGGGCACTGCTGACTGTAACTATACAACACCAGTTAAAGAGAGTAGAAGATGGAGAAACGAGGGGAACCTGAACCTCCATGATGACAGAGCAAGAAAGACCTTCACTGTGAGCATCAACAGTCTGACTGAGGGAGACTCTGGAGAGTACTGGTGTGGAGCTGAATCAGACTGGACATCTGATAATGGGTACAGGGTTTACATCACACAGGTCAACCTCAGAGTCACTGGTGAGTGTATTCCCCCTTTCACCTCGTCACTCTAAACTTCAAAATTCCAGTCAATTAACCCAAAAGCATCACAACACATACCTGAACACACAGTGTGGTTATCTTAACATACTCTCTGCTGAGCTGGTGTTCAGTATTTCTCCTCCTCTAACCTGTCTGTAGAGTCAGACTCATTAGATCTGCACCGTGTTAATGTTTATACCCACCGGAAATAGTTTTAGAACCACGGACAGAACCAGCAACGAGAAGGTGGACATTGGACGTTTCCTGACACGGTGTTAGGTCTTCATTCTGCTGATTACATGAGGAGTGCAGTGAGCATGCTCAGTTTAACAGGAAGTTCACGCTCACAGAAGTTCACACCACACCGAGCTCACAGGAAATGTCTGTATTTGATTCATAGCTCTTTTAAAGGTTTTAGATTTCTATAGGATTCTTTGCTCATTCTGAGTTCAGTGTTCAGTATATAGACCGAACTGGGTAATGGCACCAATCTGACACTAGATAGTAGTACACTCCTCATCCAAAGAGTAGTTGCCACCCAGAAGGAAATGTGGGATTGCAATGCTTTATTTATTGAGCCATATATACAGAAGTATGATGTTAAGCTGCCATGTTTGCTAACCCAACATGCCAGATGGCTCGGTGTGGAGTTGTAGAGGTTACTAATGGAGTCCTGTGATAATCCATCCCATGCAGCTTGAACATCCTCACACAGTTCCTGTAGGTATTACCGAGCATGCTGCCTCCTCACATGGATGTGTTGATTGTCTCCACCAAGAGAAAAGTGGGACTCATCACTGTAGATGACCCGCTGCCATTCTGAATCATTTCATGACAGTCTGGCACAACACAGTCACTGCTTGCTGAATGCCCGCAATCATAGCTGTTAGGTCAGTCAGATACAGCAACAAGGCCTGTCCTGGCCAACATCACATGCCAAGTAGGAAACCTGTGGTGTCATGTTGTTAGCGGTGTAGTTCTTCCTTTATGGTAGTAGTGAGAATGTGTGGGGCCAGCCAGAGAAAATTTGGAAACCCTGGGATTCAACAAGTCATTCCCCCCCTATGTGAGTAGCTCCACCCACTGCTTCCGGGCACTATTTTGTTTTGCAAGTGCCTGAGCTGCTCGCATTATGTGGAAGCTTTGTGACCGTAATGTCCAGCTACAGTAAACGTCAAATTTTCATTCTGGTGGAACAAGAAAACTCCAACTGGCTTAAAAAGAAGCTGGTGAACAGAAGGCCTAACTTTCCTAACAGAGGGCTCCGTGTGAACTGTCTGTGGCTGTAAATGAGGGAAATGTCAGTATTTCATTGTGCTCTGTGTTTCTTTGGCTGTTTAAGCTCTAGCTAATGATAAAGATGTCAAGTTCTAGTTAGTTCTCAGCATTAAGCAATAGCTAATGCCAAAAGCTGGGGCGATATTAAAAGAGATGTGATGTTTTTCAAACTTTCGCTGTTTAGTACGACACTAAACACTAACAGCTGATGTAATATATTAATGGAAATGTAATGTTCCAGATGTTCTTGTGCTGCAGGATGTTCATGTTCTTTGTCCTGCAGGATCCACAGCTATGTTAACACTGCAGTCTGTTAGCTGAACATAAGATCTGAACTTTTGATCTGATCAGCAGGTGAATAAGGTGAAAGTAAAATGAGAGAATGTGTACTAGCATCTGGATACTCCCATGAAGAAGTGGGCAGAGACAGCAATGTCTTATTGACATTTCAAGGAACAGACTCTGCTCTGAGCAGGACAGTGTAGACAGGGGGAGGAGATGTGCTGCTTCATCCGAAGCATGCCAGACGTTCCACTACGACTCCAGAGAGACTGTAATATTGTAGAAAAGGTTAAGAACATGTCACCTCACGTATAGAGGAGTGTACAGTGTGCAGAGAACACATCACCTCACACAGGTTCAGGTAGCTAACGGCAGCATTCTGCTAGCTAGCTAGTTTTGACTGGGTTGTGTTAGAGGCTGGATGTGGACTCCAGGTGTTAAACGAGCATGTGCTAGAGGAATCTGGGGCCGGGTTTTAGGGGAGGCACATTCCCACACCTGGTTTAACAGCTTCCCCTGTTAAATCTGTTCTTGTTGTAAGATGACCTCTGACCTCACGTGACTCCAGCTGTGTCACCACCCACATGGCCAAACCACTTGATCTCATCATCACCTTCACCATCATCATCATCATCAGCAGCATCATCATCACCATCACCTCCTGCAGCACAGCCTAAACAGAGAGACTTTCTAACAGGTGATCCTCCCTCTGCTCCACTACACTCCACAACTACACCTACACCAACGTTATGAAGATAGTTTAATCTGTGGTTCTACATGTGTGTGGGTTCCAGGTGTGGTTGTGTTCTCCTCTATCGGTGCTGGTGTAGTCTTGTTAACTGCTGGTCTGATTACAGGGATCTGCTGCAGAATGAAACACCGAGGTACAACACTAACACTGTACTAGTTAATACACCGCACAGGCTCCCATCCACACCTACACCCACCACACTCAACACAGCTCTAACTAGACACCCTTATGGAGGTGCACTGTCTCTCAGTCCTGGTCCAGAAAGTCCATTACCCCTGCACTATTCAGAGAGCTCTATGTTCTCCACATACCTGATCCAGCCAATCAATTCATTAACACCCCATTATTGAAGGTGTGTTAAAGCAACTGGCATAGAAACCGGGACACAACACAGAGATTAGCAAGTTTGGCCAACAATCATCCCATTTCACACGATGTTCACTGGCCTCATATTTAACCTCATCTGCGAAAGGCCGAGGTACATAGAACCAACTAATACATAATACATAGTAGCAACTGTGACCTCGTTAATATCAAACATACACCTGCCTTTGGCTAAACAGAACAGTCGTCCTCCGGGATCAGGGCTGAGAAACTCTGTTGTAGCACATTTAAGGTAAATATGTCCTGAAATAAAAAGATTTAAAGTTTTGGAGCTTATTAAATAAACACTACAGTGACATCTAGTGGCCAACAGCATTTATAGCAGAAAGTATATGTACCAAAATCTGTACATAACTTTCTCTTCCTGTCATTTTTTACCAGCAGGGTCAGTAGCAATGACACACTCTTTCAAAGAGGTGGGTACAAACATACAATACCTACAAACTGTGATTTGTTTCATCAATCAATCTTCAAAGGTCACACTTTAATTTATTAACACATCAGTATTTCTTTTTTTTTTTTAGACTGAAGAGAATTTTGAAAATGCCCCAGCTTCAAGGCCCCTTCATCCAACTAATCAGTTTTCCAATCGATCAGATTCAGTCTACCAGAGCCTAAACCCCAAAATCAACCAATCAAATTCAGTCTACCAGGGGCTAAACCCCAAAACCAACCAATCAGATTCAGCCTACTGGAGTCTAAACCCCAACACCAACCAATCAGATTGTTTACCAGAGTCTGAGCCCCAACACCAACCAATCAGATTCCATCTAGCAGAGTCTAAACACCAACACCAACCAATCAGATTCAGTCTACCAGATTCTAAACCCCAACACCAACCAATCAGATTCAGCCTACCAGAGTCTAGACCCCAAAAATTAATCAACCAGCCACAGTCATCCAGAGTCAGAACACCAACTAACTAAGTAGCAGTTGTTTGTTGATGGTTTAATTCCAATCGTTGAGATGCCGGTGTACTGGCTGCTGGTCCACCTCAGCACCGCCTACACCCTCTACACCTGGGATGTAGCATAACACAATCATGGACTCTCTCTTTTTTGAGTAAATGCACAGTGTAGTTTTCAGTCCCTGAGCTGTATATTGTTTCCTACTTTGATTAATCTCAGTCTTTACTCTCCTGTTTGTCTGGGTTATTAAAGTCTCCAACTTTGACTATTCTTTGGTCTGTGTTTGCCTTTTGCTCATATTTCTGTGCATGTGTGTCCTCTTAAAGAGTAACTTGATATAATCATATTCTGCTGCAAAGAGATAAATGTGATTAGTTGTGTGAAATAAATGTAAATAAAGCAATTAATGTGTTTTAAAAAATGTTTTATGGGACTCAGAACAATGGAACTGTAGCTTCTACCTTGGTGCTGTAACATGTAGCATGAGTATTATTTGTTGTGGCTATGTTGCTAATTATGTTTTAGCATGTATTTATACCACCAGAATGTGTTTTATTCTTTAATTTTTCTCTTAAAATAAATAAAGTGTGGTTTAAATAACTACATGTGTTTCTGTGTGACTGAATTTGACACTCTCTCATATGTCCATGTCACTATTTGCATGAGCTAAGACTAAAGACTTGTGGTGATTTTAAACCTGGTTGATTTTATCGGGAATGCCAAGACGGGCCAGCTATCCTGACCACCTTACACCAAATGGTTTTATTCCCAAAACTGGAAATGTGTCTGTGACAGTGAAGTCACTTGAAAGGTCGTTTGGTGTAAGGACAACGCAACAGACATTTGTTTACATGTATGTGTGGATTCAACAGTGCAGCGGCTCATTTCAGAGTTAGCTACATAGTAAACACAGCAAAGAAGAACCATTACCCATCAGCCAATACGGCCACTTCAGCCTTTTAGGTTAATAGGTGTATACAATCAACAAGAAAACCATCATATTTATTAGAAATAATAATTACTTCTCAGCTAGATGTTCATTACTGAGACAGACCTGTAACTAACAAATCAGAGTGAGTCATGCGTTAAGCGCGTTAAGAGTGTTGAGTGTTAAGAGGTCCTCCTGTGTAGACCTCGGTTTTAACGAGTGGTTATTTGAGTTAGTGCTTACTTTCTATCAGCTCGATCCAGTCTGCCCATTCTCTGTGAACCCTGGAGATGGTGATGGATGAAAATCTCAGGACTTTGCTAAACACTTTTATCAGCCCGTCTAGCACCCACTAACTAACTTTAGCAGGTTCTCTTGACCATGTCTATAGGCCTAAATGCACCGAGTTGCTGCAATGTGATTGGTTGATTAAATAAGCAGGTTAACAGGAAGTTAAACAGGTGTACCCAATTAAGTTGAGCGTATGTAAAAACACAACTAGAGGATTTCCAACAGGCTATATTCATGATCACTCCAGTTTTCATTAACCGACTGGACTGAGGACTGAGCAGTACATGTCATACACATAAACAGAGTTTACATAGTACAGTGTTCAACCAGTGAGATTCAGATTGTAATGCCCTGGACCTTTTAAGAATCAGAAACTACATTACAATTTTCACTTACAGCTGCAGCACTCAGGAAGCATTCAGTGGACTAGCAGTGATGGACAGATGCTGCCCTCTGCTGGTTACAACTAAAGATGCATCAAAATAGCTAGAGTAAGAACAGACTGTGATCTCTGGTTCAGGTTCAGGTTCCGGTTCACCACCTGTTTAACTTCTAAATAATCTGATATGACCTTTAATATAAAAACACATTCATGATTTCTCCATTTATGGAATTCAACCTCCTTAGTCCCAACCTCAGTTCAAAGACTTCCCCTCAGAGGCTCCACAGACAATGACAGGGTGAGTCAAATTAATAAGAGAGGCAAATGAAAAATTCAGATCTCTATATTTAAACAGATGGAGCCAATGAGGCAGAGCAGCCCAGCAACACTACTCATGAATGAAGCTACTTCTGAATATTAAACCATAAACTGAACCACAGTTGTAGAAATGTGGGCTGAGTAGGCCTGTAAGCCTTTGGACCGTGGGAGGAAACCGGAGCACCCTGAGAAAACCCACACAGGCACCTGGAGAACATGAACAGACCCAGTCCAGACGCTCTGACTGGGAACTGAACCCAGACCCTTCTTACTGAACAAAGCCTATTTCTCCTGAACATCCAGAATGGAGATTAACTCAGTAAATAAATAAGTGATGTTATATTGTGTTTATGTAATGGTTATTAAGTTCCTTTAAGGTCTTTAATATGATCAGCTCCCGCTTTGGGTCTTCAGAGGGAAAGGATTTCTGAAGGCTTCTATCTGATCTATCATGAAGCATTGTTCTGAGATCCGGCATTCGTTCACCATGTCATGTAGGAACTTCCTGTGAGGGAGGTTTTAGTGACGGACGTCTGGTTCCATTCACCACCACTCAGTTCTCACTCAGTACGATTAACTGTGTAACACTGAGCAGCCTGTGGATGTGGTATGTGATTATGGACCAGGAACTTTCTTCCTCTGTTCCACACCATGTACTCTAGATGGCAGTAGAGATCTTCTTCATTCTTATTCAGCTTTGTACAGAGACATTTCACACACATCTCACACCCTGTTGTCTTTCTGGGAAGACCACAACCTATTCTCACTTAATGGCAGGAAAGGAAGTGGACATGTCATCAGTTTCTGTTTAAGAACCAGCGGAAGACACAGTACAGACAGACGTCGAGTCAGAGACAGGGTGTACGTTTCAGGACCTCTGATATCTCTCCGAGTTGGTGTTCAAGACTGAACTCAGGATGAAGATCCTCCTCGTCTTCAGCCTCTTCCTGGTTTCAGGTAAGGAGATGAGCTTCTACATGATCATCACTATAAGCAGTGTCTTATGAAGACTTTACTTAGAGGGACATCTGTCCTCTTTTAGTAGGTGGAGGAGAATCCAGGACAGTGAGGGGATATCCAGGAGGAGGAGTCCTCATCAGGTGTGGATACGACAGGAGATACACATCAAACAAAAAGTACTTCTGTAAGGGTTCATTACTAATCTGTGATGATCAGATCATGACAGGAGTTAAAAACGAGTGGGTATCTACAGGAAGGTTCTCACTGCTTGATAACACCAGATCTGCAGAGTTCTGGGTGATGATCAGAGACCTCACTGTACAGGATTCTGGATTGTACCATTGTGGAGTGGATATCACTTGGCAGCAAAACGTCTACACACCAGTGGAGCTGACTGTAGAGAAAGGTGAGTATCTCCCACCACTGCACCTGATTACTATACTACACTACCAGCACTGTTAGTATCAGCTACAGTCAGAGTGACTGTACAAACTCCTATGAAGGACTAAGGTTAGGGTTTAGTTAGGTTTAGTTTAACAGAGTTTAACAGGGTTTGATAGAGTTTAACACAGAGTGTGACCTGACTGTGCCTGTGGTAAAGCAGTGTGAACTACAGAGAACTGACTGTTTAAAAAGGGGAGGAGTCAGATGAGTGTGGGAATGGTTACATTCTGAACATCAGTGGCGATCTAAATAAACAGCAGCACAAGTTCTCAGTTCAAGCTAAACGAACAGAGAGGTTCTTCAGGGTGGCACTGTTCAACTAAAAGAACCCTGGTTCTTGAATTGGTTCCATTCAGACTTGATTTTAGAGGAGCGATGTGTGTTCCTGAGGGAGATGATTTTAGAGGAGCGATGTGTGTTCCTGAGGGAGATGATTTTAGAGGAGCGATGTGTGTTCCTGAGGGAGATGATTTTAGAGGAGCGATGTGTGTCCCGGAGGGAGAAGATTTTAGAGGGGCGATGTGTGTTCCTGAGGGAGATGATTTTAGAGGAGCGATGTGTGTTCCTGAGATAGTTGATTTTAGAGGAGCGATGTGTGTTCCTGAGGGAGATGATTTTAGAGGAGCGATGTGTGTTCCTGAGATAGTTGATTTTAGAGGAGCGATGTGTGTTCCTGAGGGAGATGATTTTAGAGGGGCGATGTGTGTTCCTGAGGGAGATGATTTTAGAGGAGCGATGTGTGTTCCTGAGGGAGATGATTTTAGAGGAGCGATGTGTGTTCCTGAGGGAGATGATTTTAGAGGAGCGATGTGTAAGATGATGCTACTCCAAACAGTAGGGGGCAACATACCGGTTGTGGTGACCAGCTCCATCATAAGGAAGCAGAGCCGGTCCTCCTCAGTGTTAGCATAAACAGCTGTGTACATATCAGTCTAGAAGAACCGCTCCGAGTTCATCATCAGACCTCCTCCCTTTCCTCTACAAGAGCGTCTCCAGCGGTGGAGAGCAGCTCCAGTGTTAACTCTTCTTCTGCTCCTGTGTACATCACTTCTACTGTTTGCTGCTGAATGTGGTTTCTTGCCGAGAGCGGTTGGCAGCTGCAGCGATCGCTCACCGAGAGCTTCAGTCATGGTTGAGTTTACTGCTCCTTCCATTGACTACCTGCTCTTAAACGATCTAACCGGGAGCAGCTCCTCCAACATGACTGATAGGGGGTTAGAATACACCGTCGGGGCAGCAGAGCTACTTCTACATCCTCTCATGTTGGACTGATTCCACTACTACAGCTCTCCAGTGACTCACTATCACCTCTTCAGGTACACTGTGGTATTACAAGACAGAGGATGGGCCTGGGCTAGCTGTTTAGCATGCTAACTTCATTCTGCCATACATAGACGTCTTTAACACACAGTCAGCTTTGGTATTTCCTCACATTCTGTTGATCATATGTGAACTATGGTGTTATAATCCAGACTGAGATCAGTTTAACATGTGACCCTTTAGGAATTACTGATCAGAGCAAATCTACATTCACAGTGAAACTAAACCAGAACTCTCGACATCAATCTGGATTAGATTACTGATCTGTGAGATCAAAGATTTATTGTGCCGCCTAATTGTACCAAATACAAGCTACCGGTCTTTCCTTTTTTATTTGATGGTTTATGATTGACAGATCCGTCCTATGAGAAGAGCATCAGTGTGATTGGCCATGTAGGAGGAGGTGTGAACATCAGCTGTAAATACCCACAATCCCTCAGCAGTTACCCCAAGTTCCTCTGTAGGAGAGTGGGCACTGCTGAGTGTAAATATAAGACATCAGTTAATGAGAGTAGAAGATGGACAAAGCAGGGAAACCTGAACCTCCATGATGATGGAAACCAGACCTTCACTGTGAACATCAACAGTCTGACTGGGGGAGACTCTGGAGAGTACTGGTGTGGAGCTGAATCAGACTGGACATCTGATGATGGGTACAAGGTTTTCATCACACAGGTCAACCTCAGAGTTACTGGTGAGTGAATTCCCTCTTTCAGCTCTTCACTCTAAACCTGCTTTATTTCTCTCTCTTCATAAATTTCAGTTAATTTGACCGAAAAACATCACAACACATACCTGAACACCTTGTGTATTATGTGCTCAGGTAGATGAGTTCAGTGTTTCCCCTCCTCTAACATTTACATTTGAGGCATTAGCCTCTAATCAGCTAGTCCAGGAAGCTTAGAGCCTCAAACTCACCATGAGCTCAGACACTGCCCAAACGAAAGCCAGCGCTAATACCTAGAGAGATCAATACACAGCCATATATAAAGTAATAGTGTACTACCTGGCAACCCCAGCCGAGCGCTCATACCTATAGAGAAGGAAAGGTCATTATAAGTGCAACACAATTACATACACATATAACCTGTCTGTAGAGTCAGACTCATTAGATCTGCACTGTGTTAATGTTTATACCCACCTGAAATAGTTTTAGAACCAAGGAGAGAACCAGGAAGACCTATGACCTCATGTGAGCTAAAGAAATATGTTCACTTGTATTTATATCCAGGAACTCCAGCTGTATCTCCACCCACAAGGCCAAACCACCTGATCTCCACCTCATCATCACCATCACCATCACCATCACCATCACCATCACCTCCTGCAGCACTACCTGAACAGAGAGACTCTCCAACAGGTGACTCTCCCTCTGCTCCACTCCACTCCACTATTACACCTATACCAACGTTATGAAGAAGGTTTAATCTGTGGTTCTACATGTGTGTGGGTTCCAGGTGTGGTTGTGTTCTCCTCTATCGGTGTTGGTGTAGTCTTGTTTACTGCTGGTCTGATTACAGGGATCTGCTGCAGAATAAAACACCAAGGTACAACACTAACACTGTACTAGTTAATACACCGCACAAACTCACCTCCACACCGACAGACACCACACTCAACACAGTATGGAGGCTCTGCTGCCTCTAACTACACACCCTTGTAGTAGAGCACTGTCGCTCAGGAAAGCACACTGGACCCCTACACTATTCAGAGTCCTGTCTGTTCTCCACATACCTCTGATTCAGCTAATCAGATCATTAACACCCCATTATTGAGGATGTGTTAAAGCAGCTAGCATAGGAACCAAGACAGAACACAGAGGTTAGCATGGTTAACAGTCATCCCATTTGATCCTATATTCACAGGCCTCAGATTTCAGCTCATTTACAAACGGCCAAGGTCAGAGCTTTCACAAGCTGGCAACTTGCACTACAAACAACAACACTAACATTTACTATACCCGAGTAGCCCTCTGAAACGTCAGGTAACGTTGGTCTGTGGCCATGTCCCGAATTGCACACTGCCACACACAGTACAATATAAACAATAGAGCACCATCATTAGCAGTGCTTTAAGTAGTGCAGTATGTAAACACTTGGGGGCATGGTGGCACAGTAGGTCACCTCATGGCAAGAAAGGCCCTGGGCCCATGTCTGTGTGGGTTTCCCTGAGGTGCTCCGGTTTCTTCCCAGAGTCTACTCTCAGCCTTGTAGTACTAGAACTTTCTCAATGTTAACCTTTGTGTAAATATTTAAATAATCACAAAACACGACATAAGTGAGTTTAAATAGAGCAGCAGGAGTGTAAAATATATTTACAGAACAAAACCAATCATAATCCATCACCAACCAAGTCTAGTATTCACTACACTGGAAGCAGCCGAGACCTAACTACTATTTTAGGGGACGGGGTGGGCTTTTATACATAGTAGCAACTGTGACCCCATCAAGATTAAACATACACCTGTCTAAACAGGACAGACATCCTCCAGGATCAGGGTTGAGAAACTCTGTTGTAGCATATGTAAGATAAATATGTCCTGAAATAAAATGTTTAAAGTTTTGGAGCTTATTAAATAAACACCACAGTGACATCTGGTGGCCAGCAGAATTTATAGCAGACACAAAGTACATGTACTAAAATCTGTACTGAGCTTTCTCTTGCTCTCCTTTTTTACCAACAGGGTCAGTAGCAATGACACCATCTTCCATGCAGGTGGGTACAACCTACGACACAACTATGATTTCTTACATCAGTCAGTTCTCAAAGGACACACTTTCATTAATTAACTTATCACTATTTCTTTTGTTTTCAGACTAATGGGGATTATGAAAATGCCCGAGCTTCGATTCCCTTTCATCCAACCAACAATCAATTTACCAACCAATCAGATTCAGTTTACCAGAGTCTGAACCCCAACACCAACCAATCAGATTCAGTTTACCAGAGTCTGAACCCCAACACCAACCAAGTCACAGTTGTTACTTGATGGTTTAAATCGTCCACCTCAGCCCCACCTACACGCTCTATACCTGTACTACAGATTAGCCCTACACACCTGTACTGAGCACAATCATGGGCTCTCTCTTTAAAACTGAGCAAATGCTCAGTGTGGGTTCAGTTTCTCTAGTGTCTACAGTCCCTGAGTCATATATTATTACTTGATTTAGCCTTATTTCCTAATTTGATTCATCTTAGTCTTTGATATCCTGTTTTTCTGGCTTATTAAAGTCTCCAACGTTGACTGTTCAAATTCAACAAAACATGCTGTGTGTTAAGAGATGCTCTTCTGCAGACCTTGGTTTTAAGGAGTGGTTATTTAAGTTACTATTGCCCTTCTATTAGCTCAGTCCAGTCTTGCCATTCTCCTCTGACGTCTGGCATTAACATCGTATCCAGAGAACTGCAGCTCACTGGATACGATCGCTTTTACAGAAGTTCTCTGTGAACCCTGGAGATGGTTGTGGGTGAAAATCCCAGATGATCAGCAGTTTCTGAAACACTCAAATCTGCCTGTCTAGCACCCTTAACCACATCACTTTTCTGATGCTCACTTCAGCAGGTTGTCTGGACCATGTCTACATTCCTTAATGCATGATGCTGCAATGTAATTGGCTTATTAGATATTGGAGTTAAGTTGAGCAGATGTACCCAAGTGTTTGTAACACTGCAGAACTGAAAGAATTTAGAATAGGCTATAATTCAGGTCAGTCCAGATTTCATGAACTTACTGGACTGAGGAGTGAACAGTACATGTCAGTACATAAACAGAGTTTACACACTACAGTATATAAAAAGTGAGGCAAATTGAAATTTTTGTCATTGGCCTTTAAAGAAATCAGTGCAAAACAAACTACATCAGGGTTTTCACTTATTGTTGCAGCACTCAGGAAACACTTTATTAATGCAAATATGTACAATACTGAATTTCAGCAACACTCCCAGCAGTAGCTGAAGTACAGTGCACATCAGCAAGTTCAAATATGAACCTCATGCACACATGCATACTTACTCAAAAGCAGATTCAAAGCATGTACATTTTTCAATGTTGTGCTGTTGGATTATTGAAATTCTTCCCAGTCTGTAGCAATGTAATTGGTTAAATTACATTGGACCCCCACCTGGACCCCCACCAATTTGCATACTGCCAGAATAGGAGCACAGAAGATGCAGTCTCCATAGCACTCCACTCTGTCCTCTCACACCTGGACAATAAAAACACCTCCGTCAGGATGCTGTTCATAGACTTCAGTTCAGCGTTCAACACAGTTATCCCCTCGCAACTCATCACAAAACTTACAGACTTGGGCATCAGTTCCCACATGTGCAACTGGTTACTGGACTTCCTAACCAACCGACCCCAACATGTCCGGATGGATAACCACTGTTCATCCACCATCACCATTAACACCGGTGTACCACAAGGCTGTGTAATAAGCCCCTTCCTCTTCTCCCTCTTCACACATGACTGCAAACCTGTCAATGACTCCAACATCATTATTAAGTTTGCGGATGACACCACGGTGATTGGCCTCATTAAAGACAGCGATGAGGCCGCCTATAGGGAGGAGGTGGATCGCCTGGCTGAGTGGTGCGACACGAATAACCTTCTGCTCAACGCTGAGAAAACCAAGGAGATAATCGTGGACTTCAGAAGGAACGCTGACTCACATCCACCCCTCCACATCAAAGGGACAGCAGTGGAGCGTGTGAACAGCTTCAAGTTCCTGGGCGTCCACATCTCTGAGGATCTCACCTGGACCACCAGCTGCTCCAAGCTGGTCAAGAAGGCTCACCAAGCGTCTCTTCTTTTTGAGGACTCTGAGGAGGAACCAACTTGTCCTCAGACATCCTGGTGAACTTCTATCGCTGCACCATCGAGAGCATCTTGACCAACTGGCATTACAGCATGGTACGGGTGCTGCTCTGTGCCACAGACCGGAAGGCGCTGCAGAGGGTGGTGAAAGCTGCCCCAGCGCATCACTGGAACACCACTTCCTGCCATAGAGGATATCTACAGGAAGAGGTGTCTGAAAAGGGAGTGGGAAAAATCATCAAAGAATCCAGCCACCCCGCACACACACTTTTTCACCCCTCCTGCCCTCTGGGAGGCGCTACAGGAGCCTACGGACTAGGACCACTAGGTACCGCAACAGCTTCTTTCCCACAGCGGTCTCGCTCCTGAACTCTGTCCTCCTGACTACAACACACACCAATAACACATGACTCAAACACATACACACACCAATAACACGGACTTACACAACACATACCGGTGCTTTCATCTGTTGTATACACTGTACATTAATGTATATACTGTACAATAGCCTACTCTGTTTATAAGTACATACTTATAGTATTTATTTACTCTGTTCATACGCCTCATATTTATAACCTGTTCATAGTCTGTATCTACTGTACATTTACCCTTTCATATTTATAACCTGTTCATAGTCATATTTATAACCTGTTCATAGTCTGTACATTAATACCTGTACCTACTGTACATTTTACCCCTTCATATTTATAACCTGACCATAGTCTGTAAATTAACACCTGTTTCTACTGTACATTTCACATTTTTATTACATATACATATATATATATATTTATATTTACTAAGCACTTCTGGATGGATGCAAACTACATTTCGTTGCTCTGTACTTGCGACATGTGCAATGACAATAAAGTTGAATTCTATTCTTCTATTCTATTCTATTCTAAATAATATTTTTGCATATGCTAAATGTTCAGCTAATTCAAACTGAATATTCGGATATGACTATAGCATGGCTCATCAAACACATTCATTAGTGAAAAAAGGTCACTAGGCCCCAGTGGACTAGTGTCATGCCTGCTGGTTCCCCTCCCACCTCCGATCTCCTGGACTCCATTTCCCATGATCCACCACCCGATGTCACATGCTCACCCTTACCCAATCACACCCCATTGCCTCGCACTAGATCTCCAGAATACTGATTGGACCACCTGTACTTAATTTATCCATTTGCTTAAATACCTCCCTCTCGCACTGGCTCATTGCGAAGTATTGCCTTTCCTTTTGCATACTGAGCGGTTTCTCTTTGTCTGACTTGGTTACTCTGGCTTTAACTCTGTTTTGATTCTTTGGTTTACGCTCCTTGTTTATTTCCCCTTGATACCTCTGCTTGGTCTGATTGTCCGTTTGGTTTGACCTCTGCCTGTCTATCGATTATGATTTCAGTTTTGCCCTTGATTGTATTCTTGTTCGTGGTGTTGTTGTGTCACATTACAACCTCTTTTAATAAACCGTGCCTTGCTTTTAGTTCAGCGCTCGTCACAATCTGTTTGTCCAACGTCACAACTAGCTGTGATGGACAGGTGCTGCCCTCTGCTGGTTATAACTGAATATGCATAGAAAGAGAGTAACAACAGACTGAGCTCAGTTTTAGGATTAACCCCACACTCTAAATCATCTAATATGACATTTAATATAATAAAAAAAAATCACATTTTAGATTTTTTAATTTATAACTGATGTTATGGAATTGTATGTCCTCAATTCCAACCTCAATCCAATGGCATACAATAAAGGTTCTACAGGCAATGACAGGGTGAGCCAAATTAATTAATAACAGGTGAATAACATGATTGAGTATGAAGGAGCTTTCCAGAGAGGCAGAGTCTTTCAAAAGTAAAGATGGGAACGGATAACCACCCTGTGAAAGACTGTACCAGTAAATAGTGCAGCAAGTCATGAAAAACATTTCACAGTGTAAAACACCAAATAACCTGGAGACGATCATCTACATTATGTACTATTATTAAAAGATCCAGAGAGTCTGGAGAACCTCTGTATGCATGGAGCAAGAACCAGAACCAGTACTGGAAGGTTGTGATCTTCGAACCGCACCACATTAAAAATAAACCCCATGAATCTGGAGTGGAGTCACTGTATAGAACACTTCTCAAAACCACTGTCTGTGAACACAGTTCATCAGTGCCCAACTAGACGTTGATTACAAAGACAGGCCTGTCACTAACCCAAAGTGAGCCACCAAAGTGTGTTAAGAGCGTTATGTGTTAAGAGACACTTCTGCAGACCACGGTTTTAACGAGTGGTTAATTGAGTTGCTGACTTTCTATCAGCTCAATCCAGTCTGCCCATTCTCTGTGAACCCTGGAGATGGTGATGGATGAAAATCTCAGGACTTTCCTAAACACTTTTATCAGCCCGTCTAGCACCCACTAACTAACTTTAGCAGGTTCTCTTGACCATGTCTATTGGCCTAAATGCACTGAGTTGCTGCAATGTGATTGGTTGATTAAATAAGCAGGTTAACAGGAAGTTAAACAGGTGTACCCAATTAAGTTGAGCGTATGTAAAAACACAACTAGAGGACTTCCAACAGGCTATATTCATGATCACTGCAGTTTTCATAAACCGACTGGACTGAGGAGTGAGCAGTACATGTTACACACATAAACAGAGTTAACCAGTGAGATTCAGATTTTAATGCCCTGGACCTTTTAAGAATCAGAAACTACATTACGATTTTCACTTACAGCTGCAGCACTCAGGAAGCACCCAGTGGACTGGCAGTGACGGACAGATGCTGCCCTCTGCTGGTTATAACTAAAGATGCATCAAAATAGCTAGAGTAAGAACAGACTGTGATCTCTGGTTCAGGTTCCGGTCCACCACCTGTTTATCTTCTAAATAATCTGATATGACCTTTAATATAAAAACACATTCATGATTTCTCCATTTATGGAATTCAACCACCTTAGTCCCAACCTCAATTTAAGGCTCCACAGACAATGACAGAGAGAGTCAAATTAATAGGAGAGGCGGAGCCTCTGAACAATGGAGCAGCTGAAATCCATTATTAGACAAGAATGGAAACATTTCACTTTCAGGACTACAGTAATCGTCTCCTCAGTTCCGCAACACTCACACAGCGCTGTAAAACAAAGAGCTGAACTTCAACCTGTACTAACTTTATATAAACCTGCTGCTGCATCAAATTCAAAACGAGCATCAATTTTTAACATAGTATTTGAAGGATTTCCACATCACTGCATTCTGTTATTATCAGAATTTTGCACAGCGTCCCAAGTTTTAAATGCCCCCTCAGTACCCCACTTGTTCCTTTCGTTTCCAGGAAGGCAGGCCGTATAATCTTTGTGAAATTAAAAATTCAGATCTCTATATTTAAACAGATGGAGCCAATGAGGCAGAGCAGCCCAGCAACACTACTCATGAATGAAGCTACTTCTGAATATTAAACCATAAACTGAACCACAGTTGTAGAATTGTGGGCTGAGTAGGCCTGTAAGCCTTTGGACCGTGGAGGAAACTGGAGCACCCTGAGAAAACCCACACAGGCACCTGGAGAACATGAACAGACCCAGTCCAGACTGGGTATCGAACCCAGACCCTTCTTACTGAACAAAGCCTATTTCTCCTGAACATCCAGAATGGAGATTAACTCAGTAAATAAATAAGTGATGTTATATTGTGTTTATGTAATGGTTATTAAGTTCCTTTAAGGTCTTTAATATGATCAGCTCCCGCTTTGGGTCTTCAGAGGGAAAGGATTTCTGAAGGCTTCTATCTGATCTATCATGAAGCATTGTTCTGAGATCCGGCATTCGTTCACCATGTCATGTAGGAACTTCCTGTGAGGGAGGTTTTAGTGACGGACGTCTGGTTCCATTCACCACCACTCGGTTCTCACTCAGTACGATAAACTGTGTATCACTGAGCAGCCTGTGGATGTGGTATGTGATTATGGACGGGGGTCCTATAGGAACTTTCTTCCTCTGTTCCACAGCATGTACTCTAGATGGCAGTAGAGATCTTCTTCATTCTTATTCAGCTTTATACAGAGACATTTCAAAGACATCTCACCCGCTGTGGTCTTTCTGAGAAGTCTATTCTCACTTAATAGCAGAAAAGGAAGTGGACATGTCATCAGTTTCTGTTTAAGAACCAGCGGAAGACACAGTACAGACAGACGTCGAGTTAGAGACAGGGTGTATGTTTACGACCTCTGATATCTCTCCGAGTTGGTGTTCGAAACTGAACTCAGGATGAAGGTCCTCCTCGTCCTCAGCCTCTTTCTGGTTTCAGGTAAGGAGATGAGCTTCTACATGATCATCACTATCAGCAGTGTCTAATGAAGACTTTACTTAGAGGGACATCTGTCCTCTTTTAGTAGGTGGAGGAGAATCCAGGACAGTGAGGGGATATCCAGGAGGAGGAGTCCTCATCAAGTGTGGATACAAGACAAACTACACAACAAGCCCAAAATACCTCTGTAAGGACTCATTGTCAACCTGTGCTGATCAGATCAGGACAAGAGTTAAAAACGAGTGGAGTAATACAGGAAGGTTCTCACTGCTTGATAACACCAGCTCTGCAGAGTTCTGGGTGATGATCAGAGACCTCACTGTACAGGATTCTGGATTGTACCAGTGTGGAGTGGATATTTTTTTTTCCTCTGACGTCTACACACCAGTGGGACTGACTGTAGAGGAAGGTGAGTGTTTCCCATGTACAAACTCCTATAAAGGATTATGGTTTAAAAGGGTCTAACAGGGTTTAACAGGGTGATCGGACTGTGTGATCGGACTGTGTCTGTAGTAGAGCGGTGTGAACTACAAAGAACTGACTGTTTAAAAAGGGGAGGAGTTAGATGAGGATGAGAATGATAACATTCTGAACATCAGTGGTGTTCTGAACAAACAGGAGCACAAGTTCTCCCTATATGCCAACAGAACAGAGGGTTCTTCAGGGAACCCCTGGTTCTTGAACAGGTTCCTTTCAGGCTTCCTAGAACTTCGGTGCTCTTCGGGGAACCTCTTCATCATTCAAAATTAGGAGCGTGAACTGGAACAGAACTCATCCTGTTAGTGTGGAGCAACGGATAACACCGCTTGTCACTGAGCTATCACAATATATGGGAGATTGGGGTTCGATTCCTGGTATGTGACCATGCTATGCTACACCACTAAGAGCCCTTGGGCAAGTCTCCTAATAAAAAGTCGCTCTGGATAAGAGTGTCAGCTAAATACCTTAAATGTCAAATGTATGTCATTCCACGTTGGTGGTAAAGGGCGGTGTGTGTTGCTGAGGGAGATGATTTTAGAGGAGCGATGTGTAAGATGATGCCACTCCAAACTACTCCTGGCCAGGCTAGCTGGTTAGCATGCTAATAGTTAGCATGCTAATAGCTAGTAGATTTCTCTAATACACCATACATAGACGTTCTTAACACATAATCAGCATTGGTGTTTCTTCACATTCTGTTGATCATTTTAGAATTAATGTAAATGTTGTATTTGATTGTTTATGATTGACAGATCTGACCTATGAGAAGAACATCAGTGTGATTGGCCATGTAGGAGGAGGTGTGAACATCAACTGTAAATACCCACAATCCCTCAGCAGAGACCCCAAGTTCCTCTGCAGGAGAGTAAACACATCTGAATGTAACTATGTAACACCTGTTGAAGAGAGTAGAAGATGGAGGAATGAGGCAAAGCAGACCTTCACTTTGAGGATCAACAGTCTGACTGAGGGAGACTCTGGAGAGTACTGGTGTGGAGCTGAATCAGACTGGACATCTGATGATGGGTACAAGGTTTACATCACACAGGTCAACCTCAGAGTCACTGGTGAGTGAATTCCCCCTTTTATCTTTATACTCTCTGCTAAGCTGGTGTTCAGTATTCTCCTCCTCCAGAGTCAGCACTGTGGTTAGATCTGCACTGTGTTAATGTTTATTCCAACCTGAAATAGTTTGAGAACCACGGACAGAACCTCTACAGTATGGTGTGGTCTGACTGGATGTTTCCTGACACTGTGTTAGAACTTTACTCTACTGACTACACATGAGCATGCTCAGTTTAACAGGAAGTTCACACGCCTCACAGAAGCTCACAGCACAGTGAGCTCAGGGTAACTGTGTTAAGGGGTTTAGCTTCTCTTGTGACCGTTTGAGTGCAGTGTTCAGTGTGTAATCACTAACAAACAGAACTGGGTCAGTACTACTTAGCTCACTTCTGAAATGGAAATAACACTGACCTGACACCAGACGTGTCCTGTAATAATCCATCCCACGTAGCCTGACTATCTGAGGTTCTAGAAAGTTTTTTTTTTGGATTTAGCATTAGCTAATTGTAATAGCAGAGGTAATACATTAATTCTAGATAGTTCTAGAAGTTGAATGTCTGTAGGATGAACTTCTGATCTGATCAGCAGGTGAATAAAGTGAGAGTAAAATGAGAGAATGTGTACTGGCATCAGGACACGCCCCAGTTCAGGTAGCTAATGGCAGCATTTTGCTAGCTAGCTAGTTTTGATTGTGTATCTGTATCTGTACCCCAGTTTACCTCCATCTGTAGTCTTAGTGTAGTACAACATCTCGACTCATGAGCCAACTGTAAAGAAATGTATTAACCTGTATTCATATCCACACCATGTGATCGTCCACATGACTAAACCACCTGGTTCCATCATCATCATCCGCATCTCCTGCAGCACAGCCTGACACTCCAGCAGGTGACTCTCCCTCAGCTTCACTACACTCCACCACTACACCTACACCAACGTTATGAAGAAAGTTTAATCTGTGGTTCTACATGTGTGTGGGTTCCAGGTGTGGTTGTGTTCTCCTCTATCGGTGCTGGTGTAGTCTTGTTAACCGCTGGTCTGATTACAGGGATCTGCTGCAGAATAAAACACCAAGGTACAACACTAACACTGTACTAGTTAATACACTCCACACCGACAGACACCACACTCAACAAACTGCCCCAGCACTATTCAGAGGTCTCTGGCCATGTCCCAAACTGCACACTGCCACACACAGTACTATATAAACAATAGAGCACTATCATTAGCACTTGGTGGGCATAGCGGCACAGTAGGTCATCACATGGCAACAAAGGTCCTTCTTGCTTTAAGGTGGGTTTGATTCCCAGCTAGGGTGTCTGGAGACTCCCCATGTCTGTGTGGGTTTCCCCGGGGGGCTCCGGTTTCTTCCAACAGTCCAAAGATATACAGTCAGGTGAATAGGAGATGCTAAACTGCGCCCCCTAGGTGTGGGTGAATATGTATGTCTGCCTTTTGATTGACCAGTAACCTGTCCAGGGTGTTTCCTGCCTTCTACCTAATGCCTGCTGGGATATGTTCCAACAAAATTAGTGCACCATCATTAGAAGTACTCTCAGTCTTGTAGTATTAGAACATTCTCAATGCTAACCTTTATGTATTAATTTGTTTACAAAACACGACATGAGTGAGTTGTAATAGGGTAACAGGAGTGTAAAATATATTTACAGATCAAAACCAATCATAATCCATCACCAACCAAGTCTAGTATTCACTACACTGGAAGCAGCCTAAACCTAACTACTATTTTAGGGGACGGTGTGGGCTTTAATACATAGTAGCAACTGTGACCCCATCAATATCATACACCTGCCTTTGGCTAAACAGGACAGTAATCCTCCAGGATCAGGGCTGAGAAACTTGTAAGAAATATGTCCTGGAAAAATAAAGATTTAAAGTTTTGGAGCTTTTTAGATAAAGACCACAGCGACATCTGGTGGCCAGCAGAATTTATAGCAGACATTTACATTAATGGCATTTACCTAATGCTCTTATCCAGAGCGACTTACAGGGTTAATCATATTACAGGTAGGCTGATGTAGTGTTAGGAGTCTTGTCCATAGACTCTTACTGGTGGGAATTGAACCCCAGTCTCCCACATTGAGTGGTAACTCAATGACTAGTGGTGTTATCCATTGCGCCACACAAAGTACATGTACCAAAATCTGTACTGAGCTTTCTCTTGCTCTCTTTTTTTACCAACAGGGTCAGTAGCAATGACACGATCTTCCATGCAGGTGGGTACAAACCTAAAATGCAACTATGATGTTATAGCTATTAGTTTTCAGAAGTCAAACTTTCATTTATTAACACATCAGTATTCCTTTTTTCAGACTAAAGGGAATTTCGAAAATGCCACAGCTTCCATTCCCCTTCATCCAACTAATAATCAATTTACCAACCAATCAGATTCAGTCTACCAGAGTCTAAACCCCAACACCAACCATTTAGATTCAGTCTACCAGAGTCTAAACACCAACCAATCAGATTCAGTCTACCAGAGCCTAAACACCAACCAATCAGATTCAGTCTACCAGAGCCTAAACCCCAACACCAACCAACCAGATTCAGTCTATCAGAGTCTAAACCCCAATACCAACCAATCAGATTCAGTCTACCAGAGTCTAAACCTCAACACCAACCAATCAGATTCAGTCTAAACCTCAAAAATGAATCAACCTGACACAGTGGTCCAGAGCCTGAACCCCACCTATAACTAAGTCACAGTTGTTACTTGATGGTTTAATTCCAATTGTTAGAGATGCCGGTGTCCTGGCTGCTGGTCCACCTCAGTACCGCCTACACCCTCTACACCTGTGCTATAGTTTAACACAATCCTGGACTCTCTCTTTAAAACAGAGTAAATGCTCAGTGTGGTTTCTGTGTCTCTAGTGTTTACAGTTCCTGAGTCGTATATTATTATTCGTTTTCCTAAATTGATTCGTCCCGGTCACTATTCTTTTGATTCTGTTTATGTTTGGCTCAAATTCAGTTTTCTGTGCATGTGTGTCCTCTCAAAGACTAACTTGATATAATCATATTCTGCTGCAAAGAGATAAATGTGATTAGTTGTGTGAAATAAATGTAAATAAAGCAATTAATGTGTTTTAAAAAATGTTTTATGGGACTCAGAACAATGGAAATTGTAGCTTCTACCTTGGTGCTGTAACATGTAGCATGAGTATTATTTGTTGTGGCTATGTTGCTAATTATGTTGTTAGCATGTATTCATACCACCAGAATGTGTTTTTATACTTTCATTTTTCTTTCAGATTAAATAAAGTGTGGTTGATTGACTATGCTTTGTTCTGCGTAGTGTTTATTATACACTAGAAGATGATGAAAAGACTGAAGCTTGATACTCTGTCACATATACATGCCACTATTTGCATGAGCCAGGGCTAAAGTCTTGTGGAGATATTAACCCGGCTGATTTTATTGGAACATCAGGATGGGACAGTTACAGGTAGAAGTTCATTACTGGGACAGATCAGATTCAACACAGCATGCTGTGTGTTAAGAGATGCTTCTATGCCCCCTTATACGTTGCATAGTAAAAAGTTTTAGTTTATTTTCATTATATAGTTATGATGGAGCTCTCTACTGCTAGAATTCACAATGCTAAGGCTCCAACAATCTAAATATGGGAAAATCTGGCTAATAACATTAGTGAATTACTTAATGTATGATTAAAGGGTAAATTAGGGATATAGAGTAACTTGCACTCTAATCCACGTGAAGACATGAACTGCCGCTCACTGGATACAATCTCTTTTATGGAAGTTCTCTGTGAACCCTGGAGATGGTTGTGGGTGGGTCCCAGTAGACCAGCAGTTTCTGAAACACTTAGACCCGCCTGTCTAGCACCAATACACACTCACACCTGGATGTTTGGGGGTGAGTGGGGTAAATTAGCATCTCCAGTTCACCTCAGTGCATGCCTTTGGACTGTGGGAGGAAACCGGAGTAACCGGAGGAGGAAACCCACACAGATACAGGGAGAACATGCAAACTCCACACAGAGAGGACTCCAGACGCCCCAGGTGGCAACCCAAGCCAGACCCTTCTTGTTGTGAGGAGACAATGCTTGAGTTTCTAATTATGCTGCTGTAGTCATAGTGGTGACGATGGAGTCAGTGAAGTAATAATTGTGAAATAATAAAAGTCCGGTTCGGTAGGAATAGCGGAAAAATGAGTCTGCAGCGGGAAAGCCTAGTTAGTCCTTATCGGCATTAGGCCGGGCAGGCAAGAAGCTGGTTAGGGGCAGGTAGCATGGAGACCCGGTCAGTCTTTCTTCAGTGTCTGGCTAGGCAAATAGGCAGCTTGTCAGAGGCGTGCAGCAGGAAGTCTTCAGGAGCAAGCCGGACCGGAGGGCAGCCATTAGCTCGGTAAGAGTAAAGAGGGACAGTTAGTTCTGTTTGGGACTAATTACAGAACACAGGAAGTATGAACAATTCCAGAGTGTGGCAGCAAAAAGGACAGAACCAAAGGTAAATGCACTGATGACATTCCAAAGATCAGTTTCAGAACATTTCCCAACCAGAAGCCCTGGATCAACACTGAGGTTCGAGCCAAACTAAGAGCTCGGACCACAGCCTACAACACTGGTGATCTGGAGAGTTACAAGACTTAAGAGTACAAAGTTCAGAGGGCCATCAAGCTGGCCAAAAGGAACTATAGGGACAGAGTGGAGTCTAACTACCGTGGGTCTGATCTCACACGCATGTGGAATGGTCTCCGCGCTATCACTGACTACAAAGGTGGTGGGATCTGTGATATGGGGTTGTCCTCCTCACCTGCAGATGAGCTAAATGCACATTATGCTTGTTTTGAGGAAAACAACACCTCCCCAGCTACGAAACTCCCAGGAGATCAGGAGAACTGCGCTCCCTCCATTTCTGTGTCTGAGGTGGTCAGATCCTTCAAGGCAGTTAACCCACGCAAAGAACCCGGTCCTGATGGCATCCACAAGTGGATCTCAGAGCATGTGCCATCCAGCTGGCATCTTTAACCTCTGTCTAAGACTGTGAGTGATTCCCATATGCTTCAAGAGAACCACAATTGTCCCAGTTCCCAAGAAACCGGCTATCACCTGCCTGAATGACTACCGCCCTGCTGCACTCACATCAACAGCTATGAAGTGCTTTGAGAGGCTGGTCAAAACCCACATCTGTTCCTTGCTCCCAGCCACCATGGACCCTCAACAATTTGCATACCGCTCCAACAGATCCACAGATGACGCTATTGCACTGACAGTACACTCTTTCCCTCACACACCTGGACAGGAAGAACACGTATGTGAGAACGCTGTTCATAGATTACAGCTCAGCATTCAACACCACAGACTTGGGTTTGAACTCTCATCTGTGCAACTGGGTCCTGGACTTCCTGACAGTATACCACCAATACCACAAACACCACCAACACCACCAGTACCACCAATACTCCACACTCTGACACTTTATTATTATTATTAAAATATTACCACTATGAACACTGAGTCACTTTAAACAATAGACATACAAATATATATTTATATTATATCTAGAGATATATCTCTGCTCTCTCAGACTATCCTTGTACATAACAGAGAACTTCTAGGATGATTTTAGAGGAGCGATGTGTAAGATGATGCTACTCCAAACAGTACGGGGCAACATACCAGTTGTGGTGAGTAGCTCTATCATAAGGAAGTACAGCCGGTCCTCCTCAGTGTTAGCATAAACAGCTGTGTACATGTCAGTCTAGAAGAACCGCTCCGAGTTCATCATCAGACTTCCTCCCTTTCCTCTCCAAGAGCGTCTCCAGCGGTGGAGAGCAGCTCCAGTGTTAACTCTTCTTCTGCTTCTGTGTACATCACGTCTTCTGTTTTCTGCTGAACGGGGTTTCTTGCCGAGAGCAGTCAGCGACAGTGGGAGGCGCTCCCCAAGAGCTTCAGTCACGGTTCAGTTTACTGCTCCTTTCATTGGCTACCTGCTCTAAAATGATCTAACCGGGAGCAGCACCTCCAACATGACTGATAGGGGATTAGAATACCCTCGGGGCAGCCAGAGCTACTTCTACATCCTTTCAATGTTTGACTGATTCCACTCGCTACAGCTCTACACGTGAGTCACTAATCAAAAAAATGTTTTATTTGATCATTTATGATTGACAGGGATCTGTCCTTATGAGCAAGAGCATCCATGTGATTGGCCATGTAGGAGTAAGGTGGAACATCAGCTGTAAAATACCCACAATCCCTCAGCAGTTCCACCCCAAATTCCCTTGTAGGAGAGTGGGGCACAGTTGACTGTAATGACAGTAGTAGATGGAGAAATGTTGGAAGGTTTCCCCTCTCCATGATGATGGGGAAAGCAGGCCTTTCACTGTGAGCATCAACAATCTGACTGAGGTGGAGACTCTCGGAGAGTACTGGTGTGGGGAGCTGAATCAGACTGGACATCTGATAATGGATACAGAGTTTACATCACACAGGTGAACCTCACCGGTGAGTGAATTCCCCCTTTCAGCTCGTCACTCTAAACTTCAAAATTCTAGTCAATTAGACCCAAAAGCATCACAACACATACCTGAACACACAGTGTGGTTATCTTCACATACTCTCTGCTGAGCCGGTGTTCAGTATGTCTCCTCCTCTAACCTGTCTGCAGAGTAAGACGCAGTAGATCTGCACTGTGTTAATGTTCATCCAACCTGAAATAGATTTAGAACCACAGACAGAACCAGCTGGACATCAACCACAGACCCAACTCCCCTGACCCTATCACCTGGTCAGAACCTCTACGGTATCGTGTGGTCTGTCTGGATGTTTCCTGACACTGTGTTAGATCTACATTCTACTGATTACATGAGTGCAGTGAGCATGCTCAGTTTAACAGGAAGTTCAAACTAAGTTCACATCACAACAAGCTCACAGGAAACGACTTCATTTATATCATATCTCTTCTAAAGGTCGTAGACCTTAATATGATTCCTTGCTCTTTTTGATTATACTACTTAATCACACATACAGAAATGACTAACAAACAGAACTCACTTCTCAAATGGAGATGAGACTGACCTGACACTAGATAGCAGTATACTCATCATCTAATGATAGCTAATAGGATAGCTGCACCCAGAAGGAGGTGTGGGAGTGCGGTGCTGTTGGGAAGGGAGATAAAGGTGACCAGGATCAATAACTGATGATAAATTTAGACTGATATGATCAATATTTATTGAGCTACACATACAGAAGTCTGTCTCTCAGTATGGCGTCGGGCCGCCGTGTTCGCTAACCCAACACGCCAGACGTCTCGGTATGGAGCTGTAGAGGCTCCTAATGGTGTCCTGTGATAATCCATCCCATGCAGCTTGAATATCCTCACACAGTTCCTGTGGATGTTGGGGTAGGGGTCAGTGCTCAGTAATCACTGCTTGCTGAATGTCTCCAATCGTGACTGTTGGGTCAGTCAGGTACAGGGATAAGGCCTTTCCTTGCATACGTCACATGCCAAGCTTGAAAGCTGGATCATTAGCATGTCTCACGATGTGAAACCCACCCACCAAGTTTCATTCCTGTCGGTTGATTCCTTCTGGGTGCAGGGTTCTGATGATCTAGGCTAAGAAATTATTCCATCCATGCAACGATCTAAAGTAGCTTACGGTCACTCTGTGGTGTCCTATAGCTAGTGGTGTAGTTCTTGCTTTATGGTAGTACTGAAAATGTGTGGGGAAATTCATCCTCCATATTTGAGTGCCTCATGAAAACACATTTTCAGTTCATGTGTTCATTTGGGTGTCTGTAGTTCCTGCTATCCGGCCTCTGAAATAAGACCACCCAGTCAGTGGTGGCTGCCATGGTAACAGCCGGGGTAAATATATTAATGGAAACATAGCGCTCTAGAAAGTTCTCGTTGTGTAGCACCAGCTAACTCCAACAGCTGAAGTCAAATTTTAATTGAGATGCAATGTTCTAGATAGTTCTTGGTGTTAGGTATTAGCTAATGCTAACAGCTAAAGTAATATATTAATGGGCATGTAATGCTCTTGATATTTCTTGGTGTTACTGGTGCTGACGGATGCACAGTGATGTTAATGCTGTTAGTGTGTTAGTGGGTTGTCTCCAAGGCGAATCTTTTTTAAACTGTAGGAAGGGGGAGAAGGTGTCGCCTCACATATAGAGGAGTGTACAGTGTGCAGAGAACACATCACCTCACACAGGAAACCGGTTCAGGTAGCTAACGGCAGCATTCTGCTAGCTAGCTAGTTTTGATTTTGTATCTGTATCTGTACTCCAGTTTACCTCCAGCTGTAGTCTTAGTGTAGGACAACATCTGGACTCATGAGCCAACTGTAAAGAAATGTATTCACCTGTATTTATATCCACACCATGTGATCGTCCACATGACCAAACCACCTGGTTCCATCATCATCACCCACATCTCCTGCAGCACAACCTGACGCTCCAACAGGTGACTCTCCCTCTGCTCTACTCCACTCCACCACTACATCTACACCAAGGTTATGAAGGTTGTTTAATCTGTGGTTCTACATGTGTGTGGGTTCCAGGTGTGGTTGTGTTCTCCTCTATCGGTGCTGGTGTAGTCTTGGTAACTGCTGGTCTGATTACAGGGATCTGCTGCAGAATAAAACACAGAGGTACAACACTAACACTGTACTAGTTAATACACCGCACAGGCTCAACACAGTATGGAGGCTCTGCTGCCTCTAACTAGACACTAATCCAGCTAATCAGCTCATTAAAACCCCATTATTGAGGATGTGTTTAAGCAGCTAGCATAGGAACCGAGACACGACACAGAGGTTAGCATGGTTAACAGTCATCCCACTTCATGCTATATTCACAGGCCTCAGATTTAACCTCATTTGCAAACGGCCAAGGTCAGAGCTTTCACAAGCTGCACCACAGCTTGCACTACAAACAACAACACTAACGTTCACTATACCCGGGTTGCCCTCTGAAACATTAGGTAACGTGGGTCTCTGGTAAGTTCGCCACCTTTCAGAAATGAAAATAGGGCACGCCCACCATGGCTCCTCTGGGCCTTGACCACCACAGGCCCGATGCCTGCAAGATACATGCAGCAGTGGCATGTTTTATTTTGTGAGGGCATGTGCAACAATGAACTTTTAAAATACAAACTAAATAAATTGAGAACTTGAGAATGTAACTTTAAGTGCATAACTATAGAGACCCTCAGGAGACACTTGTAAACTCATCTGCTAATTCAGTCCCTCAGCAGTCCGGGGTCCATCAGAAACTGGTACTTCTTTTAACAAGGGTACTTCTGTACTTGCAAGCGTAGTCGCATTTGAGGAAGTGGTGGAGTTTCGGGTGTAGTGGACATTTTTAAAAGGAGCGGGTTTCGTGAGCAGTGTCCGTGTGTGGTGTCTGTCTCTAGCATGCAACCGTGACGACACCGACACACAAGCAGCAGCCGGGCACTGTTTGACATATACAGAGGAGGCATGTTGTGGGAATGTACAAATTATGGGAATTACAGAACAAATCACATCCCCGCTTATTATTACATGGACTCTCTCTTTCCCGTATTATAATTTCCATAATTAACGGACGACTCTGTATTTTACGGGATAGGTGGTGGGGCTAGTCTCTGGCCATGTCCCAAACTGCACACTGCCACACACAGTACTATATAAAACAATTAGAGCACCATCATTACCTGTGCTTTTTTAGTAGAGCTGTATGTGAACACTTGGGGCATTGTGGTGGCACAGTAGGTCACCCTCCCAGGAAGAAGGGCCGGGTTTGTGTACGTTTCCCTGGGGTGCTCTGGTTTCTTCCCACAGTCCAAATACATACAGTCAGGTTAAATAGGAGTATGCTGAATTGCCCCCCCCTAGGTATGTTGAGTAAATGTGTATGTCCACCCCGTCGTGATGAGGATCTGATGAGCTGTCCAGGGTGTTTCCTGCCTTCTGCCCCAATGGAGCGTTCCGAATGCCGAGATATGCTCCAACACCCCATGTGACCCAGAGAAGTGTAAAAAAAAAAAAAAAATAGCCCCATACCACCAGTCATTAGAAAGTACTCTCAGTCTTGTAGTACTAGAACTTTCTCAATGTTGACCTTCATGTAAATATTTAAATCATCATACTACAAAACCAGCAACATAAGTGAGTTTTAGTAGAGCAGCAGGAGTGTAAAATATATTTACAGAACAAAACCAATCATAATCCATCACCAACCATGTCTAGTATTCACTACACTGGAAGCAGCCCAGACCTAACTACTATTTTAGGGGATGGGGTGGGCTTTAATACATAGTAGCAACTGTGACCCCATCAATATCAATTATACACCTGCCTCAGGCTAAACAGATCAGTCGTCCTCCAGGAGCAGGGTTGAGAAACTTTGTTGTAGCACATATAGGAAATATGTCCTGGAATAAAATATTTAAAGTTTTGGAGCTTATTAAATAAAGACCACAGTGACATCTGGTGGCCAGCAGAATTTATAAGCAGTACAAGTACATGTCAACCAAAATCTTTGTACTGAACTTTCTCTTGTTCTCACTTTTTACCAACAGGATTAATAGCAATGACACAACCTTCCATGGAGTGTGGGTACAAAACCCAATACAATTACAACCATGATTTCTTACATAAATCAATTCTCAAACTCACAAGATTTATTTATTAACACGTCAGTATTTCTTTTTTCAGACTAAAGGGAATTCCGTTCCCCTTCATCCAACTAACAATCAATTTAACAAGCAATCAGAATCAGTCTACCAGAGTGTAAACCCCAGCTCCAACCAATCAGATTCAGTCTACCAGAGTGTAAACCCCAGCTTCAACCAATCAGATTCAATCTACCAGACCTAAAACCCCAATGCCAACCAATAAGATTCAGTCTTACAAGAGTTCCTAAACCCCAACAACAATCAGGACTCAGTTATAGCCAGAGTCATAGACTCCAAAAATGAATCAAACCACGCCACAGTCGACGTCCAGAAGCCATGAACCCACACCTGCCAACATAAGTCACATGTTGATACTAACTATAGATGCAAAGTTTAATTTGTAACCGGTCGTTTTGAGATTGCCTCTGTGTCCTAGGCATGCCTCGCGCTCCGACTCTTCATGCACCGCACAATACACCCGCTTACCATCTGTACTACAGGTAGACACCAATCCTGGATCTCACTCCTCTTTCTGAAAACTAAAGAGTAAATGCCCTCAGTCCTTGGCGATACCAGTTTCTCTACGTTTCCTCACCAGTCCCTCTTGTCTCACTTGAACTGATTACTGCTTGTGATAGCCTTATTCCTACTTGGATTCATCATAGCTTCTGGGTTATTAAAGTCTCCCAACGCTGGACTCATTTTTTAGGATTTGTGTTTGCATATTGTGGCTCGTCAAATTCAGTTTTCCTTGCTGCACGTAGTCCTCTCAATACATGGACTCCCCTACGGCGGGTAGGAGGTAGTATACCTTGGAAGAGCTATTGTGCAGCCAGTCTTGATCAATGCTTCTTACTCAATGTGAACTTGCCGGCTAGAATTATTATATTGGTGCCTAATAACGATGCTAAGCCATCGATTATTAATTTGTTGGTGGAATAAATAAAATGTAGGTTGTTGATTGCACTACATTTGTTTCTCGTGTTAAATGCTAACCAGACACTAACAAGACTCTGTTAAATGACCAGACAGAGAAGTTTGCCATTACATGATGATTTTTTTGATGTAACATGTGACAGGCAGTGTGTCAAATTTGCATGAAATCACAATCAATTTGGATGGATCCAACATCTAAAAGCCCATTGGTAGCGTAATATTAAACCTGGCTGATTATGTTGGAATGCCATGATGGGAGAGCCGCTAGACGTCTATCCCTGAACCACTCTTACACTGGAAATGGTTTTGAGCTTCCTACACGGGATAATGTGCTACCCTTGCCTTGACAGTGAAGTTACTCGAAAAGGTCCGCGTTTGGTTGATTAAGCGCCAGCCATATCAGACATTTGTTTACATCGTATGTCGATGGATTCAACAGCTCCCTGCAGCCGGAATTATTTCAGAGGTTGTAGACTACATAGTAAACACAGCCAAAGAAGCCAACATGCCGCCCATTCAGCACAATACGGTCCCCCCACTTTAGCCCCTTTTTTAGTTAATAGCTGTATACAATCAACCCCCCTCCCAAGGGGGGGCAAGCGAAAACCAATCATATTTATTATGAAATAAATCATTACTTCTCAGCTAGACGAGTTCATTACTAGAGGACAAGACCTGTCAGTTAATTTGCCAGAAACTGCGAGGGTTTTTTTAATTGGGTATTATCTCAATAATAACCTACTAGGACTGAGGATCATACCCCTATATTTGGTGAGTGCAACGTTTATTTCATACACTTTATCATGAGTTTACATAGTGCCTGCTATTTAAACAAGTGAGGCTTGTGTTATGTGCCAGATTCATCACAACGCATGCCTACAACATTTTTCAGCTCTTGTTAAAAAAAACAATTTCATGTGTATACCAATGGTTGAAATTACATTCCCAGTCTGTCGTTGCTGTTATTAGTTTAATATAATACATTAAAACTCATGCCCGTTAAATTGCTCATGCATATTCAAAAACTGAATATGTTCAGATATGGATATCTGTAACATAAGGTTACTCCAGCAAAACATAAGACATTAGCTCACCTCACGGTCACTACTTTAGAGTCACTAGGCACCAGCTCGCACTAGGCAGCCGACATGAACAGATCCGCTCGACCCGTTATAACTGACATCAAAACAGCCTGAACCCAGTTCAGGATTTAATCCCCTATAGAAGCTCAACAGGCAATGACAGGGTGAAGACCAGCCAAATGAAATTAAATAGCAGCCAGTCCAGTAGTACCATGATTAAGTGCTAAAGGAGCCTCCCAGAGAGCGTGGAGTGCTCAATTCAGGAGTAAAGATAGGGAGAGGTGACACTCTGTGAAAGACTGTACCAGCAAATAGTGGCAGAAAATTCAAAAAGAACGTTTCACAGCATAAAACATCAAAGAACTTAGAGCACTATGATCATCCATCTACACGCCCCAGCTATTATTAAAGCTTTCAGATTGAGAGTCTCGAAGAACCTCACGCGTTACAGAATCCCAGGGGACAACAGCCAGAAACTGTATACTGGATCGAATCTTCTGTTCGAACCGGACGATCACATTATAACAATAAACCCCATGATTCTGGAGTGTAGTCACTGCATGGATCACACTTCTCCAAAAACCACACCATCATCACCTGCCCTCCACAAACACAAGTTAAAACTCCACCACGCAAAGCAGAAAGGATATAATACCAGAACCACAAATCCACACTTTTTTTGAACACCACATCACCTTCCTCTCTAAACTAAGCTCATGTAAGAGGGTCTGAGAGAGAAGAAAAAATAAATGTGACCTGTGTCAAACCAACCCAAAAATATAGAAGTCTTATTGAAATCATGATCCTCTGGGCTAAAGAGGAGATGGGGACCATGCCACGACAGCATGAAGGGTATTTGGTTATATGCACATAGCAGTGGTACTAATGCTTAATGCTACACATTCATGTTTTGGGAGTCAGATGAATGTTGCATACAGATGGCATCTTTATTTTATGACAATGGCGCCCACATTTTTAGGCCTTCCGTTATGTCACGACATTCAATCAATCAACAACTTTAGTTTTGTATAGACTCATACTATAACCAAATCAGTTTGCATGTACAAGGGAACAAGAAAAAACTTGACGCACAATGTACCGAACATAGGGAAAACATTGTCCAAGCCCCCCTTGAGCAAGCCACATGCAACAATGGCGAGGAAAACACTACCTGAGTGAGGAAGAAGAAACCTCGAGTAGAAACCAGGCTCAGAGGTGGAACCCAACCTCACCTCAGGTCCGATCCCGGATGAAGAGAAAAAGACAGAACCAAAAGGAAAAAAGGAGCTAGAACATTCATTTGATACAGTTGCTTAATCTAGGAAAGGAGTACTGCCACAGGGAAGCCGATCCATAGAGTTTGAGATCAGATTCCAGACGCTGTCCTTATTCTCGAGGCTCTATCATAATTCTATTTTTTCCAATGTCTCTCTTTTCATATACATAAACATGCTACAGTTAAAACACAATCATGGACTCTCTCTTTTAAAACTGAGTAAAATGCTCAGTGGGGGTTCAGTTTCTCTAGTGTTTACAGTCCCGGAAGCCGTATCTAATTATAAAACTTTTCATAACTGAATTTGTTATGAGTTACTGTTGCTAATTCCAGTTGTTTTTGTATACCATGTATACCACCAGAAAGAAATATAAAGTGGTTTTAAAATGGACTACACTCGATTCTGTGTGAATGCTAAACCATACCTAGAAGAACACGCAGTTTTTATACTACCTATGTCCATCTCACTTCAAATCAAGTCAAGTCAGCAAGGGCGTTTATTGTCTTACTGCTCTGTACAAGTACACAGTTGAAATGAAATACGTTTCTTACAGAACAATGGTGCACATGGAACAAAACGAGAACATAAAACAATACAGACCAGGACAGGAGTGCCGAAAGTGCAACATGCAAGACAATAAATACAAATAAATTAAGACCAGTTCAGTCAATGTCAGTTTCAGTTCCACTGTTCAGTCACAAGTCTGAGTGCTTGTGGGACAAAGCTGTTGCAGAACCGTGTGCAGTGAAAGCATGGATGCTCCTGTCCTTCTGCAGGACAGCAAGCAGGAAACCAAGCCTACTGACGTTTTGAACAGATGTACCCAATGACGTGTCCGTTTGAGTTTATGTAAAACTGCTGGTTGTCACATTGCAGAATAAGAGGGTTTCAAACAGGCCACTATTATGGTCAGTCCAATATTCATAAATATAGTTTTAGCAAACACCATTCCAGTCTGATTCTCCCAAGTCTATAGTCGTGTTTACTGGTTTAGTAATGCTTGCCACACATGCTAAATGTTCAGCTAATTCAAACTGGAATGTTCAGATATGACGTAGCACGACCCAAAAACACATTCATTATGAACAAAAGGTCACAGCCCCAGAGAGGACTAGCGTGATGGACAGACGCTGCCCTCTGCGGTTATAACTGAAAATGCCAGAATAAAACAGACTGGAACCCAATACATTTAAAAAACTTATCCTTAAAAAATCATATTGTTTAATTAGAACTGAGTATGGAAATTCCATCCATCAGGACCAACTTCATCCAATGACTTCCCTTAAAGCCTCAACAGGGCAATGACAGGTAAAGCCAAATTCATTAATAACACCATGGGTAACTCGATTAAGTATAAAAGGAGCCTTCCAGAGAGAGGATGTTCTCATGTAAAGGGGGGAAGGAGGTCACACTCTGTGAAAGGGGATGACAGTAAATTCTGCAGCAGGAAGAAAGTTTCACAGTTTAACACAGCAAAGACCTTGGAGATGATCATCATCTCCACAACGCATTATCAATAAAAGTTCCAAAGAGTCTGGGGAACCTCTGTACACAAAGGACAAGAACCAAAAATCAGTACCAAAAGTTCTGCATATTTGTGATCTTTGAACCGCACCACATTAAAAATAAACCCCACGATTCAGGAGTGGAGTCACTGCATGAAATGCTTCCCAGACCCATCATCTGTGAACACAGTTCGTAACTGCTCCACAAACACAAGTTAAAACTCCACCATGTACAGAAGAAGATATAAACAGATCCAGAAACGTCACCGCCTTCTCTGGACCCAAGCTAATGAAAGATGGACTGAGGAAGATTGGAAAAGTGACTGCTGAAAACTGTCCGACTCATCAAAATGTTCGTTTTGGGAATCATGGATGCTGTGTCCTCCGGGGTAAAGAGGAAACAGACCATCAATCTTGTTATCAGTGCACAGTTCAAAGCCATCATTTGCATCCAGAGCGACTTACAAAGTTAATCGCATTACAGGTAGGCCAATGTCATGTTAGGAGTCTTACCCAAGGACTGGTGTAGCACAGCATAGTCAGGGTGATCGAGAATCAAACCCCAGTCCTTCACATGGAAAGGTAATGTGTTATTCACTCCACCACACCAACCACCAACAAATTAACTACCATGATAGTAAGTTTAATTAAGATTGAATCATGGAGACTTTGAAGTTCCCTAATTCAACAAATCTGTATATACTGTCTGTCACTGAGTAGCTTGTGAATGTGATATGTGATTATGGACAGGGGTCATGTAGTAACTTCCTTCCTCTCTTACACGCCATCTACTCTAGATGGCAGTAGAGATCTTCATTGTTCTTCAACTTTGTACAGACATATTTTACACACTGTCTTCCTGAAAAGGCCACAATCTATTTACACTTAGGGTTAAGCAAAGGAAGTGGACGTGTCATCAGTTTCTGCTTATGACCCAGCAGAAGACACGGAAGAGTGCGCCGTCGTGTGGGTATACATTTCAGTCCCTCTGATATCGGACTTAGTGTTTTCTGTGAAAGCCTGGAAACTAAGGATGAAGATCCTCCTCGTCTTCAGCCTCTTCCTGGCTTCAGGTAAGGAGATGAGCTTCTACATACGATCATCACTACAGCAGTTGTCTAATGAAGACTTTCCTTAGAGGGAACATCTGTCTCTTTTGTAGGTGGAGGAGAATCCAGGACAGTGAGGGGATATCCAGGAGGAGGAGATCCTCATCAGGTGTTGTAGATACGACGAGCAGATACACATCAAACCCCAAGTATCTTGTAAGTTAGGGTGCCTGGTCTAAGCTGCATGTGATGATCAGATCAGACAGGAGTTAAAAACGAGGGAGTGAAGTACAGGAAGGGTTTCTCCCACTGCTGATAACACCCAACTCTGCAGAGTTATGGGTGATGATCAGAGACCTCACGACAGGTTCTGGAATGTACCACGGTGGAATTGAGATACAGGCGGGCCTAGTGACAGCTACACAGCAGTGGGGGACTGACGTAAATGAAGGTGAGTCTCTTCCACCAGTTGTACTTCCTCAGAAAGATTCCAAAACAACAGGAAAAAAAAATTTCCAAATGTTGTCAGAGGTGCTTTCCTATGGTTTTTTAGGTTTTTTTTTGCTAAACAGTACTGTGGTAGCCGATTGACGCACTACAGCAGAGGATAAAGCGTGGCCTCTAGAGCCAGAAAGCACTGTGTGTCCAGTCACTCCAAAAAACAGTGTAAACAACATGTAGGTGCAGAAATATAATAAACTATATGTAATGGTTAACAGGACTGTCCATGGTCAAACTGTATTTGACAATTTGTTTGGTGCTCCATGAGTTCAAAGGTCAATTCCACATCACTACAGCAGTATTCATTATGTATTTATTCTAATAAATATGCTTAGTAATTACTGTAGATATTAGAAAATACCATCAAAAAGATATTTGGTTTCCCTCATCGGCAGACATGGTGTTAAGGACCGTTACCATGACAGTCCTTAACACCACGTCACCGTCACCAAAGATTGCAATGGTGTCGTACCAGACTGTCATGGAGTGACTCAGAATGGCAGCGGGTCATCTTCAGTGACGAGTCCCGCTTTAGTCTTGGTGGAGAACGCCCCAACGATCCGGTGTGGATGGGCACGTGGTCGGCACTAGATGAACGGTGTGTGGTCACACATCAGAAGGCCTGGGTCCATCCACCTCCACCCCTACCGCACAATCTGCAGAGAACTGTTGGGAGGATGGTTCAAGCTGCAGGGGATGGATTATCACAGGACTCCATTAGGAACCTCTACAGCTCCATACGAGACGTCTGGCAGTGTTGGGTTAGAGAACACAGCGGCCCGACGCACTACTGAAAGAGACTAGACTTCTGTATGTGTAGCCTCAAATAAATATTGATCATATAGTCAAATTATCATCAGTATTGATCATGGTCACATTTATCGCCACTTCCCAACAGACCGAAACCCCACACCCCTCTGGGTGCAGCTGTTGTTTTAAGTTGAGTGAACAATAAAAAAAACATTTTACAAAACAGTGACTGTGTGTTTCATTGTTATGATTGACAGATCTGTACTAGCGAGAGATCAGTGTGAATTGGCCATTAGGAGGAGGCTCAAGGTGTGAAACAACAGCTGTAAATACCCACAATCCCTCAGCAGAGAACCCAAAGTTCCTGGTAGAGAGTGAGCACTACTGAATGTAACTATGTAACTCAGTTAAAGAAAGTAGAAGATGGGAGAGGAAGGGAAAAAGAAAATCCATGACGACGGAAAGCAGATCGTCACTGTGTCAATCAAACAATTGGGACTGAGGGTGACTCTGGAGAGTTATGTGTGGAGCTGAATCAGACTGAACATCTGATAAGGATAAGGTGTAAATCACACAGGTCTACACACCCAGAGTCACTCGGTAAGTATATTCCCATATGCAGATCGACATTCTGCTGATGATATCAGGAATGCAGTGAGCTGATAAAAAAGGAAGTTCACACTCATCATCTCAGCCCAAAGCGATACAGGAAGGGTGTGTTAGTGTGTGTGCCGTGTAGTGATCAGACCACAGCAGTGCTAGGGACACCCAGTGTCAATGCGGACTGATAAGCATCACTAGCCAAAATATCAGCCATCATCAACTATCAGTCACAAGGGCAGGTCTGATGTACCAGATAGATAAAGTTACATCAGCGGCGGAGCCTCACACAGTCCCTCATTTGGAGTAACCCAGCAGTGTTGCACTATCAAACTTTACCGTAGGTAACCTTTGTAATTATCCCTTCAGATCGCAGTGCAGTGTTGTTCACGAAATAGATACTTTGAAAGGGGTATTGGTGTCTGCCCGCTCTATCACCATCTTTTTTCCGGTTATCATAGGAGTGTTTACCCATTATCCCTTATATATGTACTCTTCCATAGTTTATTATGCATTCTTTATATTCATAAAACTAACTTCCTCAAATACATTCTACTTTATTTAACTTTTCTTCTTTTTCTATCTTATCTCTTTATTTCATCTCCTTCCTATCTCTCTCTCATTATTATACCTATCACCCAACAC
>JAMWET010002428.1:0-262500 GCA_024036415.1 Prochilodus magdalenae
TCTTGATACTGCTCTATCTCTCCACTTGTCTCCCTCAACCTCTCATTTCCCCGCTTTTTTAATCGTCGCTTGCCACTCCTCTACAACTCCGGTTTTCACCTTTCCTTGACTGCGTATTAATTTTAATCTGTTGCCTGACTTCTGCCTGTTTCCAGTTTGTCGCTCGTGTGGATGGCCGGAGTAAGCGCCCCTTTACTTGCCTCTCTGTTCCATGTTCTGCTTTTTTTTTACCTTTGACCTACCACCTTGTCCGGTTCCTATATCTTATGCTCCCACACTTATTTCCACTTGGCTCAGGTCCCTCTTTTCCCCAAACCCCCATTACAACGTCCCACGCACCAACCCCTACTGTTTTCCCCTGTCTCTTATTCCTTGTCCACTTTTTTGTCTTCTCCCCACGCACATCTGTCCCTGCTGTCACCCTCCCTCCTTTTCCCCTTCCCTCCCATAGCCCAGCTTATTTGTCTATGTGTCACTCCTGGCTCATCTCCCCCCCCCTCGCCCATTCTTCACATCTTCCCTTTTTGTCTTTCCCGTCTCGCCATGCAGTTCCTTCTCTCTGCTTCGGCGGTCTTCTCCAATTCTTGTGATACGGTCCTTCACCGGGTGACACGCCCCGTCGATCCGTCCCCGTGTTCTCCTTTCGTCCTATTTTGCAAGGCTTCCCCCGCTTAACACCTTCCTGATCCCTACCTTCTCGTTTATTTTTTACTGAACTCCCACAATCAGAAACAGGCCTCATGTGGCGGCCTGAGGGCCCCGACGTCCTGTACTGGCCCTGTTCTCCCTGGCCAGCACCGTAGCAGGCCTCGAGTGGCAATTTTGCCACATAACACCAGAATTGTGGCATAATCCGCCTTGTGCTTTTTGCACAGATGAGAGCAGGTTTAACTGAGTTACATGTGTACAGAAGCGTGACAGGCTCTGGATACGCCGTGGAGATGTTTATGAGTCCGCCTTCAACATACATTCAGCATGACTGGATGAAAAAATCCCGGAAACCGTTGTCAGACCCTACGCTGGTGCAGTGGGTCCTGGTTTTCGTCCTGGTGCACAACAATGCCCGCTGGGCGCGCTTCATGTGGCGAGAGTATGCAGCCAGTTCTTTGGAGAAGTGGAGGAATGCGGGAATTGCATGACCGTTGACTGGCCACCACCCCGGCTCGCCTGACCTGAATCCCAATAGAACACCATTGGGACAAATTATGTTTCGGTCCATCCTGACGCCCCACCAGTTTGCACTTCAGACTGTCCAGGAGCTCAGTGATGCACTGGTCCAGATCTGGGAGGAGATCCCCCAGGACACGGATTGCACGTCGTCTCATTAGGAGCCTGTGGAGGCCATACAAACATTTTTCTACTGAGGACGTGACATTTTGAGTTGCTGCTGAGTGGAGTTTGGGTTTGATGGACGAGCCTGCCCCCCCTGGCATCATTTTCTCACTTTGGTTTTTAGGGTGTCCTTTTGAATCAAAACCCTCTGTATAGGGTGACCATTTTCATTTCCTCAAACATGTGGCATCCTTTGTCCGTTCCTAACACATTACCCAGTCTATATGATGAAAAGATATTCTGCAATGAATATTTTTTCCCATTGAGATCTGATGTGTTTTCAAAAGTGTTTCCCTTTATTTTTTTGGGGGGGGGGGGGAGCAGTATATAATATATATATTATATATATATATATATAATAATATATTCTGATATAATATATATATATCATTCTGTACCTACTGGTTTACACATCCTGCCACTGCTAGATTATTTAGTTATTACTTTCAAACGTTTGTATTGTATCTTTTGTCCTTTATCTGTCATCCCCCTAAATCTTGCTGAGTTATATGTATACGGGATGCGCTTGAATTTCTATCTATCTATCTATCTATCTATCTATCTATCTATCTATCTATCTATCAACAAATGCTGTCTTGGAAATAGCAAGCAGCCGAAACACGGAAAACAAAACAGGCTTGATGAAATGAAGAAGTGCTCCTTTCACTACCGTTACATTGTGCCTACCCAGCTCAAAGGAGTGCAGTACAGCCACCTGACCACGTGGGGTCACTGTCCTCTGTGACATTAAATCAAGGCGGCGAGTAAAACAGACACCAGAGCTTCAGACTGTGTGTGATTTTTAATTGGTTAATCTATTTTCATGTAATCAGAAAGTGCACTGTTTATCAAAAATAATTTAACGGCCAATAGCTGTACGAGCTCCGGTTTCAGCAGCCAAGAATTAGGCACTAGGCCACAGAGTCAGTTTATGATGCAACTGTGGTGAAGAGAATTTGCCTCTGCTGGCTGTCGATCGAGCCATAGTCACACATCATCTGTGGAATATAAAATCAGCAGCTGCTTTATTAAAGGGAACCTGCTCGGAGACTGTGGACGTCTATACTGTACTCAGAGGTTAACAGATCTCTCATGACTCATCTTGTGCTTTATAACTGTCCTGTGTTCTTCCGGAAGTAGTGTGGAAGCCTATTGCGTGTGGAAGTACTGTGGAAGCCTATTGCGTGTGGAAGTACTGTGGAAGCCTATTGCGTGTGGAAGTACTGTGGAAGCCTATTGCGTGTGGAAGTACTGTGGAAGCCTATCGTGTGTGGAAGTACTGTGGAAGCCTATTGGATGTGGACGTACTGTGGAAGCCTATTGGATGTGGACGTACTGTGGAAGCCTATTGGATGTGGACGTACTGTGGAAGCCTATTGGATGTGGAAGTACTGTGGAAGCCTATTGGATGTGGAAGTACTGTGGAAGCCTATTGGATGTGGAAGTACTGTGGAAGCCTATTGTGTGTGGAAGTACTGTGGAAGCCTATTGTGTGTGGAAGTACTGTGAAAGCCTACTGTGTGTGGAAGTACTGTGAAAGCCTACTGTGTGTGGAAGTACTGTGGAAGCCTACTGTGTGTGGAAGTACTGTGGAAGCCTATTGGATGTGGAAGTACTGTGGAAGCCTACTGTGTGTGGAAGTACTGTGGAAGCCTACTGTGTGTGGAAGTACTGTGGAAGCCTATTGGATGTGGAAGTACTGTGGAAGCCTATTGGATGTGGAAGTACTGTGGAAGCCTATTGTGTGTGGAAGTACTGTGGAAACCTATTGCGTGTGGAAGTACTGTGGAAGCCTATTGGATGTGGAAGTACTGTGGAAGCCTATTGGATGTGGAAGTACTGTGGAAGCCTATTGGATGTGAACGTACTGTGGAAGCCTATTGCGTGTGGAAGTACTGTGGAAGCCTATTGCGTGTGGAAGTACTGTGGAAGCCTATTGCGTGTGGAAGTACTGTGGAAGCCTATTGGATGTGGACGTACTGTGGAAGCCTATTGGATGTGGAAGCCTATTGTGTGTGGAAGTACTGTGGAAGCCTATTGTGTGTGGAAGTACTGTGGAAGCCTATTGTGTCTGGAAGTACTGTGGAAGCCTATTGGATGTGGAAGCCTATTGTGTGTGGAAGTACTGTGGAAGCCTATTGCGTGTGTAAGTAATGTGGAAGCCTATTGTGTGTGGAAGTACTGTGGAAGCCTATTGTGTGTGGAAGTACTGTGGAAGCCTATTGTGTGTGGAAGTACTGTGGAAGCCTGGAACGCCTATTGTGGAAGTTTTTTTCGTGGAAGCCTATTCCGTTTGGTGTAGTTTAAAGTACTGTGGAAGCCTATTGCGTAAATGGTAATACAATTTTTGTGAAGCTAAATCGTGTGTGGAAGTACTGTTGTATGTGTGATTATAAGCCAATCAGTTTTAAGCAAATCATTTGTGTAGTTTAAGTATTTTATGGTTTTGATTGAGTCCAACAGCACAGAATGGCATGGCATCCTGAGAACCATTTGGCACCACAGTGGAACAGAGGCCACTGTTTTACAGTAATTCCGTGATAAAGTTTAACCACCAACACTTAGGAACCAGTAGAATTCCCCATTAAAACCCACTTGTCAAATTTCCCATTTGTCAAATTTCCCAGTTGCAGCTTAAAGCTGGGCAAAGCAGCCATCATCCATTTCCTTGCAGCAGAGTTCTACCCGGGTATAAGCCGTCCTTCACGACCTCACTCTGTTGGCCATGGGTCTGTACCCCATCTCTCCCTCCAGCTGTTCAGCAGTTAAAGTGCCCAGGATTGGCTGGCAGTCAGGATTAAACACCGAATAGGCACTGAGCTCCCCGGGCTGCCTTGCGGTGGGACTCCGTAGACCCTCGTAGATCCAGTAGAACAGCGACAGGAGAAAGAATGGCAGGCCGAACTCAAGCTCAGAGAAAAGACCAAGTAACACCAGCCACAGCAGCACTTTCAGCAGGGTCAGATTGGTGAAGGCCAGTCGCTGCACACCCAGCCAGCGGCCCAGAGCGCTGTCCAGCAGCCAGTCTGAGCCTTCCTGGAAAAAGGAGCATGGTGCAGACGGAGACAATGTGAGGACACAAATCTGACACACAACTTAAAACTCAAATTCAATCAGTTTAAATACCGTTTTAAGACCATAACAATGTCTTTATGGAGCTTGCTCTGTGACCTGGTGTGCAGTCATGTTGGAACAGGAAGAGGCCGTCCCCCAAACTGTTCCCGTAAAAATGGGAGCATGGAATGGTCCAGAGTCTCTTGGTCTGCTGAAGCATTAGGAGTTCCTCTCACTGGAACTAAGGGGCGGAGCCCAACTCCTGAACACCACCCCCACACCATAATCCCCCTCCACCAAACTTTACACACGGCACAGTGCAGTCAGACCAGTACCGTTCTCCTGGTACCGCCAAACCCAGATTTGTCCATCGGATTGCCAGATGGAGAAGTGTGATTGGTCACTCCAGAGTCCAGGGGCGGAGCTTTACACCACTGTGTTCCACGCTCTGTACTGCTCTTGGTGATGTAGGCTGGGATGCAGCTGCTCGGCCATGGAAACCCATTCCATGAAGCTCTACACACTGTTCCTGAGCTGATCTGAAGGACACATGAAGTTTGGAGGTCTGTAGTGATGGACTCTGCAGAAAGTTGGTGACCTCTGTGCCCTATGACCCTCAGCATCCGCTGACCCCGCTCTTTCATTGTACGTGGCCTAACAAACCTCCAAACTTCATGTGGCCTTGCTGTTGTTTCCAATCCCTCCCACTGTGTTCTAATCCCACTGACAGTGGACTGTGGAATGTTTAGTAGGGAGGGAATTCCACGACTGGGCTTGTAGCACAGGTGGAGCATCCTATCACGGTACAACGCTGGAGCTCACTGAGCTCCCGAGAGCAAGCCATTCTCTCACTTACGTCTGTAGGAGCAGTCTGCATGTCTAGGTGTTTGGTTTTATACACCTGTGGTCATGGAAGTGACTGGAACACCTGGATTCAATGGGTGAATGAATACTTCTGGCCATAAGGTGTATATAAGCTAAGATCCCATGAACGCTGGCGCCATACCTTCCTGGAAGGTCTAGTTCCCATAATAATCCGTTTCTAAATATTGAACAGCACATAGACAGCTGCTGGTTAGCATTAGCTTAGCTAGCATGCTTAGAGATCTGCTCACCACAGAACAGGTTCGATTGTGAGTAACAGAATCTTTACTAATACAAATTTAGATAGTAACGGCTCAGCTCTAAGGAAAAGAAGTTGAATACCTGATGCTGGAGGGACAGAAAGCAGAACTCTGAGGGGTTTGGAGCTGTAGCCTCTTAGCTAAGCTAAAGCTAGCAGGTTATCTCTTCTTGCTAAGTACCTCTGTACTGACCGTCTCAGACTGGTGCTCCATCCTCAGTCTGGAAATGGTACTGCACTTTATAAATCTTAATCTGTCTCTACATGCAGACTGCTGGACTAGGAACTTTAATATACATATACAGATACACATAATGTAAGGTTTACAGGTATGTGAGGTATCATGAGTGTGTGTGTGTGTGTGCGCGTACTGTGTGTTATGTTGTTACTCTCTGTGAGCTACTGTAACAAAGACAAATTCCTTGTATGTGTGAACATACTTGGCAAATAAAGCTTGATTCTGATTCTGAGATGTTGTTTGGGCTTAAAGTGTACCTTAATCAATTATTCAATCCATTCTGTCCACGTGTCCTAATGCAAATAATTCCCAAAGAAGGGTTCCTTCACTGTTTCCCCATCATCAACACTACCTTTAAAAGCTGGTGGTTTAGAAAGTTATAAAATGTCTTGTATTTGTTTTGTAGATTCATGGTTCCTATCACCACCACTGAGAAGTCTGTACAACCAACCATTTTCCACCAAACCACTCTCACTGACTCTGTTTACATCCTAATCAGCAAACTGTACAGAAATTTGGAAATTCAGTGGGATTCTCCTTTCAGGATCCACAGAAGTAAGTACACACTGTAGTGATGCGACTGGAGGTAAACACTGTATGATGTGCAGAGCAGTCAACACAACCTTCGATTTTAGTTTCTCTGCCTTCTTTGGTTCCTGGGCTTCTGTGCTCGGAGAGTCTGACGTGTCTCTCTTCACCAGCGGCTCACTCGGACCCTCCGGCGTCTCGCTTCTCTCCTCCTGGACGCTTTTCTTCGCTTCCAGCTCGGCTTTCCTGCGGGCTCTAAACTCTGCCAGCTTCTTCTCCATATCCGTACATTTAAAATCAAAAACTGAAAGAGAAACAGACCTCAGAAGCTCAGCGGACACGCAGGACGACAACAGTTCCGGCTTTGTTTGTTGCACACGGTCATATTTAGGTGACGCACCGGTGCGTTAACTGTACGGGATTCTGTAGCTGCTGTTCGGCTTTGTTTACATCCACCGGCGCGTTACTGTAAGTACCTAAACAACGAAACTGCACTTAATTCATAGTGTTGGCAATATGAGGAACAATTACCGACTACAGATGAAACTGGAGCTGCTTTATCTGTAAGCTGTCTGTAGGTCGGCCCTGTATAACGTTAACACAAGCTGGCTGTGTTCCCATTGGCGAAGTTAAAGCGGAAGTCGATCTATTCGAAGTGTTCAGTGCCACCTTAAATGATCCAGCAGTTGCATCCTGAAGGAAAGGCTTTAGCTTAATAAAAATACGGAGCTGTAGCTCATAAAATCTTTAACCCATTATCGATTCAACGCACCAGCATAGCGCCCTAAGTAGTGCGCTAGTGTGGTTATTGGAGCGCGCCCCGTGATTTGCCTTCTCGTCTTCATAAACCTAAGCTATGCCGGACTTTACTGCAGTGCCACAGCTATACGTTCGCTGGGTGATCGGTTAGTCTCATTTACACATCAGTGATTCTTTTCAGTGTTACAGATCTGAGAGGTTGCCTTGCCGGAATGGCATCAGCTCCAGCCCAGCAGCCCAGCCTGACCATAGAACAGGCCAGAGGTAAGGGACCAGTCAGCACTTTACTGCACCCACAAAGTCAAAGCTTGTTGCTGCTGTTGTATATGGAGCTCTTAAGATGACATGAAAAATATTTTTAATAAAGTGTGGCCACAAATTATGGAATTAAGCCCATAGTATATTAATTTGTGGCCTCAATGTGATAATTTAAGCCCTCCATATGATAATTTGTGGCATCAGTGTATTAATGTGTGACCTTAACATTAGTTGATGAGTAAGTTATGTGGTAAGGGAAATCTTTTGGTATCTCTACGCGTGCAGTTTCTTTACTGTACATGCTGGATGAGCATTATTATGACTGATTTCATATAAAGCCATTACAAGGGAGGAGAAACCCACCAGAGTCAGAACTGTTCACAGTGGTGGTGAATGGAACCAGACGTCCATTTCTAAAAGCCCTCTCACCAGAAGTTATTACAAGAGTAGAAATGTGCTGCCTGAAGTCTGAGGCAGTGTGTTATTGTATTTCTGGAATATATATATAGACATGGATGTAGACATGGAGACCCCTGGTTCCCATCACCACCACTGTAAAGATCACCTGAACCATCTCACACTAAACCCACTCTCAATCACTCTTTACGCCCCAGCCATCAAATTCTTGGCCTGCGTCCTGCTGACCCATCCGATGACCACACTACTTAACTACAGACTAATCAGATATTTATTCCTCCACCTTAAGAACACAGAACACTCCTCTCCTCTGCTTGTCTGGTTATCTGGTGTTGACCTGAGGAGGATGGGTTCCCCTTTCGAGTCTTGGTTCCTCTTCAGGTTTCCTCCTTTTAAACTGAGGGAGTTTCTCCTTGCCTCTGTGGCCCTTGGCTTGCTAGGGGCTCGGACACCAGATTCTTTGTAAAGCTGCTTTGTGAAAACGTCTGTTGTAAAAGCTGCTATATAAATAAATGTTGATTTGCAATTTCGAAAATTCTGTGGAATTCTCCTTTAAGCTTAAAGCAGAGGGTTTCGTTTCCTGTCCTTCCTCATTGTACATGCCTGCACTCCTCTCTGATGAAGCTCATTCCAGTGCACCTCATGTGTTCTTTTCTCTATCAGTTGTTCTGAGTGAGGTCATCCAGGCCTTTTCCGTGCCTGAGAATGCAGCTCGAATGGAGGAGGCCAGACAGAGTGCCTGTAACGACATGGGCAAGATGCTCCAGCTCGTACTGCCTGTAGCCACCCAAATCCAGCAAGAGGTCATCAAGGCCTACGGCTTCAACAACGAAGGAGAAGGTGAGCGGCACGTTCTCCCAACCACATCCGGACAGCTTGTTCAAACAGTGAGCTTAATGAGCTGCTTTAAAGGAGCGGTTGGATGGGTTTAGAAATGGAATTGGTTTTAGAATGAAACCTTTCATGGTGTGCTCATCAATATTTCACGAATAGCTCTGCTCTGATTGGCTGGTTTAGCAGCACAGGCATTAAGTCAAAATTAACATCAACACACGGTAGATTAAAGTTGTTCCTCACTTAGGATGATCTGCTTCAACCGGCACACACAGATACACTCACACAGCATGGCTGCTACTTACCGTCGTGACTGTAGGTGGCGCTGCCCCTCTGTTCTCTTCGCTGCCCAAAGCCTTGGTATTCTCCATGGTTCGAGAAACTGTCCGGAGTGAAATGTGCAGAGCAGACTAACAACCTGGAATCGAAGTCGTCTGGGATTCTGTTAAAGGGTGGGAGCTGAAGTTGTGCCTCCTGGTCACCGTCTTGTTTTTTAGACTTTCTGTTCCACCTTAAACGCTACCGCAGCTACATTGTGGTGCCTGAGCCAGCTGTAGCGTTTAAGGTAGAACTGAGCGTTTGGTTAAGAAGCTGGTAAATAGGGAGCAACTTCAGCCTCCTTAGAAGATGAACATCAGTCGTACCTGTTCAGAGGATTCCATCAAATTCTCACAGCAATGTTCCAACATTAGTACCTGACCTCACTAATACTCAATCAAATTCTCACAGCAGTGTTCCAACATTACTTCCAGACCTCACTAATACTCAATCAAATTCTCACAGCAATGTTCTAACATCAGTACCTGACCTCACTAATACTCCATCAAATCCTCACAGCAATGTTCTCTGAACTCACTAATGCTCAATCAAATCCTCACAGCAACATTCCAACATCAGCACCTGACCTCATTAATACTCAGTCACATTCTCACAGCAATGTTCCAACATCAGTGCCTGGCCTCACTAATACTCAATCAAATCCTCACTGCAATTTTCCAACATTACTTCCTGTCCTCACTAATACTTAATCAAATCCTCACAGCAATGTTTCAACATCAGTGCCTGACCTCACTAATACTCAATCAAACTCTCACAGCAATGTTCCAACATCAATACCTGACCTCACTAATGCTCAATCAAATTCTCACAGCAATGTTCCCTGACCTCACTAATACTCAATCAAATCCTCACAGCAACATTCCAACAGCAGCACCTGACCTCACTAATACTCAATCAAATCCTCACAGCAATGTTCTAACATCAGTATTTGACCTCACTGATACTCCATCAAATCCTCACAGCAATGTTCTAACATCAGTACTTGACCTCACTAATACTCCATCAAATCCTCACAGCAATGTTCTAACATCAGTACTTGACCTCACTAATACTCCATCAAATCCTCACAGCAATGTTCTAACATCAGTACTTGACCTCATTGCTGTGAGGATTTGATTGAGCATTAATGTTCCAACATTACTTGTTGACCTCACTAATGCTCAATCAAATTCTCACAGCAATGTTCTAACATCAGTACCTGACCTCACTAATACTCCATCAAATCCTCACAGCAATGTTCTAACATCAGTACTTGACCTCACTAATGCTCAATCAAATCCTCACAGCAATGTTTTAACATTACTTGTTCACCTCACTAATACGCAATCAAATCCTCACAGCAATGTTCCAACATTAGTACCTGACCTCACTAATACTCAATCAAATTCTCACAGCAGTGTTCCAACATTACCTCCAGACCTCACTAATGCTTAATCAAATCCTCACTGCAATGTTCTTGTATAAGTACCTGAGCTCACTAATACTCAATCAAATCCTCACTGCAATGTTCTTATATCAGTACCTGAGCTCACTAATACTCAATCAAATCCTCACTGCAATGTTCTAACATCAGTACCTGACCTCACTAATACTCAATCAAATCCTTACAGCAATGTTCTAACATCAGTACCTGACCTCACTAATGCTTAATCAAATCCTCACTGCAATGTTCTTGTATAAGTACCTGAGGTCACTAATACTCAATCAAATCCTCACTGCAATGTTCTTATATCAGTACCTGAGCTCACTAATACTCAATCAAATCCTTACAGCAATGTTCTAACATCAGTACCTGACCTCACTAATACTCAATCAAATCCTTACAGCAATGTTCAGCATTACTATAGTTAATTTCAGTGGGCGTCTGCCGGGTGTATCTGGTGAGATGTGTAGCCGTGGAGTCGTTTATTCAGAGCAGGATTTTATTGTCACACACACACAGGTACACGGTCGCCCTAGGCGACGACTACAGCCTCGTAGCACTCCGCTTTAACACACCTGCCTTCCTCTGTGTGTCTGTTGTGCAGGTGTTTTGAAGTTTGCCCGACTGGTGAAAATGTACGAATCACAAGACCCGGAGATCGCGGCCATGTCAGTCAAGCTCAAGTCTCTTCTTCTACCCCCTCTGTCTACCCCACCCATCGGCGGAGGAATCCCAGCGTCCTAGACGAACTGAAATCCCCAGCTTTGTGTTCCCAGACTGATCTACACCTTCACTGTTCCTCATCGTCTGGAAACGGAAGCATTATTTGAATCATGGAACGGTTTTAAAAGCACACCACATTCCCATGTCATTCCAGTCCTAGAGTGATTCCCATTTCACGCTTCCCTCATATTTATTCTATTCTTTTTCTTGTACATAGTTTGTCGTTTTCGATGCCTGTTCAGGGATTTCCGGGTCACATGATTTATACATCAAAGACACAATGGGAATTAATATCATGAAGATCTGGAATTTTCAGAAACACCCAAAGGCTCAGTTTCCATAGCTCACGCTCATCGTGTTTACATTGCATCCCATGTAGCAATTTAACGACATTCCCGAAGTCCTCATCTCCTGCGCCTGGTTGCTCCGTACAGGCAGTACCTTTGACACGACTCCCTAAAACTAGGAACGAACCTAAAAGCCAATATTTGTGCCAACCAAGCTCCAAACCTTGTGCACTTAATGGAGGACCCTACCGAACCCCCTCACCTGCCCATCAAACCCTGCGTTCACACTGGCGGGCGACTAGTCGCTTACGTGCCGTGGTAACGTTAAGGCGGTCCCCATTGTCACCCAGCCCTCCTCTGTCCCCAGTCCTATGTCTGTTCTACCACAGTCGCCCAGAACTGAGTTCCCTCTCCTTCCTCCGCCAGTCTCGATTCCCAGTGAGTCATCACTGTCCAATTAAAACGCGTATATCATTTTTTACATTATTGCATCATTTGAACTCAGCAGCTGCTGTTTACACAGGGTGAGGATTTCATGGTGAAGGGACTTCCAGAAATGGCCCAACATCACTTGGTAAAAAGTCTGGTTCCATTGACTTACATTCAAACTGAACTTGGTCTTTGCGCTCTCCTGTAAAGTTTCATTTTGGGGAGACGTGTTTGCCTTTGGACAGTGACGATATGATGGAGGCACAGTCCAATCCTCCAGAATCTCATTAGAACAACGCTGGTGTGCTTCTTGTGTCAGACTTCGGCATCTCTATCACGTTAGCAGGCCCTGTGTCCAGTGTAGTTGACCCATACAACCAACAGGTGTTCAGCAAAAACACTAATATTCAAATATTTGTTACTTTTTTTTTAAAATACTGTTTTTTTTTTTTACTTTGCATTGTGTTCTGTATTTTAATTCCCAGTGTGCAATAAACTTGTCTACCAGGACCAACCCGGTGACGGTAACTGTTTAGTAAGTGTAAACATGCATATTAAGTAGAATGCATTTCCTATAATCACAGTCCTATTAGATCATAGGCTCAAGTTTGGCTTATAGAATGTGCAGATATATACCAGTTATGGCTTCTGTACACGGACAGCGTCATACGTCTTATACATTGTTCGGTACACTACGATAAACTCTTAAATAAATAGGAATATGTATTTACACCAGGCTTGTCCTTTTCTACATGACTCTATAAACGACCTTTCACAAAAGTGCCCCAAGGTCTCTGGACATCTCTGTAACGGGACGTCCTTCATACAGTAAACCGTTATCCTTATTGCTTCAGCTATCAGCTGCACGCATGGAGGAGGTGGACTAACACTCAGATGTATTATGACATCATTTGAGTATGTAAATGGCCTTTAAGGGGAACCATGTACACTATATACACAGATCAGCCATAGCATTAATACTTTATACTTCCTATACGCTCTACTGACCGTACAGGACACTCTGTAGGTGTACAGGTCCAGACTGTAGTCCATCTGTTTCTCTGTGTACTGTATTACCCTGTTCTTCAATGATCAGGACCCCCACAGGACCACCACAGAGCAGGTATGATGTGGGTGGTGGATCATTCTCAGCACTGCAGTGACACTGGCGTGGTGGTGGTGTGTTAGTGTGTGTGGTGCTGGTGTGAGTGGATCAGACACAGCAGTGCTGCTGGACATCTCAGTGTCACTGCTGGACTGGGAATCGTCCACCAACCAACACTATACAGTCAACAGCGTCCTGTGGGCAGGGTCCTGCAGCAGCACATGAGCTGTCGTCTCCGACTGTCCATCTACAAGGTGGACCAGCAAGGTAGGAGTGTCTAATAGAGTGGACAGTGAGTGGACACAGTGTCCAAACACTCCAGCAGCACTGCTGTGTCTGATCCACTCACACCAGCACCACACACACTAACACACCACCACCAGGTCAGTGTCACTGCAGTGCTGAGAATGAACCACCACCCACATCATACCTGCTCTGTGGTGGTCCTGTGGGGGTCCTGATCATTGAAGAACAGGGTAATACAGTATACAGAGAAACAGATGGACTACAGTCTGGACCTGTACACCTACAGAGTGTCCTGTATGGTCAGTGGAGTTGAGGAGAGCAGTTAAGAGGAGGTAGTAATGGTATGGCTAGTAGGTGTATGTATGTATGTATGTATGTATAATACAGTGTTTGATCATTCAGAGAGGTTTGCTGCTGATGGGAACCAGGAGTCACCATGTGTAGGACACAGATATAGACTTTTCATTGACTATGTACTGTTCTGCCAGGAACACGTTTCAGCAGTCGTCTCATTATTACTCAAGTGGTCCTGTACTACAGACATGCTCCAGGGTCTTGGACTGACTTAGATTTCTAGAGCTGGGTTGGGCTCAGTAATCAGGTTTACATGTAAACCCCTAACTCTGATTTCTTTGATAGCCCTTGTCCACCCCCCCAAAAAAACCACCCGAATACGATACCTTCCCAGCTGGAACAAAGAATAGTAGGGTCTTCGGCACAAACTGTTTCTTCATCCGTTGGTGTATCAGCTGTTGAGAACAGAGAAGGCAACAATGGCGCCCCCCAGTGGTCTGCTGAAGAACCCCTTCTATGTTGACTTATCTCCAGTAGTTGATCAGTGCTTGCTTTCTGGATATAAACACACATCTGGTAATCTATACGCTCTGCCATCTTGGTACCCCTGTTTACTACCTCTGTGCAGCATCCTCTGTTGACTTCAACCGCATGTCCTGTAATGTTCCTTGGTTCTGGTCAAAGCTGGTGCAAAAGCAGACATGGTCTTCTCAACCAAAAGAACCCTGGTTCTTGAACTGGTTCTGTTCAGGCTTTGTAGAACCTTGCACCACCAAGGAACATCAAAGGATATGACATCACCGTCACCAGAGGGCGCTATACGACGGTAGTAAACAGTGGTACCAAGATGGACGAGTGTATAGATGACTTTTGAACTTCTGTACTGTTCCAGATGTGTGTTTATATCCAGAAAGCATCATGGATCAATTACTGGAGATAAGAAGACGTAGAAGAAGTTCTTCAGCAGACCACTGGGGGGCGCAATGGTTCCCTTCGCTGAACCCTCAGCAACTGACAAGCTCACAGCTGTGGTTAGTGCTGAGGAACCTACTGGCACCTTGAGTAATCGGTTAGCGGGTCTACATGAGCCAGGCCACTCTTCAGACATCTGGTTCCCATCGCCAGCAATATGACCAATAGCAGTGGTGGAGCTCCCCCTTTATTAAAGACGGCCAGTCACCCCCCACCCCAACCCCCTCCATGTGTCGCTCACCAGCTACGCTGCGTCAAATAAAGTGCTTTAATCAATCAGACGTCGTTTCACTCGTCATGAGGCCTAACCAGAGCGCTCCCAGGTCAGCCAGTGACCCGAGTGCCGTAAATATCCACCAGTTAATAACTGCACCTGCGGCAGTTGAGCAGCTCTGCGGTCCTGGTGCATCTCAGGGACCCTCAGTGTCCTTTCATGTTCTCCATATTGGATCTGAAAATGAGGATGATGAAACGGGAGCTGAACTGATGAGCTCACATCTCAAAGTGGCGGTACATGCTTTCCACATAACCCAGGACCTTCTGCCAGTCCGGGCCTTCCTCTCTCAGCATCTCCTCCACCGTCTGCAGGGGGAAAAGGACAAGCCCATTCAAACCTGCTCTTATCAGATTATGTCCAGAAGCCCAAATGTCTCAATACTTAAAACTAGAATGTAAAAACAAGTCTGCTCTCAGCGGGGTTCGACTCACCAGTGTAGCTTTGACTCCCACGCTCTCCCCGGTGTGGAAGGCTAGATCCAGATTTCGCCTCTGTAACAACACATTGCTTTAATTCACGAAGTCCATGATGAAGAGGGCAGATACGTTTCTTCAGCATGGTGACATCTGTGGAATATAAGCTCACCAGCCAAAACACTGGTCGTTATTTAAGGTGGTAGTAACTTCAGGCTCCTGCAGATGGCGCTGCTGCATGAGGATGATGGGGCTATAAATCACTGTGGGGTGTGAGTGACGGGATCCATAGATTGGGAAGAGGTGCTACAGTGCAGGGAATGTCTCGTTCCATGTGTGGAAAACGCTCCAGAGCAGATGTTAATGATTGGCTAAAAGGAGGGACTGCATGTGGGCGTGGCCAAAGACCATAGTGTGAAGGAAGTAGCTGAATCTGCAGGTGTATGGAAGCGTACGGTCATACGGGTCTACCAGCAGTGGATACAATCCCAGTCTACAGGGAATTCTCCTCGGAATTGGGCCAGGGAAGGCCTCCACCAAATCTGGACCAGTTCCTTGATGAGTTCCTGAACATTGATGTGGCTGCATCCAGAAACTGGTCCGGTGCATGCCCAATCCAATCACATCCAATCACGACCTCAAAGAGGTATAACACGCTATTAGGTACGTGTTAGTTACAGGGGACTAGTGTTTTGTCAGGTGAGCTCATTAAGAGCCAGGTTTGTGAGCTTGATAGTCTCCACGAGCGTATAGAACACGAACGATTACCTTCGCCTCAGCCTTCAGAGAGCTGTAGGGGATGTGTGTGGGCAGGTAGGAGTGATACACTGCACAAAAGGCCAGACCGTCCTCCCAGCTGCTGCTGAAATTGGTGATTTCTATGTTCTGTTGAAGAGATGGAGGAGGGGTCAGCTGCTGGCGCTACACAATCAGGATAAACCTCATTACTCTGTATCCGGGGGCATGCAAACGTCCACAGGTCAAGAGATCTAGAACCAGTTTCAGTTTTCCAGAATTTTAGAGTATATGCTCCACGCAAACGTTTGGCACACCAAGAGATTTCAGTTCCCAGATAACCTTTACCAAGATCTCAGACTGTACTAGATCTACATTACCTGTAGGATATACCTGAGCTCACAATGCATAGATGGATTGGCAGATAGATGGATAGATGGATGGATAGATAGATAGATAGATAGACAGATAGATAGATAGACAGATAGTTAGATAGATAGACAGATAGTTAGATAGATAGACAGATAGATAGATAGATCAATCATCATGCAGGTCTTCTTTTACCTGTTCAGCTAGACACAGTAACAAGTGTGCCCAAACTTTTGCCTGCCACTTTATCTGTCATTCTATCATTTTAATATCTATATCAGATTGATGAGACTCGCCTATGCTTGCATATAAGCTTATCGGGCAACCATATGTGTTCAAGGGGGCAGTAACTTCAGGCTCCTGCAGATGGCGCTGCTGCACGAGGATGACGGGGCTATAAATCCCTGTGGGGTGTGAGTGACGGGATCCATAGATTGGGAAGAGGTGCTACAGTGCAGGGAGTGTCTCGTTCCATGTGTGGAAAATGGCTACAGAGCAGATGTTAATGATTGGCTAAAAGGAGGGACTGCATGTGGGCGTGGCCAAAGACCATAGTGTGAAGGAAGTAGCTGAATCTGCAGGTGTATGGAAGCGTACGGTCATACGGGTCTACCAGCAGTGGATAAAATCCCAGTCTACAGGGAATTCTCCTCGGAACTGTGCCAGGGAAGGCATCCACCAAATCTGGACCACCTGACCAGTTCTGTGATGTAAGAGTGTCTGAACACTGATGTGGCTACATCCAGAACCTTGTCCAGTCCATGCCCAATCCCGTCTCAGCTGTTACTGGTGCTGGTGGAGGTGCTACAGGGTATGAGGTACGCTTTAGTCTCGTTGTCTTGTCGGATGAGCTTATAGCAACCATAGTGATACATAATGTTATTATGTAATTATGTAATGTTATTAAGTGATACATAATGTTAATGTTAGAGGAGCCAATTTGATTTATGTTAAGTATAATTAGGTCTAGTTCAGAGTGGGGATCTTGACTGAGTGCTAAACTGGCTGAACTGGTTTAAGTTTGGGTTTAGGTTGAGGTCGGCCATCTCACCTTATACCCTTGAGTGCGGCATTGACACCAGCGGAGCAGAGAGTTTCTCCGGGAGCCGCCGTGCCGGCGCAGCAGCAAACTGAAACCGTCCTGAGGCCTGGAGACGATAACTGAGCTTACAGCATGTAGAGGTCACACAACAGAATGGGCTCGTCATACCTGCACAGGGCAGCTCACCTGATCTTGCTGCTTGACGGAGATGGTGCCTCAGAGGTAGGGTCACCTTCTCGTTTACCTGTCAGGGATAAAACCACATGGTTACACTCTTCTGAACATGAATATACTCAAAGATGTGATTTGATCAGCCATAACATTAAAACCTGTTAGCCATGGACTTAAGTACATCTGAAGGTACATACTTTAGTACTGTTACTCTCCATACTTAAGTACATCTGAAGGTACATACTTTAGTACTGTTACTCTCCATACTTAAGTACATCTGAAGGTACATACTTTAGTACTGTTACTCTCCATACTTAAGTACATCCGGAGGTACATACTTTAGTACTGGTACTCTCCATACTTAAGTACATCTGGAGGTACATACTTTAGTACTGTTACTCTCCATACTTAAGTACATCTGAAGGTACACACTTTAGTACTGTTACTCTCCATACTTAAGTACATCTGGAGGTACATACTTTAGTACTGGTACTCTCCATACTTAAGTACATCTGAAGGCACATACTTTAGTACATCTGATGGTACATACTTTAGTACTGGTACTCTCTATACTTAAGTACATCTGGAGGTACATACTTTAGTACTGATACTCTCTCCATACTTAAGTACATCTGAAGGTAACATACTTTAGTACTGGTACATCTCCATACTTTAAGTACATCTGAAGGTACATACTTTAGTACTGTTACTCTCCATACTTAAGTACATCTGAAGGTACATACTTTAGTACTGTTACTCTCCATACTTAAGTACATCTGAAGGTACATACTTTAGTACTGTTACTCTCCATACTTAAGTACATCTGAAGGTACATACTTTAGTACTGGTACTCTCCATACTTAAGTACATCTGGAGGTACATACTTTAGTACTGTTACTCTCCATACTTAAGTACATCTGAAGGTACACACTTTAGTACTGTTACTCTCCATACTTAAGTACATCTGGAGGTACATACTTTAGTACTGGTACTCTCCATACTTAAGTACATCTGAAGGCACATACTTTAGTACATCTGATGGTACATACTTTAGTACTGGTACTCTCTATACTTAAGTACATCTGGAGGTACATACTTTAGTACTGATACTCTCCATACTTAAGTACATCTGAAGGTACATACTTTAGTCCTGTAACTCTCCATCCTTAACTACATCTGAAGGTACATACTTTAGTACTGTTACTCTCCATACTTAAGTACATCTGAAGGTACATACTTAAGTACTGATACTCTCCATACTTAAGTACATCTGAAGGTACATACTTTAGTACTGGTACTCTCCATACTTAAGTACATCTGGAGGTACATACTTAAGTACTGATACTCTCCATACTTAAGTACATCTGAAGGTACATACTTTAGTACTGGTACTCTCCATACTTAAGTACATCTGGAGGTACATACTTTAGTACTGTTACTCTCCATACTTAAGTACATCTGAAGGTACATACTTTAGTACTGTTACTCTCCATACTTAAGTACATCTGGAGGTACATACTTTAGTACTGGTACTCTCCATACTTAAGTACATCTGAAGGCACATACTTTAGTACATCTGATGGTACATACTTTAGTACTGGTACTCTCTATACTTAAGTACATCTGGAGGTACATACTTTAGTACTGATACTCTCCATACTTAAGTACATCTGAAGGTACATACTTTAGTCCTGTAACTCTCCATCCTTAACTACATCTGAAGGTACATACTTTAGTACTGTGTACTACATATCCATAACTTAAGTACATCTGAAGGTACATACTTAAGTACTGATACTCTCCATACTTAAGTACATCTGAAGGTACATACTTTAGTACTGGTACTCTCCATACTTAAGTACATCTGGAGGTACATACTTTAGTACTGGTACTCTCCATACTTAAGTACATCTGGAGGTACATACTTAAGTACTGATACTCTCCATACTTAAGTACATCTGAAGGTACATACTTTAGTACTGGTACTCTCCATACTTAAGTACATCTGGAGGTACATACTTTAGTACTGTTACTCTCCATACTTAAGTACATCTGAAGGTACATACTTTAGTACTGTTACTCTCCATACTTAAGTACATCTGGAGGTACATACTTTAGTACTGGTACTCTCCATACTTAAGTACATCTGAAGGCACATACTTTAGTACATCTGATGGTACATACTTTAGTACTGGTACTCTCCATACTTAAGTACATCTGGAGGTACATACTTTAGTACTGATACTCTCCATACTTAAGTACATCTGAAGGTACATACTTTAGTCCTGTAACTCTCCATACTTAACTACATCTGAAGGCACATACTTTAGTACATCTGATGGTACATACTTTAGTACTGGTACTCTCCATACTTAAGTACATCTGGAGGTACATACTTTAGTACTGATACTCTCCATACTTAAGTACATCTGAAGGTACATACTTTAGTCCTGTAACTCTCCATACTTAACTACATCTGAAGGTACATACTTTAGTACTGTTACTCTCCATACTTAAGTACATCTGAAGGTACATACTTTAGTACTGATACTCTCCATACTTAAGTACATCTGGAGGTACATACTTTAGTACTGTTACTCTCCATACTTAAGTACAGCTGAAGGTACATACTTTAGTACTGTTACTCTCCATACTTAAGTACATCTGAAGGTACATACTTTAGTACTGACACTGGAGGAGGAGTTTACTTTGGGGAGATCTCTACTTTGACTCAACTACATGGTTTGTGTAGTTTGTCCACCACTGGTAGCCATGGGCAGCGTGTGGCACCACTGGGAATCAAACTCAACTCACCTCGGATGCTTCTGGACCAGCTGTCCTGTCTCTGTAGCAGGCTGTCCACTCTGGTCTCTTTTGGTGTCTCCTGACTCTGCGCACGCATCAGGATAAACCACAGTGTAATGCTTTTAGACTGGCAGCAGTGTAATGGGGACATGGGGACCTGATTAGCAGTGTCCCAGCAGTCTAGTGCTGGATTGAAACAGGAGGTTCTACATCCACAGGCTTTCATATGAAGTTGATTCCAACTTTGCAGCCATAACAGCCTCCACTGGGAAGCGTTCTTCAAGATTCCGGAGTGTGCTAGTGGAAATTCTTGGCACCAGTTCATTCAGAAGAGCATTTGTGAGGTCAGGCACTGATGTTTCCCAAGAGGGCCTGGCTCAAACTCTCCGTTCTAGTATATCCCAAAGGTGTTGGATGGGTTTGAGGTCAGGGCTTTGTGTGGGCCCACCAAAGTCTTCCATGCCAAACTCACCCAACCAGCCTTTATGGACCAGACTTTATGGACCAGCCTTTATGGACCAGTCTTTATGAACCAGACTTTATGGACCAGCCTTTATGGACCAGTCTTTATGAACCAGACTTTATGGACCAGACTTTATGGACCAGTCTTTATGGACCAGTCTTTATGGATCTGGCTTTATGGACCAGCCTTTATGGACCAGTCTTTATGAACCAGACTTTATGAACCAGACTTTATGGACCAGACTTTATGGACCAGTCTTTATGGATCTGGCTTTATGGACCAGTCTTTATGGATCTGGCTTTATGGACCAGCCTTTATGGACCAGTCTTTATGAACCAGACTTTATGGACCAGACTTTATGGACCAGTCTTTATGGATCTGGCTTTATGGATCTGGCTTTATGGACCAGCCTTTATGGACCAGTCTTTATGAACCAGACTTTATGGACCAGCCTTTATGGACCAGACTTTATGGACCAGTCTTTATGGACCAGCCTTTATGAACCAGTCTTTATGGACCAGTCTTTATGGATCTGGCTTTGTGCACTGGGGGGCACAGACATGCTGGAACAGGAATGGGCCTTGTCCAAAGAGTTCCCACAATGTTGGAAGCATACAGTCGTCCAGAATATCTTGGAATACTGGAACATTATGATTTCCCTTCACTGGAACTAAGAGGCTCTAGGCTGAGCCCTGAACAACAACAACAACCCCATAGCATCATTACAGTCCCTCCACCAAACCTTACAGTCGGCACAATGCAGCCAGACAGGCAACGTTCTCCTGGTGTTCTCCAAACCCTGACTCGTCCATCAGACTGCCAGCAAGAGAGGCATGATTGGACACGCTACAGAACACGCGTCCCCTGCTCCAGAGTCCAGTGGGCATGCTTTAGACCACTCCATCAGCTTCCAGACTTCCTTTTTAAAGACTTCTCAGTGAATTTATGTTTCATTTTCATTAATTAATAACTGCAAAATGTCCACAGATGAAATCTTAGCTTTACCTTGATGGGACTTGCTGTGCAGGTGAGGTTTTGGAAGCTCCCAGGCAGGACAGACGATGAGTGAGCAGGTAGAGGGATCTGAGAAAGACTCCTGTGGACAAAACAACCTTATTGGTCACTGTCCAAGTACATACCTGTAAAACCTGAAGTGATCAGATTAAACCTTATTAAGTCTTATTCCTACATATGACGCCTCCGGGATCGCTGTAAGGAGCGCTATGTGTCCACTCACTGTCCACCCTATTAGACACTCCCACCTTGCTGCTCCACCTTGTAGATGGACAGTCAGAGACGATAGCTCATCTGCTACTGCACAGTGCCGTGTTAGTCATCCCCTAGTCCTTCATCAGTGGTCCAGGAACGCTGCCCACAGGACGCTGCCCACAGGACGCTGCCCACAGGACGCTGCCCACAGGACGCTGCCCACAGGACGCTGTTGGCTGCTGGATAGTTTTGATTGGTCAGATTCTCAGTCCAGCAGTGACACTGAGGTGTCCAGCAGCACTGCTGTGTCTGATCCACTCACACCAGCACCACACACTAACACACCACCACCACGTCAGTGTCCCTGCAGTGCTGAGAATGATCCACCACCCACATAGTACCTGCTCTGTGGTGGTCCTGTGGGGGTCCTGACCATTGAAGAACAGGGTAATACAGTACACAGAGAAACAGATGGACTACAGTCTGGAACTGTGGAGACAGTGAGTGTACAGCTGGTTGCTGTAGGTGATATACCAGCAGTATGTTACAGCAGTGATTCCAGTTGCTTCACTAGCGGGGGGGATTGTTTGCCCTCTGGAGCCCCCTAGTGGAGATTATAAGGCATGTAATGGAGCAGCTGTTTGCACAAACACAGTACAGTGTAAAAGTTTAAGGGAGCTGATGTTAGAATGACAGTTATGAGGCTGTTTAATTTGGCAGTAAGTGTATATCTATCTATCTATCTATCTGTCTATCTATCTATCTATCTAAGACATTGTATTAGATATATAACTGCAGTTGCACTGTCTGATGTAAGAGTGTCTGAATATTGATGTGGCCTACATCCAGAAACATGCCCAATCCAATCCCAGCTGTTGCTGGTGCTGGTGGAGGTGTTACAGGCTATTAGGTATGTTTCAGTCACAGTGACTCATATTTGTCCAGTGAGCTTATAAACACCAATCAGCCATAATATTAAAACCACCTCCCTGTATCTACACTCAGTGTCCACTCTATCAGCTCCACTGACCGTACAGGACACTCTGTAGGTGTACAGGTCCAGACTGTAGTCCATCTGTTTCTCTGTATACTGTATTACCCTGTTCTTCAATGGTCAGGACCCCCACAGGACCACCACAGAGCCGGTATGATGTGGGTGGTGGATCATTCTCAGCACTGCAGTGACACTGACGTGGTGGTGGTGTGTTAGTGTGTGTGGTGCTGGTGTGAGTGGATCAGACACAGCAGTGCTGCTGGACACCTCAGTGTCACTGCTGGACTGAGACTCGTCCACCAACCAGAACCATACAGCCCAACAGTGTCCTCTGGGCAGGGTCCTGTGTCCACTGATGACGGACTAGAGGAGGACCAACACTGCACTGTGCAGCAGCAGATGAGCTATCGTCTCTGACTGTCCATCTACAAGGTGGACCAGCAAGGTAGGAGTGTCTAATAGAGTGGACAGTGATTTTTTTGGACCACAGTGTCTCAAACACTCCAGCAGCACTGCTGTGTCTGATCCACCCACACCAGCACCACACACACTAACACACCACCACCACGTCAGTGTCACTGCAGTGCTGAGAATGATCCACCACCCACATACTACCTGCTCTGTGGTGGTCCTGTGGGGGTCCTGACCATTGAAGAACAGGGTAATACAGTACACAGAGAAACAGATGGACTACAGTCTGGACCTGTACACCTACAGAGTGTCCTGTATGGTCAGTGGAGCTGATACAGTGGCCAGTGAGTGTGGATACAGGGAGGTGGTTTTAATGTTATGGCTGATGGGTGTATATATAGTTCTTTAGGTGATTAAGACTGATAGTGTGTTACAGGGTAGGCCTCATAAGACCACCCTAATCAGTGGTCATCTCACCTGGACCTCTCAGACAGCATTATAATCCTCCGTGGCTCTCTCCCAGGGCTGCCTTCCTCTCTCTTCCTGTCCTCTGTGTCCTGACGTTTTTCCGACTCCCCTGCTTCCCCAGCCTTCTGTGGATCCTTCATTGTTGATGCACACTCGGCTGTCTTTGGCTCCAGCCTCTCCTTCCTCCACTCACGCCTGGGCTCCGTCAGTGTGCTCTGATTTCTCTTCTCTGTATGTGCCACCGTCTGACTCCTCTCCATGGTCTGCTGATCCCCCTGGAGTCTGACTCTGCTCCTCTGCCTGAGCGTGTCCAGCTCAGCCAGCGTGTGCTGATGCTCTAATGTGAGTGTGTGGAGAGTGTGCTGGGCTTCTGTGAGCTGGGCCCTCACACTCTCCAGCTCTTTCTCTCTCAAGCTCTGTTCGTTCACCGTCTCGGCCAGACGCCGCTCCGCTTCTGCGTAAGTGTCTTGGAGGCTTCTCGTGGCCTCCTCCGCCTCCAACCTCAAACGGTCAGCCACAGACACAGCCACCCGTAGGTCAGACTGGAACTGCTCCCACTCCGCCCGCTCTGTCTGACAACAGGGACGATACACACACACACTCAAACTGGGACATACACTCATCGTCATAGTAACAGCTCCACCCAGAAGGACGTGTGGGATAGCAGGTCTGTTGGGAAGGAAGATAAAGGTGACCAGGATCAATAACTGATGATAAATTTAGACTGATATGATCAATATTTATTGAGCTACACATACAGAAGTCTGTCTCTCAGTATGGCGTCGGGCCGCCGTGTTCGCTAACCCAACACGCCAGACGTCTCGGTATGGAGCTGTAGAGGTTCCTAATGGAGTCCTGTGATAATCCATCCCATGCAGCTTGAACATCCTCACACAGTTCCTGCAGATGGTGCGGTAGGGGTGGAGGTGGAGGGACACCAGGCCTTCTGGACGTGTGACAACAAACCGTTCATCTCGGTGCTGACCACGGTGCCTCCACACACGGATTCGTTGGGCGTCTCCACCAAGACTAAAGCGGGACTCGTCACTGAAGATGACCCGCTGCCATTCTGAGTCACTCCATGGCAGTCTGGTTCGACACCACTGCAGTCTTTGGTGACGGTGACGTGGTGTTAAGGACAGTCGTGGTAACGGTCTGTGTGCATGTAGTCCTGCGTGGTGCAGCCGTCTGCAGATGGAGCTGCACTAACAGGATGACATCACAGCTCACTGAATGTTCGCAAACATGGCTGGTGGGTCAGTCAGGTACAGAGATAAGGCCTGTCCTGCTTACTGAGCACGAAACCTGATTTATTCACATGTCAAACCTACCCACCAAGTTTCATCGCTGTTGGTTGATTCCTTCTGGGTGCTGCTGTTTATTTGATGATGGTGTATAAAATAGAATGCAGTGATGGATTAATTCAGACCCTGATTTGTGTTGACTGGAAATAAGAGTTATTGTGTTGCTAATGATGTGTATTAACCAGCTGTGGAGCTAAGGTTCCTCAGTTATGAGAGGGAGGTCTGCCAGCTCAACGCTGAAAAGGGTTAATGGAAAATTGGTTCAACAAAACTGGCACAGATGCTAATGACCGCCAGTGTAGTGGATAAGGCATGGTGGGTGTTATGAGGCTGTTCTAAACTCATTTCATTTTCCTCTATTAGTTCTATACATTTCCTATTCCACCGTTGACCTGTGGGAGGAGTTGCCTCAGTACTTCTCTATACTCAAAACCCCTTCAAGGTTTGTATCTGTAGACTGCATTCTGAACTGCACTCTGGTCTGCTTTAGACTTCAGTCTAGACTGCACTCTGGTCTGCTCTAGATCTCACTCTAGACTGCACTCTAGACTGAACTCTAGACTACACTCCGGTCTGCTCTAGACTGCACTCCAGACTGCACTATGGTTTGCTCTAGACTTCACTCTACATTGCACTCTGTTCTGCTTTACACTTCAGTCTAGACTGCACTCTGGTCTGCTCTAGACTTCACTCCAGACTGCACTCTGGTCTGCTCTACACTGCACTCTGGTCTGCTCTAGACTTCAGTCTAGACTGCACTCTGGTCTGCTCTAGACTTCACTCCAGACTGCACTCTGGTCTGCTCTAGACTTCACTCTAGACTGCACTCTGTTCTGCTCTACACTGCACTCTGGTCTGCTCTAGACTTCAGTCTAGATTGCACTCTGGTCTGCTCTACACTGCACTCTAGATGCACTCTGGTCTGCTCTAGACTTCACTCTAGACTGCACTCTGTTCTGCTCTACACTGCACTCTGGTCTGCTCTAGACTTCAGTCTAGATTGCACTCTGGTCTGCTCTACACTGCACTCTGGTCTGCTCTAGACTTCAGTCTAGACTGCACTCTGGTCTGCTCTACACTGCACTCTGGTCTGCTCTACACTGCACTCTAGACTGCACTCTGGTCTGCTCTAGACTTCACTCTAGACTGCACTCTGTTCTGCTCTACACTGCACTCTGGTCTGCTCTAGACTTCAGTCTAGACTGCACTCTGGTCTGCTCTACACTGCACTCTGGTCTGCTCTACACTGCACTCTAGACTGCACTCTGGTCTGCTCTAGACTTCACTCTAGACTGCACTCTGGTCTGCTCTAGGCTTCAGTCTAGACTGCACTCTAGACTGAAGTCTAGACTACACTCCGGTCTGCTCTAGACTGCACTCCAGACTGCACTATGGTTTGCTCTAGACTAAACTCTAGATTGCACTCTGTTCTGCTCTACACTGCACTCTGGTCTGCTCTAGACTTCAGTCTAGATTGCACTCTGGTCTGCTCTACACTGCACTCTAGACTGCACTCTAGTCTGCTCTAGACTTCACTCTAGACTGCACTCTGGTCTGCTCTAGACTTCACTCTAGACTGCACTCCCGTCTGCTTTAACCTACAGTCTAGACTGCACTCTGGTCTGCTCTAGACTTCCCTCTAGACTGCACTCTAGACTGAACTTTAGACTACACTCTGGTCTGCTCTAGACTGAAGTCTACATTGCGCTCTGGTCTGCTCTAGACTGCACTCTCGACTACACTCTGGTCTGCATTAGGCTTTACTCTAGATATCATTCTGAAACCAGAACTCAGCAAACTAACCTCACATCCAGAGTGGTCTCCTCTTCAACTGACACCAAATGAAGAAATTCTGAGAAGGCTAAGGTGGATAACACAGAATGGAATTCTCTCTCATTCAGAAGCGGCTGTGTTTAGCAAAGACAGTGTAACTTTCATTCATGCTGGCAGCTGTTAGTACCAGTCTGGGTCTGAACTGGTGTGAGAACACGAGCGGTGGTTCCTCCACAGGTAGAAAGGTCTGCGTTCATCTCAGCAGAGACGCTGCAGTTAGAATGAGAATGTAAAGTGTGTGTTCTGTTCCGAGCACCGTGTATATCTCTCTACAGAAGCAGTGTCTGAATATTCTGTACTGAAACCGGAAACTACTGGATACGGGCTCGGGGTAAACGGAGTGGTGCTCGGTTACATGTCCACATACGACATCAAGACGAAAGATTCTACTGACCTTTAACGTCTCCTTAAGGCTCTGAATCTCTGCCACCATCTTCTCTCTCTCCGCCAGCAAACTCTTTAGCAACCCTGACGCACACACATACACACACACATACATACACACACACATACACACACACACACACACCCACACACACACATACACACACACACACACACACACATACATACACGCACACACACACACACACACACACACACACACACACACACACACACACACACACACACACACACACACACACACACACACACATACACACACACGCACACACACACACACACACACACACATACATACACACACACACACACACACACACTCACATACATACACACACGCACACACACACACACACACATACACACACGCACACACACACACAGACACACACATACACACACACAAACACATACATACACACAGACACACACACATACACACACACACACACACACACACACACACACACACACAGACACACACATACACACACACACACACACACACACACATACACACAAACACAGAGTAATAAAGACTTGTAAGCGCCCGTATGACAATCTCCTCAGTACTTTCATAAAATATCCATAGTAGAAAAAATCAGAATTTGAACTACAGGCGTTTACACAGTTTACTGAATGTAGGGAACAACCTCTCCTTATCCCTGGTATCAAATTTGATGCTAGCTCACTTTACTTCAATTCAACTTCATTGTTGTTATAGCAGTACAGGGTTGTACAGTATAATAAAACAGAGTCAGGCTACTTCCCCAGTGCAGTTATTACAATAATAAATAAATAATAATAAATACAGGGCAAAGACTAAAAGACCGTACAGGACACTCTGTAGGTGTACAGGTCCAGACTGTAGTCCATCTGTTTCTCTGTGTACTGTATTACCCTGTTCTTCAATGGTCAGGACCCCCACAGGACCACCACAGAGCAGGTATGATGTGGGTGGTGGATCATTCTCAGCATGCAGGGACACTGATGTGGTGGTGGTGTGTTAGTGTGTGTGGTGCTGGTGTGAGTGGATCAGACACAGCAGTGCTGCTGGAGTGTTTAGACACTGTGTCCACTCACTGTCCACTCTATTAGACACTCCTACCTTGCTGCTCCACCTTGTAGATGGACAGTCAGAGACGATAGCTCATCTGCTGCTGCACAGTGCAGTGTTGGTCATCCTCTAGTCCTTCATCAGTGGACACAGGATGCAACACACTAACACACCAAGTCAGTGTCACTGCAGTGCTGAGAATGATCCACCCCCCACATCATACCTGCTCTGTGGGGGTCCTGTGGGGGTCCTAACCATTGAAGAACAGGGTAATCTGATGCATGAGTGGGATACCTCCAGACACTCCTACCTACCTACTGCTCCAGCTGGTCCTGAACACAACCCTAAAGATGCTCCATGTTGCTCCAGCAGTCTTAAAACAGTGAGGGTCATCTCCTGCACGGCCTCCACTTCTCCACCTGCGCTACCAGATGGTCTCCTGCCCTCTTCTCCTGGAGACGCAGCACCGTCTGGGACAGTGGGTTCACCGGGAGGTGAGCAGGGTGGAGAGTGAGTGCCATTGGTTGCTGGAATGATGTTCTCCTGCATCACTGTATCAAAGGACTGAGGTTGCAGTGTTAGTGGAGAAGATGGGGAAGGCAGTCTGGGAGGGGTCAGTGCTGTAGGGGAGGTGGACGGAGTCTGGAACAGATGAGACCCTGGAATGAAAAAAAAGAGCTTACACTTGTGGGAATATCAGGATATGGAGCAAAGCACCATCAGGTAAACATCTGTAGTGCTCTGTCCAGACTGGCTAGTTTAGGAGTCCAGTGTTGTTCATCCTAGTGTCCATTCATTTGGGGCTGAGCTTCTGAAAGAGCGCTAAGGGGAGTGCTGGTCAAATGTCAATAGACATTCTCAGGAATCGCATACTGCACCTTTAATTTAACAACTACACATACACCCATCAGCCATAACGCTAAAACCACCTCCTCAAATCTGTACTCGGTGTCCATATGAGCTCCACTGACCATACAGGACACTCTGTAGGTGTACAGGTCCAGACTGTAGTCCATCTGTTTCTCTGTGTACTGTATTACCCTGTTCTTCAATGGTCAGGACCCCCACAGGACAACCACAGAGCAGGTATGATGTGGGTGGTGGATCATTCTCAGCTCTGCAGTGACACTATCGTGGTGGTGGCGTGATCCACACACTACAGTCTGGAACTGTACAACTACAGAGTGTTCCTGTATCAGTGGTCAGTAGAGATGTAGATACATGGAGGTGGACCTAATGAGATGGAGGTTGGGTGTCCAAAACGAGATTTGGATGTACATCACGCTCTGTGTTGGGAGGTCTGCGGGTGGCCTGCTGCGGCTAATCCTGATTGGGTTCAGTGTGTTAAGTCCTTGTCACAGCCTTTCTGCATCCACTCTGCTGCCCTTCTGTTTGAGCTGTACCAGATTCGCTGACTCCTCATCCTGCCTGACTGCAGTAGCTGCTAAACAGAATATCAAATGAGTCTCATTCTCGATCTGCATGTGGACAAGAGAGAGAGAGAGAGGGGGAGAGAGGGAGGGAGAGAGAGACAGAGACAGAGCGAGAGAGAGACAGAGACAGAGACAGAGAGAGAGAGAGCAAGAGAGCGAGAGAGAGCGAGAGAGAGACAGAGACAGAGACAGAGAGAGAGAGAGCAAGAGAGCGAGAGAGAGCGAGAGAGAGACAGAGACAGAGACAGAGAGAGAGAGAGCAAGAGAGCGAGAGAGAGCGAGAGAGAGACAGAGACAGAGACAGAGAGAGCGAGAGAGAGAGACAGAGACAGAGAGAGAGAGAGCGAGAGAGAAAGGGAGAGAGAGAGAGACAGAGAGAGAGAGAGAGTGAGTGAGAGAGAGAGAGAGAGAGAGTGAGAGAGAGACAGAGACAGAGAGAGAGAGAGAGAGAGAGAGACAGAGACAGAGAGAGAGAGACTGTTCAAACTGCCAACCACTAGAGGGCAGTGTTGGAATATACACTCATCATCAAATGAATTGTATCACAAATAGCTGCACCCAGAAGGAATCAACCCTCAGGAACGAAACTCGGTGGGTAGATTTGACATCATGAGACATGCCAATGATTCACAGACAGGCGCACATGACGTAAGTGAGGACGGGCCTTATCGCTGTACCTGACTGCCCCATTAACCACGACTGTGGGCATCCAGTGAGCAGTGGTGTCCTCCATGAGTCCTCCTGTTAGTGCAGCACCATCGGCAGACGGCTGCACCACGCAGGACTACATGCACACAGACCGTTACCACGCCTGTCCTTAACACCACGTCACCGTCACCAAAGACTGCAGTGGTGTCGTACCAGACTGTCATGGAGTGACTCAGAATGGCAGCGGGTCATCTTCAGTGACGAGTCCCGCTTTAGTCTTGGTGGAGACGCCCAACGAATCCGTGTGTGGAGGCACCGTGGTCAGCACCAAGATGGACGGTTTGTCATCACACGTCCCAGAAGAGCCCATGAGACGTACTGTGTTTGTGTGGAATGGAAATTAGCAAACACCATCACGGCGGCCCGACGCCATACTGAGAGACGTGTTGGAAGACTTCTGTATGTGTGTAGCTCAATAAATATTGATCATATCAATATTGAGATCATATCAACTCCTACTTTCCATCAGTTATTGATCCTGGTCACCTTTACCTTCCAACACCACCGCGCTACCACACCTCCTTCTGGGTGCAGCTGTTACTGTGATGATGAGTGTATGTTCAGCCATTAGACTCTTCCATTCTGATGTAAACCAGTAGTGTAGGGGTGCACTGCATTAGCATAGTATTAGCATTAGCAAACCTATACATATGGTGGTATGATTTTCCTCAAATCAGGTTTAAAAACTTGTGATACATCATCAAACCTACAGTGTCGCAATATATCAAACCGCAACCCCCAGACACGACCAGGCCACGGCAAACAGGGCTCAGACATTCATATTCAGCAGGCTGCTCCGGCACTACAGACTTAGGCATGAGGTCTGTGTTACCTACAGGGTAGGAGTGGTCCTTACCTGCGGTGTTCCCCATGCTAATGAGGATCTAGTAGATCATTAGGGATACGCTGGACCTTACGTTGCCATGTATACTGTAAGAGAACACAGGAAAACTTCCATAAACCAATAAATTACATCTTTAGGTGTGTGTGTGTGTGTGTGTGTGTGTGTGTGTGTGTGTGTGTGTGTGTGTGTGAGAGTGTGTGTGTGTGTGTGTGTATGAAAAGCATCAGAAAAGCAGTACCATCATATAACGGCTTTAATAACCTATTAAATAATAGTAATAGTAATATTTAATAATACAATAATAATGCCTCTAATAAAATGAAAATAAAAATAAATAATAGGAAGACCCACGCCTCTGTACTAAACTGGCTCCTGCAGCCCAGCAGCCCAGCAGCACATCCAAAAATAGACATCTGGAATTCAGACACGACCATACACCACAAACAGTGCCCTGTGCGTCTGTGGAAACCTACAACTCCCAGAGCACACTGTGTAGGGAGAGGTGGTTGGTTGTGAGGTGACTGGTTGTTGTGACGTGGTTGGTTCGTTGTTGTGATGTGGTTGGTTGTTGTGAGGTGATTGGTTGTGACGTGGTTGGTTGGTTGTTGTGAGGTGATTGGTTGTTGTGACGTGGTTGGTTGGTTGTTGTTAGGTGATTGGTTGTTGTGACGTGGTTCGTTGGTTGTTGTGACGTGGTTGTTGTTGTGAGGTGGTTGGTTGTTGTGACGTGGTTGGTTGGTTGTTGTGAGGTGATTGGTTGTGACGTGGTTGGTTGGTTGTTGTGACGTGGTTGGTTGGTTGTTGTGACGTGGTTGGTTGGTGTGAGGTGGTTGGTTGGTGTGAGGTGATTGGTTGTTGTGACGTGGTTAGTTGGTTGTTGTGACATAGTTGTTGTGACTTGGTTGGTTGTTGTGAGGTGGCTGGTTGTTGTTAGGTGATTGGTTGTTGTGACGTGGTTGGTTGTTGTGAGGTGGTTGGGTGTTGTGAGGTGGTTGGTTGTTGTGAGGTGGCTGGTTGTTGTTAGGTGATTGGTTGTTGTGACGTGGTTGGTTGGTTGTTGTGACATGGTTGGTTGGTTGTTGTGAGGTGGTTGGTTGTGACGTGGTTGGTTGTTGTGAGGTGGCTGGTTGTTGTTAGGTGATTGGTTGTTGTGACGTGGTTGGTTGTTGTGAGGTGGTTGGTTGGTTGTTGTGAGGTGATTGGTTGTTGTGATGTGATTGGTTGGTTGTTGTGATGTGATTGGTTGTGACATGGTTGGTTGGTTGTTGTGATGTGGTTGGTTGTTGTGAGGTGATTGGTTGTGACGTGGTTGGTTGGTTGTTGTGAGGTGGTTGGTTGTTGTGACGTGGTTGGTTGTTGTGAGGTGGTTGGTTGTTGTGAGGTGGCTGGTTGTTGTGAGGTGATTGGTTGTTGTGACGTGGTTGGTTGGTTGTTGTGAGGTGATTGGTTGTGACGTGGTTGGTTGTTGTGAGGTGATTGGTTGTTGTGAGGTGATTGGTTGGTTGTTGTGACGTGGTTGTTTGGTTGTTGTGACGTGATTGGTTGTTGTGACGTGGTTGGTTGGTGTGAGGTGATTGGTTGTTGTGAGGTGGTTGGCTGTTTTGATTTGGTTGGGGTTGCATATCTGTGCATTTTACAATGGCTCTGAACAGTGGCTCAGCCAATCAGATTGTAGAACCAGAACTGTCGGTTTAATGACTTTAACAGAGTTCGGTCCTTGTAAACATGTTCAGAGATATGTACACTAGGGGGCGCTGAGCACACCTGCCCAACGCAATGGGCAGCCGTATCCATAGCACCCAGGGAGTAGTCGAGGGTTAGGTGACCATAGTGACGATACTGGTACTGATGGGAGGAGTAGAGGTGAAAGGGCCACCTCGACTGTAGACCCCATCTTATCCCAACACCCCCAACCCAACCCATCTCATTTCATCCCAACCACCCCAAACCAACCTGTCCCAACCACTGCACCCATTCCCAAACATCCCAACACATCCCACTCCAACCCAACCCATTCCCAAACCTCCCAACCCAATCCCAAACATCCCAACACATCCCACTCTATCCCAACCCATTCCCAAACCTCCCAACCCAATCCCAAACATCCCAACACATCCCACTCCATCCCAACCCATTCCCAAACCTCCCAACCCAATCCCAAACATCCCAACACATCCCACTCCATCCCAACCCAATCCCAAACATCCCAACACATCCCACTCCATCCCAACCCATTCCCAAACCTCCCAACCCAATCCCAAACATCCCAACACATCCCACTCTATCCCAACCCAACCAACCCAACAAGGACACAAGCTTTTGCGTAACATAAACAACAACAATGGGAGCTGAAAATGATTCCATTTGCACTCCGGCCTGAAATAGTTCACGTGTCCGTGTGGCAGTCGGCTAAGAGAGCTATTTTGGAATTTCTCTGCTCACGCTGGCAAAAAATCTCACACCTAGGATATGAATGCTGGGACCAGCAAATAGATCACAAGCTGTTCCTCAAACCCAACACTCTACAGTCATGTTCAGGCAGTTATGGATGGACACAAAGTCAACCCAGCGTGAAGATCCACACCAAGTCTGCACACGGCGCATCTCCAGACAAACACGTACAAGCACCTTTAACACAGCATTGGGCTCTATGTTGCCTTACCACACACTGCCTGTATCCCTCCACCCCAGATAGGTTAAATAAACGGATTAACAAGACAAACCCATCATCACACACCTATTATAAACCGCATCTCATCAGCACCAGGCGGCGTATTCATAACCACCTCAGGGAGGAACTTCCTTTTTTTTTTCCATTGTGTCCAATGAGGAGAGGGTAATACATATAACATACAGGTAAGGGTACATAACACAAACGACCAATGAGACATCGATATACAGCACTGACATCAAAACAAAACAAAGACTAACAAATCAAGAAAAGTACATAATAACAATAATAATAAGAATAGTAATGATGATAATAATAATAATGATAATAATAATAGTAATGATGATAATAATAATGATAATAACGATAATAATAATAATAATAGTAATGATGATAATAATAACAATAATTTATATTAATCATCATAATAATAATAATAATAACAATGACAATAATGATGATAATAATAATAATAATAATGACGATGATGATGAGGAGGATGATAATAATAATAATCAATAATAATAATAATAATAATAATGATAATAATAATAGTAATGATGATAATAATAATAATTTATAATAATCATCATAATAATAATAACAATGATAATAATGATGATAATAATAATAATAATAATAATAATAATGATGATGAGGAGGATGATAATAATAATAATCAATAATAATAATAATAATAATAATGATGATAATAATAATAATAATAATAATAATAATATGCGTTGTACATAGCATAGAAGTTCAGAAGTTACTGTAGGCCTTGTATCGGAGGTGTCCAATTTGTGTTGGTGTTTTTGTGGTTGATTGATTCAGATGACTTCTCCAGTGATATATGGTCTATTAATATATTAGATTATTAACTAAATCTATTGATGGTAACTTTCTGTGAGGGAGCTTTTAGAGGTGGACGTCTGGTTCCCTTCACCAGCACTGTGAACAGATATGACTGGGTAAGTTTCACACTCAAACCACTCTGTTTACATCTTAACCATTTAATCATGCAGGAATTTAATAAAATTTCTTAAAAAGTAAAAAATTTATAAAAGGTCCTCTTTACAGAGGAACTATTAAGCTCATCTCCAGTGTTGAGAATTGTGTGTTGGGGTTCTACTAGAATAGGTTTCCCTGCTTCAGTTCTCCTAAAACCCTTTGTCTGTTAGAGCTCTTGTGTCTTTAAGCTCCGCCTCCCAAAAAGCCTGACTGGCTAACTCATCCACTGGCTGTTCAACAGGCGAGTTCCGTCCCCACACTGCTGTGGCTGGTCTTACAATGGTGTGGGTTCTGCTGTACCAGCTTGACCCAGTGTCTGATCCTGGAAGTCCAGTGGACCAAGCTGGTGGATCCGCCTGTGTGTTGTGTGAGGGTGTGCCGAGCTTACTGGTACGCGGACAGTAAGGACTGGGTTACGAGATGACATCACCATGTACCAGAGAAAAGGGAAGGAATTCCAACAAGGCAAACCCGGCAGCTGGGAAAAGTGGTTTCTGTGGGAGAGGTTCTCCTTCTGGCGTGCACTTTGAGCTCAAAACATTTCCATGCACAACAAGCTGCAACACGGTGAAGCAAAAAGGAAAAACTGGAAAAGATACCGGATCTGGTTTAAGACAATTCCAAAACAGGAAAGGCCATGAGACTCCTGGGCTCCTGAAGAAACCTCTTCCGACTCCAGTCAGCTTTAACAAGTCGACTAGCAGACATGAGGCTATTCTAGAAGAATTAAACAACACGGATGCAGTTTGGCTTTGGGGACGTCCTGGGACATGCGCCCCTCCCCCCGATTTGAATGAAAGCCCCAAAATTCCTGCATTGTTACACTGTTAGACAACATGGTGGCGCAGTGGGTAGCACTGCTGCCTCACCACTCGCCCTTTTCAATCAAGAGAACCCTGGTTCTTGAACCGGTTCCGTTCTGCTCAGTTTGCATTTGCACCAGTTTAAATTGGAATCAAGGAATGCCAAAGATACGTCATCACTGTCAACAGAGGGCGCTGTACAGCGGTAGTAAACAGTGGTACCAAGATGGCGGAGCGTGTAGGTTACCTGTGAGGGCTTGGGCTGTTACTCCAGATGTGTGTTTATATCCAGAAAGCAACACGGATCAACTACTGGAGATAGAAGAGGTTCTTCAGTGGACCACCGGGGGGCGCCACTGTTGTTCTCACTGTCCTCAACAACTGACACGCCCACAGATGTCTGAAGACCCTACTTTCCATGGCGTCCAGCTGATTCCGAAGGTATTTATTTTTGTGGAAATGCATCAAATGGTTCAAAATTAGGTGCAGGAACCAGAACAGAACCGGTTCCATGTTGGGGAAAGGTGTGAATGTGTGGGTCTGTGTATCTGGCCTGTGACGGACTGGTGGCCTGTCCGGGGTGTGTCCTGCGTTCTTCCCAGGGAGCACTGGGACAGGATCCAGCTTCCCTGATGACCCTTACAGCTTAGAAGACGTACAACTGAATGAATTCAGAGGTGAAGACGTAAGACATGTGGGTGCTGTAGATATGGAGTCCCCTAGTTCCCATCACCAAAACCACCACAGTAAAGAACATCTGAGATGCCTCTACAATGACTAAATAACCTGATACCAGAAATCCAAACAGGTGGACCTGCACTTTAAATGAGCAATGTGCAAGATATTGCAATTCATGCTCCACAAAGTCCCCCCTCCTTCCTCTTCTTCCACACCCCACCTTCCCCATCTCTTCCTGTTGTTTTGCTGCTAATTGGGTAAATTGATTTAATTTGGAGCTAGCATTTTAGCATGCTAACCTTAGTGAACATCTCTGCAACACCATACCTGGACGTCTTTGTCCCCCGTCACAGCTGTTATTTCTATTTTTAGCTTTCTATTTTTAAGTTGTGAACTAAAAACCATACATATCGATTGATACAGATCTTGCATATCGCTCCTTTAATGGTGAGGTGCAGACATACCAGCACTGTCCAGAGCTGTCCCAGAGATGGTGACAGGTTCTGCTATAAAAATGCTCCATTTTGAGAACACCAAAAGGGAATCTGCTGCATCCCTACCACTATGATCCCATCATGCTGCGTCTGTATGGCATTCACATGACTGAATTACTTGATATCAGAAATCCAAACAGGTGGACTTGCACTTTAAAGGAGCAATGTGTAATATAATGCAATTCATGCTCCACAAAGTCCCTCCTCCTTCCTCTTCTCCCACGCCCACCTTTCCCATCTCTTCCAATTGTTTTACTGCTAATTAGGTAACTCGTTTTAATTTGGAGCTAGCATTTTAGCATGCTAACCTTAGTGAACATCTCTGCAACACCATACCTGGACATCTTTGTCCCCCGTCACAGCTGTTATTTCTATTTTTAGCTTTCTATTTTTAAGTTGTGAACTAAAAACCACACATATTGATTGATACAGATCTTGCATATCGCTCCTTTAATGGTGAGGTGCAGACATACCAGCATGGTCCAGAGCTGTCCCAGAGATGTTGACAGGTTCTGCTATAAAAATGCTCCATTTTGAGATCACCAAGAGGGAATCTGCCGCATCCCCACTACCTATGATCCTGTCATGCTGCGTCTGTATGGCACTCACATGACTGAATTACTTGATATCAGAAATCCAAACAGGTGGACTTGCACTTTAAAGGAGCAATGTGTAAGATAATGCAATTCATGCTCCACAAAGTCCCTCCTCCTTCCTCTTCTCCCACACCCCAACTTCCCCATCTCCTCTTGGTGTTTTGTTGCTAATTAGGTAACCTGTTTTAATTTGGAGCTAGCATTTTAGCATGCTAACCTTAGTGAACATCTCTGCAACACCATACCTGGATGTCTTTGTCACCCCTTCACAGCTGTTATTTCTATTTTTAGTTTTCTACTTTTAAGTTGTGAACTAAAAACCACACATATTGATTGATACAGATCTTGCATATCGCTCCTTTAATGGTGAGGTGCAGACATACCAGCACGGTCCAGAGCTGTCCCAGAGATGTTGACAGGTTCTGCTATAAAAATGCTCCATTTTGAGACCACCAAGAGGGAATCTGCCGCATCCCCACCACTATGATCCCATCATGCTGCGTCTGTATGGCACTCACAGCCTCAGGACAGGAGAAAGACCCCAGCACTGCTAACTGAGGGGTCTGTGATCCATTCTATCACGCTGTAAGTCCTGTCGCTGCTGTACATGCAGCCAGGTAAGCAGTGAGGAGGCTAACACTGGCCTGTCTGTCTCCCTCAGCATGCAGGAATGGCAGCTTTACATTTTAAATAAAGCTTTAAAATGTTTAGAACCGGCGGAAATAAACCCACCCCGAAGGTCAAACCCACCGCAGGAGAGTGTAAACCGGAGCCGAGCAGAGTAAAGCGTGAACGCACCTTCACTGAGAAGCACAGTCCTTCCGCACACACGCGCTGCTCCGTTTCCCACCCGTACTCCGCCATCACGCGCTGTGATTGGCTAGCTCCGAAAGCACTTAAGCGTTCCGCTGGTTGCGCCAGCCACTCGCTGCGCGAGGGGGGCGGGGCTTGCGGGAAACAGGCGGAACACCATCACCGCAGTCCCTGATCACCTGCCTCCTGCTGTGGGGCTTGTGTTGGACGGGTCCTACCGCTGTACCTCACTGACTCACTCATCAGCCACAGTGGTGGACATCCAGCGAGCAGTGGTGTCCTCCATGAGTCCTCCTGTTAGTGCAGCGCCATTGGCAGACGGCTGCACCACGCAGGACTACATGCACACAGACCGTTACCACGACTGTCCTTAACACCACGTCACCGTCACCAAAGACTGCAGTGGTGTCGTACCAGACTGTCATGGAGTGACTCAGAATGGCAGCGGGTCATCTTCAGTGACGAGTCCCGCTTTAGTCTTGGTGGAGACGCCCAACGAGTCCGTGTGTGGAGGCACCGGGGTCAGAGGTCACACGTCCAGAAGGCCTGCTGTCCCTCCACCTCCACCGCACCATCTGCAGGAACTGTGTGAGGATGTTCAAGCTGCATGGGATGGATTATCACAGGACTCCATTAGGAACCTCTACAGCTCCATACCGAGACGTCTGGTGTGTTGGGTTAGCAAACACGGCGGCCCGACGCCATACTGAGAGACAGACTTCTGTATGTGTAGCTCAATAAATATTGATCATATCAGTCTAAATTTATCATCAGTTATTGATCCTGGTCACCTTTATCTTCCTTCCCAACAGCACCGCACTCCCACACGTCCTGGATCCAGTATTTCACCTGTGTGAGGGTGAAAGTGTGTGGACCTGTGATTTCAGTATCTGGTGTCAGCCTCCCGTCTCCAGTACCTGTTGATCCGTTCTGAACATCAGCCCGGGGGAAACTAAACAGCTGGAGCTCTGTTGTGTTGGTGGGCTTCCTCACATTAACCGGTTGCTTCAGGTCCTTCCATGTTCTGTTGGATTATGGTCAGGATTATGGTCAGGATTATGGTCAGGAGTATGGGCAGGATGGCTCGGCTATATTCTTCTCTAACTGCTCTGTGGTAGATCGACTTGTGTGCCAAGGGTCACTGTCATGTCCTTGTGATTTAATGCTCTCCAGACCATCACAAAATAATCTGCACACAATCTACACATGCCCAAAATCAGGCTTCATGGGAGTATTCCCTTATCCATGAAGGGCTTTCTAAAGGGAAGGTAAGGGCAGGGGGGATAGGATACAGGTGAGAGGTGAAGGAGTGGAAGGTACTGGAGCTTCGACTAGACTTCTGGTGATGCTGACCTCTGGTGGCCAGTACATGAAGTGTCCTGGGGCAAACTCCCCTGAGAAGCCCTCACCCTAGGTCCATAGTGTCAGTGTCCCACAGTTACTGACATGAGCTCCTCATCAGGATTCGAGCATGTGCCTCTCAGAGCTAACGCCTGTGTTATGAAGTCTGTATGTAGAGGGTCTATAAAGACCCTGTTACCTGTCCTGTAGGTGTAATAGCAATGCGGATCCTGGAGCTGAACACTGTGAGTTTCATGTTGGTTAAGGAACGGTTCTCCTCTCCTCAGCAGGAGCGCGTGGCGTTGTTAATCTGCCTGGGCTGTGATGGGTTAATTCTTCACTCCGTATTTAAGAGGAGGGAGCAGCTGCAGGCTGCGGGTGGAGCTGGGTACGAACAGGTCCTCAGTTTAGAAGCCTCCAAAGTGATTATGCTCCACACAAACTGGGCCTTGTTTACAGCCACACACAGTTTGACTTCACTTAACATCCACTTAACACAGCCAGTCTCTCTACAAGGTCCACTAGCTCCTGATCCGGGAAGCGCGAGCTGCGTTCACACCACTGAGGCTCTTCAGTGGTACAGGGGCCTGAAGCTGGGATCCTATACACCAGCGGCACCATTTAAGGTGGAGCAGGTGAATTCAAACAAGAGGCTGAGGTGCAGGAATGTAACTGCTGCACCATTAAAGGTGGAACAGGGGAATTCAAACCAAAAACAGATGCAGGTATGTCACTGCTGCGCCTTTTAAGGTGGAGCAGGGGAATTCAAACAAGAGGCTGAGGAGCAGGAATTGCACTGCTGCACCATTTAAGGTGGAACAGGGGAATTGAAACAAAAAACTGTGACGCTGTAATGGAACTGCTGTGCCATTTAAGGTGGAACAGGGGAATTCAAACAAAAGCCAGAGGTGCTGTAATGTAACTGCTGCACCATTTAAGGTGGAACAGGGGAATTCAAACAAAAGCCCAAGGTGCTGTAATGTAACTGCTGCACCATTTAAGGTGGAACAGGGGAATTCAAACAAGAGCCTGTGATGCTGCAATGTAACTGTTGCACCATTTAAGGTGGAACAGGGGAATTGAAACAAAAACTTGAGATGCAGTAATGTAACTGCTGCACCATTTAAGGTGGAACAGGGGAATTCAAACAAAAGCCCGAGGTGCTGTAATGGAACTGCTGCACCATTTAAGGTGGAACAGGGGAATTCAAACAAGAGCCTGTGATGCTGCAATGTAACTGCTGCACCATTTAAGGTGGAACAGGGGAATTCAAACAAGAGCCTATGATGCTGCAATGTAACTGCTGCACCATTTAAGGTAGAACAGGGGAATTTAAACAAAAACTTGAGATGCAGTAATGTAACTGCTGCACCATTTAAGGTGGAACAGGGGATTTCAAACAAAAATCTGAGATGGCGGAATGTAACTGCTGCACCATTTAAGGTGGAGCAGGTGAATTCAAACAAGAGGCTGAGGTGCTGGAACGGAACTGCTGCACCATTTAAGGTGGAACAGGGGAATTTATACAAAAAACAGAGATGCAGGAATGCAACTGCTGCACCATTTAAGGTGGAGCAGGTGAATTCAAACAAAAAACAGATGCAGGAATGTAACTGCTGTACCATTTAAGGTGGAACAGGGGAATTCAAACAAGAGGTTGAGGTGCAGGAATGGAACTGCTGCACCATTTAAGGTGGAACAGGGGATTTCAAACTAAAATCTGAGATGGCGGAATGTAACTGCTGCACCATTTAAGGTGGAGCAGGTGAATTCAAACAAGAGGCTGAGGTGCTGGAACGGAACTGCTGCACCATTTAAGGTGGAACAGGGGAATTTATACAAAAAACAGAGATGCAGGAATGCAACTGCTGCACCATTTAAGGTGGAGCAGGTGAATTCAAACAAGAGCCTGTGATGCTGCAATGTAACTGCTGCACCATTTAAGGTGGAACTGGGGAATTGAAACAAAAAACAGATGCAGGAATGTAACTGCTGTACCATTTAAGGTGGAACAGGGGAATTCAAACAAGAGGTTGAGGTGCAGGAATGGAACTGCTGCACCATTTAAGGTGAACCAGGGGATTTCAAACAAAAATCTGAGATGGTGGAATGTAACTGCTGCGCCATTTAAGGTGGAACAGGGGAATTGAAACAAAAACTTGAGATGCAGTAATGTAACTGCTGCACCATTTAAGGTGGAACAGGGGAATTCAAACCAAAACCTGAGATGGTGGAATGTAACTGCTGCACCATTTAAGGTGGAACAGGGGAATTCAAATGAAAACCTGAGATGCAGAAATGTAACTGCTGGAAGGAACTGAAAAGGAATAAGGAATAATAATAATATTCACAAGTGTGAAATAATACAATCCAAAAATGAGTTTATAAAAATACATTTTATTTAGTTTTATTAGCAAAAATTGAACAAACACTAGTAAAACCCAGACTTTAGTCCTCAGAGTTCACAGATGTTTTATAACATCTGTGAGGATGTTATAGAGGAGGAGTATGTTTACTTCTTAAGCTTCCTAGTAATCAAACTCTCAGTCAAAGTACATTTACGGCATTTAGCTGATGCTCTTATCCAGAATGACTTACAAGGTCAATCATGGACATCATGGATTACAGGGAGGTCAATGTAGTGTTAGGAGTCTTGCCCAGGGACTATACCTGGTGTAGCACAGCCTAGACACCCATTCCGAGATTCGAACCCCAGTCTTCTGAGCTACAGTGGTTTCCGCCCGGTACTGTACAAGCACACTGTCATTACAGAAGGCACTGCAGGTTACGTCTGAGGTGGTGATAAACGTCCAGTGATGTACATTATCCTCAGTGTCAGAACTTCTCAAACTGCCCTCGGCCCAGCGGTTCTTCAGAATCAGCTTAGACCAGCACAAAGCTGCTCCGGACGAAAGGTGAATCCCCTCCAGGTGAGGCTTTGGTGATGGGAATCAGCGGAGGGTCCGGGGGCAGGGTTTATGGTGGATGGTTAGCTGCCTGGAGCTGTAGACGGACAGTCCGAGGCCAACTGCCCCTAGCAGCACGGCCAAACGAGGAGACACATCCGTGTCCCCTCTCACCTCCACACTCTGTGCAGCCTGCGTCTGAGACAAACACAGGACATGATTAATCCACGATCACCGACACCCTCAGCAGCGGGGGGTAAATGACCATCCTTCAACTAAAAGCTGATTTACATGGGACCGAATACACCGCACACATTCCACTGAGCCATGCACCAAACAGCGCTACGGCACGACTAGACACGATAGCTATCCTCTTGTTTCAACGCTTCCATCTGAGCCCTTGAATAGATCCGAGTCTGCTGGTTATGGTTCTAGCCCTCTCCCGGTGATGGGAAAGAGAGGAGTCTGCAGGTAGTGAAATGAGTTACAGTTCTTATGTAATGGCAGCTGCTGGTTAATACGGTTCAGGGCTCCTGAGCACCACTCCGAGGGCTCTGCTGGGCAAGCTACCAGTTGGAAATTGGGGAGGACCAAAATGCAAAGTCTAAACATGGTGAAAAAAAAGAAGCAGATTATATATATATATATATATATATATATATATATATATATATATATATATATATATATATATATATATATATATAGTTTCAAGTTTCAGGTTTATTTGTCATATGCACAACATGTCAGGACATTTATGCACTGAAATGTTTGTGGTGAGGCTCAGGTTGATACTCTACAGGAGGACAAAACTATACACATACTAGACATTAAAATAATGAGATATAAAAGTTATTATAAATAAATCAAAAATACAGAATATACAGAGACAGAAGGGGGTCTGTAGAAATTCTGATATACATATACACACACATACATAATCCTCTTCTTTTTTTTCGCCATGTTTTGACTATTTAAACTTATATTATATATATATATATATATATATATATATATATATATATATATATATATATATATATATATATATATATATATATATATATATATATATATATATATGTGTGTGTGTGTATGGGGACTAAGTTTAAACTCATGTTGAAGAACCTGTCCCACCCCATGTGTCACTCTCTCAATGCACTGGGCAGCTCCTTCAGTGCCGGCTGCTGCAGATCCTTCCTTCCAGCCGCTGTCAGACTGTATACCAGCCGCCCCCCTCAGTAGTCTATTCCTACTCTGGTCTATTTCTATTTCTACTATGTGCAATAAAACTGCATCCCGTCTTCTGGATTAAATTTTTTTGCATTTTATTTATATTTTACTGTCATTTTTGTATATAGATACATTATTTGAATATTGTATATTTCCTGACACTTCTGTTTTTGCCTCTGTGCTGCTCTACCATTGCAAATGTCTCCACTGTGGTGTAACCTCCCTCCACTACAGGGTACACAAAATTTATTTCTCTAAGGGGGCTCACCCTGCACCTTTCTTAACTGTGGTTATCTGAGTAGAAAGAAAAAACAAACCACAACTTACAAGACAATAAACAAGAGGTATTCGAAAAAAACAAGAAACAAAAAAAATAGAAAAACACAGCACCAAACCCAACACCGGTATTTACACATGTACATGCTGTGACCTAAGGCCAGCTGAAAGTAATAGTCTTTAGAGCCTCGAGGTTCTAACTCCAAGCAGTTCTTAGATTTTAGTAGCTCCAGAGATGGTCTTTAGGATGGGGATACACAAGCAAGGTGGACAGGAGGGGAAGGGATCTCTGTTCCACTGTTCCTCTGTGTCCGTACCTCTGCTTTTCATGCACCAAAACAAAACCCCTGGTACCTGAGCACACAACAGTAGTTTCTCAGGTAAGGGGCTGCAGATAGGGCTTGATGTATCTGGGATACCTATTTTTGCATTGTATAGAAAGCCTAGGTTGGGAGCTCCTGTCTAAAGTTCAGGGGCCACTTTTGAGTTCCTGAGCTGGACAGAGAGGGCAAATTGGATGCGGTCTTCCCACAGTAGCTTGTGAAATGCTGTCTTTAATAAAAATATTATTATATTTTTTATTATATATTTTTTAAAGATTTTAATTTAACCAAGACAGTATTGACGGAGCCGTCTCTTTAACACCTACACACCATGCATCTCTTCTTCGTTACTTCCCATTACGTGGGCCTATTTACTGCTGGTGCCCCTAGAGGCCACCAACGGTATTACACAAAATAAAACACTGGTAATTGAAACCAGGTCTATTACAGTGGGATTAATAAAGGATTCTCTCTCTCTCTCTCTCTCGTTAAATAAATAAACTAAACGAAGAAGGGGACAACAGCCCTCCCCTTTTACTTGAGGTACTCTCCCAGAGGGAGATAGCAAGATCCCACAGAAGAAAGGAGGAAAGGGTGTTTTTGCTTTTACTGAAACGGGAGCACCAACACTCTCAGCCTTCTACCTTTACCGGCCAGGACCTAAGACACACTTGGTGTGGCAAAGAACCAGCAACCCAGTCTGCTTCCTGAGAGGCATATATAGCCCATTCACCAGGTGCAGGGTGTTAGGACTGATTGCTGTTTCATCGCTGTCCCCTAGTGGCCAGGGTAAGGCTGGCACCCACGCCAGTCCTTACACTTACACCAATGAAGAAAGATAAAGTGTAGTGCCAGAGGGGTCTTATAGTATCTAGCTAGCTAGCTAACCCAGCTAACATTAACACCCAGTTACAAAACCTGTTTTTGGGGCTTTATAAGGCGTTTCCTGCTATGAACCCACATCTGTGTTTTTGTTGCCAAGTTTACATGAAGATATCAGTTCTTAGCAAGAGACACCTCATAAGCCCCACAGTCTATATCAAGGACATCCACAAATGGCCTGTTTGGCTTTTCCCGGTGGGTGCTAACGTTAGCTAGGTATGCTAGGTAGCTAGCATCAGAGCCTACTGGCACCAATTTGTGTTGATGTAAGAACTGTAACTCAGGTTCTCCACTGCAGCCGGGTCCTCTTCTCAGCACAGAGAAAGAGCTAGAATGATAACTGTGTTGTTTACTGGACTCGATTTAAACAGCAATGAAGTTAAATCCAGTGCAGTCCTTTTAATCCAGTGCTGCTGGATAAACATGGAAGTGATGTGTCAGCCGGGTGTTGTTATTTGCGTTTGAGTAGTTGTGTTGTTGTTACGTCCCATTGTCCTATTCATGTACTATGCTTAAACACTGTGGGAACAAAACCCCATATAGCGGTGTACCATAGTGTTTGGCACAGCACTGGTAGAGTCACCTTTCATGGCACTGCTCCCGCTCACAGTCCAGTGCACTGATTTCTGCTCCTGTCTGATGTTCGTTATCCTATAAATCAGTTTAAATAGTAATTTTTAGCATCAGCAACATTTTCAACTAGATCATTTCATATCAGACCTCATCCTTATTATTTGACCTCTAAGGCGTTTATAATATTGGTCATAATTTATTTTCCAAAATAAAAGTCTGTGCATTTCGGATCAGGTTGAGGCGTTAGGTGAGCTAGTTAGGTCTGAGGGACAGTAGTTAACTGGCTGGTCTGAGAGTGGACCAGCAGTGGTAAACATTCAGGGGGCTGCCGACCTGACCCGACTGATTTATGCTTGCTGCCTGGTTGTTCCATACACTCTGTCCACATTCTTGGTTACCAAAAGAAATGCCATCAAATGATTTCATAAATGTCTGGTTCCATTGACTTACATTGAAAGTTGAAATATGAGGTTTTGTTCCGACAGCAGCCATATGTATTTTTACATAATGGGAATTTTCTAATGTAACTTATGAAACCTAAATAACTCATCTAAATAACTCATAACTAAATAACTAATCTTAATAACTCATCTAAATAACTCATCTAAATAACTCATAAATAAATAACTCATCTAAATAACTCATAAATAAATAACTCATCTAAATAACTCATAAATAAATAACTCATCTAAATAACTCATAACTAAATAACTCATCTAAATAACTCATAAATAAATAACTCATCTAAAAAACTCATAACTAAATAACTCATCTAAATAACTCATAACTAAATAACTCATTTAAAAACTAGATATTAGTACTTTTAGCAGTATAGGTGCAGGAGCCTTTACTTCTGGATCCAATCTGCTTCAGTCTGTCTATGATTATGGAGTAAAGAATTATGGATCTTCTGTAGTGTTAAAACTTTTCTCTGTAGATGAATTAGCTTTAGATTAGCTTTAGAGTTAGCTAGTTTTTTTTTTCCTGTAAATATTCTATGTAATGTTTAACACTCTCTGCATTTCTAAATCTATAAATGGATTATTAATAATAATTATTATTAATTTTAATGTTTTTTATTGTTAACGATGATGTCCATAACTTCAAAAACCAAATAGAAATATTTTTGCTCCTTCAAAATATTAACAAAAAAAACCAAACAAACAAAAAAAGAAGTAGAAGAGTCGGGTCCTGTGTTGCTGGTCCTCTAAATGGACCCTCCTTTATCTGGTTTTCTAGTTGTGACATTTTTGACTTGAAAAACGTATAAAAAGAAAAATAAATATCTGCATATTCAATTTAAATTTAATGATGTCCGTATAGATTTTAAACAAAGCATATCTGTATTATTACAATCTGTAAATCTTGGAACCTGTGCTCACCTTCAGGAATCTGAAGTATCCAGGAGAAACTCTGGGCAGACGGAAGAACACCTTCATGGTCTCCATGGCTGTGTTAGGAGTGTTGGATGGAGTTGCTGCGTTGGGAAGCTCAGGTCAGTAAATAACGAGCAGACAGAGCAGCAGCGTCGCGTCCTCACTGTGTGCGTATATATACACCCTCCTTTAACGAGTTAATCCACCACGTGGTCCACCTGCGTGTGGGACAGAAGAGTCTGAGGTGGAGATAAGCCGTTCCACTTACACATATACACAGGGCTCAGTCTATCCAGGGTGCACGCTGTCTGTGGAAACAGCGAGGAGGTGCCAGGACTGTGAGGATTTCTGAAATGTAGGTGGCTTATCCACACCAGATCCGCTTTACCTTTACTTCCAACACTCTTATCTCGGAGAAGAACCAAGGGATGTGTCCATACACAGTCCTGTACAACACAAGCAGGACGCCAAGTTATTTCTCTTCAGGAGATGGTTCTCAGGAGATTAAAGAATCCACATGAATCAGAAAAACAGCTACAGATAACAGGGGACTCCTAACAACCACCTGGAAGACCTAGTACACCCACCAACACTGTCCCCAGCAGAGAGGAGAAGGTCCAGCCACCCACTCTTGCTTCAGAACTGAGAACCTCCACAGGTGTTTCTGCCCATCCTTCTTCCACTGTGAGGAGACGCCTCAACGCTATGGAGGTCTGAAAGGAGACACACACCCAACAAAGAAGCTGCTGCTGGTGTTCTCAGGACAATGGGCTGACCACCTCAGAGTCCAGAACCTCAACACCACTGAATGTGTTTGGGGTTATCTGGAAGGTGAGAAGAAGCATGCTAAACCAACTTCTCAGAGTGAACTTTGTAGGTGTGTCTCTTTGGTGAAGTCTTTTTGAAAAGTGGGCGTTCATGGGCTGGGGGTCAGGGAACCAGCCTTGTGATTGGAGGGTTACTGGCTCGATTCCCAGAGCTGACAGGACACAACGGAAGTGCTTTTGAGCAAGGCTCCCCGGATGCCTACTGCTCCGTGTGAGTGACGGGATCCATAGATTGGGAAGAGGTGGTACAGTGCAGGGAATGTCTCGTTCTATGTGTGGAAAATGGCTCCAGAGCAGATGTTAATGATTGGCTAAAAGGAGGGATTGCATGTGGGCGTGGCCAAAGACCATAGTGTGAAGGAAGTAGCTGAATCTGCAGGTGTATGGAAGCGTACGGTCATACGGGTCTACCAGCAGTGGATAAAATCCCAGTCTACAGGGAATTCTCCTCGGAACTGTGCCAGGGAAGGCCTCCACCAAATCCGTCCCAACTGACCAATTCTCTGATGTAAGAGTGTCTGAACCCTGATGTGGCTACATCCAGAAACTTGTCCAGCACACGCCCAATCCAGTTCCAGCTGTTATTGGTGCTCTGGATAAAGAGGGGATGGTGGGAGAGATGAACTGCTGGAGTCTGATTCCCTTTCCAGTCAATCCCAACAGCTCTTAAGACGGACTGTCCTTCACGTCAGAGGAGTGGCTATTTTTAAACTGAGCCTTAGTAGATGACATCAGTGGATGTCCTCCTGCTCAGCTTTAAGCCATACACTGGTAAAGGGTTTCCCTTCTTATCTCAGACACAGTCGATCCCAGACATATTCCGTGTCCAATGTCTGCTTCATTAGGAGCTAATCGTAGGACAGGGTGGATGAAACTGGATTTAAAGCAGCTTGCAAGGCTCTACAGTGGATGTTCGTTCGTCCATGGTGTATCATACAGTCCCAGAAGCCACATAGTCAGAGTTACTAGAGTTGACTGAACACCTCCACATGGTTTAGGGCATGATGCTAAGTGGTGCGGTATTAGCGTCCATTTTTCCATCGGATATTCCCTAGATTAGCACTTCTAGGTCTGCACAGTGTCCAGTCTCTTGAGTGTATCGGACAGGGTATTGTTTTTTTTTGGCAGGGCAGCAGCTGCACCCCTGCCGCTCCCCTTTCTACCCCCCTGCCCAGCGTCCTGATGGGATCACCACGGCTGCTGTGAAAGCCAGAGAGAGAGATTAATGTCCTCAGAGGCAGGTCACCATGATGGGCTTAGGCTGTATCTTTAAACAGCAACAACAGGACTTACGCCATTAGAGCAGAGGTCCACGGCTCACGCCAGTGATGATGGAAATACAGAACCACTTGTGATAAAATATTAATAATCATACAGTATCATAGCAACATACATTCATCGCCACAGCAGCTACGACCAGAAGGAATCAGGGACGGGTATGAAACTCGGTGGGCAGGTTTGGCAGCGTGAGACGTGCCAATGTTTCGAATTTCATCTTTTTGGAGAGACCTGTTTTTTGGTGAGCTAAACCCGACCACCGCCTCTACTCATTAGTCTAGTGAACAGTATCTCTGCCTGTCAGGACCGCGGTCTAGTTCCCTGGCAGGAAGGCTCAGTGGGCAGCCGTGTGCTGGAGGTTAGGGAACCAGCCTGGCGACTGGGGGGTCGCTGGTTTGAATTGAGAGGACACAACTGCAGCACTTTGTACTTCATACTGAACTTTGAGAAAGGCATCTAACCCCAAACTGCTCCCCGAGTCCTGGGGCTGCCCACCTCTCCAGACAAGTGTGCTTACTGCCCCCTAGTGTATGTGGCTTATCACTGCAAAATGTGTATGTGGGTGTTTCACTTCATGGACGTCTTAAATTCCTGGTGGCCTGTTCAGGGTGCTTCCTGGCTTCTGTTCAAAGAGTGCTGGTATAGGCAACAGCCCATGAATGAACAAACAAACGAACGAATGAATGAATGAACAAATGAATGAATGAATGAATGAATGAATTATACTCATACTACTGCTACCAATAATTATAATCAGCTGTGATGGTTTGGTGGGCTGCCCAGGGAGTCCTGGAAGAGGGTCCAGCTTCCTCCCAGGAAGGATAAGCACCTTAGAAGATGAACACATGAATGAATGAATGAATAAATGAATGAATAACAACTGGACAGCACTATTGTGGTTTGCACAATCAATCGTTCTGGATGTAAAGTCTGCCAAGCCGTACTAAACAGCCTGTGAACGTTTTCTAAAGTGTGGATTACTGGATCAACAGTTCTCTAATGAAAGTCGAATTGACGTTGACTAATCTCTGATGGAGTCATGAATAAAACCATTAACAGAAGGGAATGCTTTACAGCAAGCGACTTTAACCTTCCCACGACCTCTGGATTGACTTTGCTAGGCCTCAAAGAACCGGAGACATGACCTGATCGGACTTTGGTGGCCATTACTCTGGGTTAGTGCCAACCTGCACCGGATCCTCTACCTTCAAGACAATGACTACCAGACCGGCGACTCCTCACCTGGAAATTAAACAGATAAACAAGTTAAGCAGATTCTTATCGTAAACATTCGGGGTTCCGGCAGGCGTGAAAACAGAGGAACACTGATATCCCATGTGTGCCAAGAGGAACTGATTAAGACCATCGTAGGATCATTTGAATCTACACAGCAGATCCAAGTGGTTGCCAGAACCTGTGGGGGTGGAAAGCTGTCCGCCCTGGTCGCCACGTCAGTTAGAGGATGTTGGAACATCACTGACAAAATGCGAATAAACGTTTCTTCAAAAAAAGTTTAATTGCCGTTCTATTTACAACAAATGGTCATAAGCAATATTCAGTTATTCAAAGAGGCAAATCGATCCATTTCGTAAATTAGGCAACAGAGCAAATGAATAAAACAGGAGGAACAAATTATATAAAGTCCAAAACTCATCATCAGACTTTCATAAAACTCATCTGGGAAAAAAAAGGTCAATAGTTTATATTCAGAGATATGAATGTGAGTCAATAAATTATAAATAAATAGGCGACTACCAAACTATCTGTAAAATGCCAAAATACCAAACAGCAATGAAACATCAAACCATACATTCAGTTTTACGATCCTGCATGCTGTCAATTTGTTTATAAAATAATCGACCAGATAAACAACCAAAACATGGTTCAGAACAGGAACGGATTCCCACTGAAATGAGGCATATGTTTATATATTAATATATGTATATTTCTGTTTACAAATAATAAATATTTGGCATTAATCCACCCTCGTTATTGATACTCTACCTATTCGAAAACATCAGGATCTAAACGGCCGTCTTCGGAGAGCCGTCCTCTCACGTTTCATCCCACAGTTCATGAGAGGTCTTGCTTTTTCTAGCCACAACACGTCGAATGTCTTTTCCGAGAAAGTATTCAAATAAAAAAACTTCGGAAAAAAAGGAGGACGAGTGTAGCGCTTCTCCCGACGGGTACGGCCTGCAAGTGAGGGCAAAACAGGAAACTGAAACTACGCAATCTGTCTAGAACCCCGGCTGGACTGTCAGATTGGAAAACTATCACAGCTCGGCCTCGGACCGGAGGAAACACAGCATTCCCGTATTGTGCGCTCCCTCCACCGTATGACCTGCAGGCCCTCCGGAAAAGAAAGCATGCTGGATTCCCTCTGAGCCCATCATGGGCCGAGTGTATTCTCAGTAAAGGTTATTGCTAATCAGGCAGTGGGGCGTTGGTCGGTGCCCGAGCCTTTAGACTCCTGAACTCGTCCAATCAGCGGCCTGTATTCACAATCACTCGTTACACATGAACTCATGCGTCAGATCATCTACGAAAACGACAGGACATTTTAAAAACATCCAACCCATGAGAGAAAAGGTGTGGTGTGAATGAAAACCCAGGATCTGGAGACATATTTAATTACTCGGAAACAGAAGGCGTGATTTCAGAGTCAGAGATGCTGTATAGTAGGCACCATTGATGTGTCCAGGCTCCGCCCACAATAAGTTCTGGAGTAGCTACTGTTGCTAGATTGACAGGAGGTTGGTAAAACCCAAATCTGGAGCAAATTACTCAGTACAACTCATGTTTATTGAGTAGACAGACCAGATTAGATGTAGGCTCGAGTTGTATAATCCAGCTAATGTTAGCGGGTGGTAAATCTGTTTCGGTTCGATACGAGAACACAGTCTAGCTCAGCCTTTTAAACTGGAAACTGGAATGACCATTTTTGGGTTCCTCTGGGAACCGTACACGGTGGCTGGTAGAGGCTGCATGATGTCAGGCTTCCTAAAGTCCACAGTCCTCTGATTAAAAGTTGAGTCGATGTTGACTAATCGCTGATGGCATCATGAATAAAACCACGACCTGGATCACTTTCCTAGGCTTCAGAGAACCGGAGATCCCGACCTGGTATCTTGCACATCTCTGTTTACCAACCCTAGGCACCCTAGAGACTGACCCACAGTGGAGGTCTGAGGTGCCAGAGTGCTGAAATGGGAGACCAATGGGAGATAACAGCGTCCAGTATCTGATCTTTGAAGCCCTGTAGACCAGCAGAGAAATATCAAATCCTATCAGATCTCCAGAGATCAGCTACCCAGAGTGTGACGTGCTCATTCCAACCCGAATCACATTGCTAGCTTTCAAGGAACCTGAGATGCGGCCCGGAATCTTGCAAATTCCCATCCGACTTTGGTGCCCTCTGCTCTAGGCACCCTAGAAATTTACTCACGGTGGTGATATCCAGGTAGCCAGAGATCCGGAGAGCCTTAGCATGCCGAAGGTTAGAGTACCCAACGTTAAACTGTACAGGGCTACAGAACATTCACATCCAACCACACACGACTTTCTATTGTTGTCTTCAGGAAACCAGAAATAACAGACTCCACAGGTGAACTTTCCAACCTAGATCACATGGCTAGCCTTCAGGGAATCACACCCACCTCGGGTACCCTAGACTAGGGTTGCCACCGTGATTTCGAACACATGTCAATCACACATGGCCACGCCCCCAGCCTTTGTTATAATTTCTTAAAGGTGGCAACCCTACCCTAGACGCTCATTTGCGCTGGAGGTCTGATGAGCCAGAGATCTGGAGAGCCCTAGTAACTGACCCTAAGCTGTGCAGGATTATAGGGTGTTATGCTGCCTCTCCAGCCCCACCTGTCATTTTTAGGAAACTGGAGATTACAGCAGTCAGTATTGGATATTTGAAGCTCTACAGACCAAGAGAGAACTCCACAGGATCCCATTGCCAACCGGTTCAATCAACTGAAGTGTCTTTGAGCAAGGCACCCAACCCCAAACTCCTCCCCAGGCACCATGGATAGGGCTGCCCACTGCTCCGGGCAAGTGTGCTCACTGCCCCCTAGTGTGTGTATGTAGGAGTTTCACTGCAGGGATGGGGGTAAATGTGGAAGACAGGGTTCTCTATGGACCAGTGGTTCTAAACTCTAATTCTAAACTCCCCAAACACGGGGAACCAGAAGTGGTTCTTCTTTATCATCATTCCGAGAACGCATCACAGCACCGTTACTTCTGGTACAGGCTGAGCGTGCTACGATTTCTCATTGTGGGCGGAGCATGAACAGGCCAACGGGACATGTCTAAGACGATGTGAGCGAGGGTTTGATTGTCCAGATCGAATGATTCTGATTCACTAGAGTCCTCCAGAACAAGGACCACGTGATACGGCCTTTGCCATCAGTCCTATAACGTAAGATGAACCGGAATGACTGTTGATGGCATTCGCACAAAGTCACTCGCACATCTGTGGGTGCTAGAAAAGTGTAATCAGTACAACTGTACAAGTATTAATCAAATATATCACTGTGATGGGTTAAGCACCAGTAATAGCCACCAGTTGTTTTCAGAGGTTTTCATGGATTCATGATTATACCCCGTCATAAAAAAAATACAGTATATTAATTCATTTAGATGGTAACAGCCGACACAGCAAGAGCATCACTGGTAATAGAACTTCAGAACCTCTTCTAGGGGTGCACCATAGCTGACAGAAGCTGGAGAACAGCAATGTGTTCTCATGGATGAAGACTTGATCATGAGGGTTCAGTTCAGTTATGGGTGTGCTTAAAACCAACAGCAAGACATAATCAACGATGGCTGAGTGTAACTGATCATCCTGGAGCGACTTAAATGGGCTATTTTGCTCGCACTGGGCATTTAAATGAAACTCCGACTACTTCTGAACACGGAGGCTGGTCAGTTCCTTGGCAAAGAGGGTGTATACATAGCTTACAGGACAAAAAAACGAGCCCCCTTGTGTGTTTAAGGTGGTAGTACCTTCAGGCTCCTGCAGGTGGCGCTGCATGAGGATAATGGGGTTATAAATACCTGTGGGTGTGAGTGACGGGATCCATAGATTGGGAAGAGGTGGTACAGTGCAGGGAATGTCTCGTTCCATGTGTGGAAAATGGCTCCAGAGCAGATGTTAATGATTGGCTAAAAGGAGGGACTGCATGTGGGCGTGGCCAAAGACCATAGTGTGAAGGAAGTAGCTGAATCTGCAGGTGTATGGAAGCGTACGGTCATACGGGTCTACCAGCAGTGGATACAATCCCAGTCTACAGGGAATTCTCCTGGGAACTGTGCCAAGGAAGGCATCCACCAAATCTGGACCAACTCTTTAATGGAGGAGTGTCTGAACACTGATGTGGTCTACATCCAGAAACTCGTCCCGTCCATGCCCAATCCAGTCCCAGCTCTTATTGGTGCTGGTGGAGGTGTTTCACACTATCAGGTATGTTTCAGTCACAGGGGGCTCGTTGTTTTGTCCGGTGAGCTCATGTATACAGTATATACATTTATATACGTTTTTTTAATTTGAATAAAGTCCAATGTTGTCAGCCTCACTATCGACTGGTAGATCACGTTGAGGTTGCTAAAGTAAAGATGTGCTCCCTGAGACATCGTCAGAACCACACTCTACATGTTAGGACGGGTATAAAAGCTTACACCTCCAAAGGGACTGGGTTGCAGAGCTCTTGCATAAGCGAAAAGCCTGATCTGAGGAACTCTACTGCAGGCAAGGCATCGATTGGTCAGTTTTGGATAGTTCTCTATGTGATAGCGTGATCCACAAATTCTGAGACGTGCTTTGGAAGCCTTGCAAGGACTGAGGTTTTGAACGAAACAGCTTTGACAACCTGTTACTCTGTCCCGGATGAATTTGTGCGTGTCCATCCAGACTCATTTTTTGCCATGCAGAACTCTTAGGCTTCATGCACACAGCAGGTAAAAGTGTCCCAATCTGATTTATCAATATTTATCAAAACCCAGGAGGTGTGGGATTGCGGTGGTGTTGGGAAGGAGGATAAAGGTGACCAGGATCAATAACTGGTGATAAATTTAGACTGATATGATCAATATTTATTGAGCTACACATACAGAAGTCTGTCTCTCAGTATGACGTCGGGCCGCCGTGTTCGCTAACCCAACACGCCAGACGTCTCGGTATGGAGCTGTAGAGGTTCCTGATGGAGTCCTGTGATAATCCATCCCATGCAGCTTGAACATCCTCACACAGTTCCTGCAGATGGTGCGGTAGGGGTGGAGGTGGAGGGACACCAGGCCTTCTGGACGTGTCACTACAAACCGTTCATCTTGGTGCTGAACACGGTGCCTCCACACACGGATTCGTTGGGCGTCTCCACCAAGACTAAAGCGGGACTCGTCACTGAAGATGACCCGCTGCCATTCTGAGTCACTCCATGACAGTCTGGTACGACACCACTGCAGTCTTTGGTGACGGTGACGTGGTGTTAAGGACAGTTGTGGTAACGGTCTGTGTGCATGTAGTCCTGCGTGGTGCAGCCGTCTGCCAATGGTGCTGCACTAACAGGACGACAGATGGAGGACACCACTGCTCGCTGGATGGGTCAGTCAGGTACAGGGATAAGGCCAGTCCTTGCTTACGTCCCCGGGTTGATTCCTTCAAACTATTTGCACCGCTATTCCCTATACCATGAGTGGTCTCAAACTGGATCTGGATTCAGTGCCACACACAGATGCACAGGTCCGATCTGGGCCAGTGTTACCTGCTGTGTACCCGTGACCCTTGACCACAAGTGCTGATCTATAGTCATTAGAAAGAGCAACTGGATCCCATACACAGCGAATGTCTCTGACTTAATTACCCTGACATCATATACGACTCAAGGTCAGATGGAGTCTTCCCAACCGGCCAACCATGGCAGCCGAGTTCCAGATCAGGCGCTTTGCTTATATGTATATAAGAGCCGTGTTTAGAACCGAAGGAACAATAAGAACGGGATTACCTTCGAGGGTTACGCTGGTTAAAATACTTATTTATTTATTAATTTACTTATTTATTAATAGCACAGAGAATGAAAGCAAGACTGACCCAAAGGGGGTGTTCCCAAATGCCAAAAGACTTCTGCTAGCGGGAGCCCAATGCATATGCATGTACAATATTGCTTTGATCACAGAGAGGAGTATTTTAGAAGTCTTTTAGATGAATGCTGCTAAATTCCGCACGCCTCTTCATATCGACCCAATTGGCGTGTGTATGTTTGGGTGCGTTAGATTCATCTGTACAGGCGGGCCCACAATCGTGGCTAGTCATTTCTATGGTTTAGTTCATATCCGTGACGGACGTGATGATCAGATTTTACGCTAAAATACATAGTCTCCATTAAATATAGGTGTTTCTCATATAATACTGTATATAGGAATTTCATGCATAAGTGGTGGCATGTCCTCAAGTCAAACCGATGACTGCTCAGCCAGTGCCTAGAGAACACTGCCTAAGGACAGACCACCAGAGAGGAGGCTAAAGGTGGGCACAGACGAATAAACAATCGGACAAACACTGTTAATGTGATATACATACTGATAGTTTTCCCTCTGTGGATTATAAAGGACCTTTAATGTAGGCGTCTCTCTCCGCCGGCTTACTGGAACTAAGCCTTACTCAGCCGTCGAGCTGCTGCATAGGACAAAGGCTTGACAAAGTGCTTGGGTTTGCCTTAAAACTGGTCCTTAGCCCTAGTTCAGGAGACCAAGGACTAAGAAGTGATATGACTGAGTGTCTGCCCATGGTATGGTTCACTATTGCACGTTCTGGCAGTTACTGGCACTGCGCCACACGACACGGAGGTTTACGAAGCACGCAGACGGGTAACAGACGCAGAGTGGTGTAAACCTGTAGCCCTAATGAGTCTGCGAGGATAGCAGCCAGTCGGAACTCCACAAGATCTCAAGAACTCTCATTCAGACTCTACCTCACGCACTCAGACCCCACTGTCGGCCAGCTGAGGCCCTGTCCACATGTATACGGGTATGTCTTAAACAGGGTTTCAGCCAAACCAGCAGGGCGGCCCTATAACCCGAACCAGAGGCCTGGTCGGGTCCCAAACCACACACAAAGTGTGCACATTTGGAATGCAGCCCCGGTGTGGTGGGATGGCTGGATATATAGCGGTGACCTCAATTTAACCCTAACTGTAGAGTCATGTTGGCCAATTAAAAACCTGGCTGTGTCCCAAACCACACACTAACATGCTTGTAACACTACTTAACGCACTTTTAGCAGTGCTGCACTATATACACTCTATTTAGTGCTGAGTTGTGCAGTTTGGGACACAGCCCATGTGTGTTGGAGTGTTAAAGTGGTGACTTCTATTTGAATCTTATGGTAGAGCTTTGTTGGCCAATCAGAAGACTGGCTGTGTCCCAAACCACACACTTAGATACTTGCTACACTACTTAATTCACTTTTAACAGTGCATTAAGTAGTGTAGCGTGCAGTTTGGGACACAGCCCCATGTAATGGGAGTGCTAAATGTAGCGGTGATTCTAATTTGAACCTAATGATCAAGCCATGTTGGCCAATCAGACAGGCTGTGTCCCAAACCAAACACTTACTCGCTTGCTAACTACTTAACACTGCTCTACTTTTGCCGTACTACCGTATACACTATTTAGTGCAGTAGTGTGCGGTATGGGACAGAGGTCTTGTGTGGTGGATATAGAGTCAACCCAAATATAACCCAAACTGTAAAGTCATGTTGGCCAATCAGAAGCCTGGCTGTGTCCCAAACCAAGCATGTATATGCATGCTACACCACCTAATGCACTCTTACCAGCACTGCACTACTATACACACTATCTAGTGCTGTAGTGTGTGGTTTGGGATGCAGCCCCGGTGTGGTGGGCGTGCTGGATATAATGGTGACCTCTATATAACCCTAACCGTAAAGCCATGTTGGCAAACCACAAGCCTGGCTGTGTCCCAAACCAAGCATGTATATGCATGCTACACCACCTAATGCACACTTAACAGCACTGCACTACTATACACACTATCTAGTGCTGTAGTGTGTGGTTTGGGATGCAGCCCCTGTGTGGTAGCAGTGCTGGATATAGCCAGAAACTCCGTTGTCTACACCACAATACTAAAAATGGCGTTTCTGAACAAAACCATGTGGACAAGGCCTGAGGACATCACCAGCATCTCCATCTCAGGACAAACCATCCCTTACGAGTAAACAAAGCCTGAACGACACCTAGAGCTAACCCATACAGCCGGGACTATTGCCTAGAACCACTAGAGATAAGCAGAAATCAATAAAAAGGCTCAGTTATAGCACAACCGCTTCCACAGCCCTTATACTCCACCGTCAATCAGTCACTCGCTCACGCACTCACACAAGCCACGCAAGCAACACAGTTCACAGTGCAGTGTCTGGCGCTCGTCAGTGACCTGTCCACTCTGCAACTCCACCCGATCACTGTCTCCACTATCTGTTTTAAGGCACCGTAGGATAATTCCATCACTAATGTTCGAAGAATGAAAGACAACGTTGCATGTCCTGTAATGGTAAACACTGATGTGATCTCTGAATGCCCTAGAACTCCACAATACCACGTCATGTCATATCGTCGGGGAAGTTGGTGCAGAGTTCAACTGACTCGCGAAAGAGACTTGGGTTCTAGACTGCATTATAGTGTGCTCCAGCCAGCGCACTGCACAGTAACCAGGTATATGTGCCCCAGAAATCTGGATTAACCCTTTCAGCAGTATACAAACGGAACTTCACTCACAAGTACCGTATTAGCAGCTTCTGTGGACCTGCCGGCAGCTCAGGCCACCTGCGGTGGACCTACTGGGAAACCAATATACGAACACCGCCAAGCTTCGTTTGGACATTTAGGCCTTTAGTTCAACAACAGGGAACTGTACCAGGCTACGCTTATAAAGGGTTTCTCAAGGGTGTAAAAAAACTCCATTCCTGGTGGACATGCGATCATAAACACCTTAAAACCATTAATAAGCATTTATAACACGTTAATAAGAAGGGCCAACGTGACCTGACGTTAGTGAACCCGTATTCTTGTACACAGTATCAGCATTAAACCTCCCAGCTTCAGTACAGACTCAGTACGTGTTTATCATATAGAAGAGCTCACTTTCACCTTCTATTAATGTGTTATAAGCTGCTTATTAGAAGCTTATGCAGTGTTTATGACCTAACCATTAATAAACTACAGTACTTTAAACCCTGCCTACTGTAACACTAGACCCCAGTCATTAGCTCCATTGAACCCAAGGCTTATCAATCAGCTGGCCGACATGAGGAAGGAGCTCACGTGTGGATGCGTATTGAGGGGGTTAACTGTTGGGGGCTGTATTACAGGAACCTATAGTCCTAAATCCATACAGAGTGTTGTCACGGTGGGTGGGGCTCATTGTGGTGAGTGGCAGAAAGACCTGTCATTGGCCGAATTGGACTGGAAACCCGATTTGGGCCACACATGCACGGAAAACCACCTCATTGCTGCTACTGGTTTACGCTGCTGCCTGACCGCCCGGGTATTTATATACACAATCATATGTATAATATTTCAAACATGCCTAATTCACAGATCTACTTCATACAGGAAAAGGGCCGCCCTCCAGGACCAGGGCTGCTCTCTCATTATAAAGAATGACTGGTGTACACTATGTTTACAAATATCCCTCTGGGATCAATAAAGTATCTATCTAATCTAATCATCTATCATAAATATTATAGTATATTAAAAATGCTTACAATACAAAATCATTATTAGCATTATCTTAATTATCTAAATAACTGGGTCAGTCAGTTTTACTCATCTCCGCCAACTGAGAATTTCTGACAGACAGAAAGACTTCAAAGCCAAATAAATATAGCCTTGAACATGGAACAACCATAACCGGTTCCACCCAAAGCCAAAAGGACCCAAAAGGAGGAAGTAGCTATAGTCTGTCCCGGGACGGGTGTTTATTACCAGGGAACAGATATCAAAACCAGAGGGTCAGCCAATACCCAAGACTGTGGACTGACGAATCACAATGTGGGAACACTCAACAGCCACGGTACAATCAAGGGAGCAATAACGTGCGGTACAGCGCAAAGGTTTCACAGTACAACGTAGGGTACGCTGTGCAGTGTGTACGTCTACGCCGCACATGTGCTGTGAGTGTGCAGTCCAAATCAGGTTTCCGGGTGAAATCAGGTAGTGGAACGACTGACAGTGGCAGCGTTAGTGTTCAGCGTTCTGACTGTACAAACAGATTTGTTAGGAGTTCGGCGCTATCTGCATACAGACTGACCAAACATAAGGAAGCCTAATGACCACACACGGCTGAGGACAGCTTCCTATTCGCCAGCTGCCTGTTAGAACGATCCGGTTCCACCTTAAACAGTGATCTGGTTTATTATATTGTTTTTGGTCATGAGATGTTTTGTCCACTAGCTAGTCCCACATTTCGAGACAGACCCCTAAGGACAAATTTAATGTTGGTCTGATTCACCCGCAACCACTCAATTACTCATTCCTCCCATAGACTCCCATTCATTTTTACCCCCATTCAAACCCTATCGTTTCCTTTACCCTACAGCCACCAAACTGCATGTACTCACTCAGGGCAGACCCCCGAACTCTGATCCTCAAACATACCGACCCACACTCCTCTATGTGTCGTATATCTATCCCTCATTCCTCATACAGCGACAGATTTCTAGTTTCTAGTGGACCGTTTAAGGTGGAATGAGAAGATCTAAATGAGAAAGCTGACCTTCATATGGTCAACGTGGACCTTCTATAGACCTTTACACCAGCAAATCACAGCCCTGATGACGTAGCGCTAGAAGAAGAGAGAGGAAAGTTTCTGTTTCTATTCTAGTCAAATCCGTCCACTTCAGTTCAGAGCATTTTCATGATGTAATGATCAGCACTCTGGACTTCCAGCAGTCCGGGTTTAAATTTGGAACCTTCACGGCTGTTTTATGGTATAGCGTAGTGTGTGGCACCCCTGCCTCCTACTCTGTAGACACGCCCCCTTTACTACACCAATAAGGGTCCTTGGGCAAAACTCCTAACACTACCTTCACCTACCAGCGAGTACAAAATGATCAAACTGTAAGTGGCCCTGGATAAAGCGCCTGCCTAATACCGGACATGTGACTGTAAGTCATTAAACTTCAGTGTTTCTGTTTTCGAGAGCTCCTGCGTCTGAAGCCCCAGGAGAAACTTTAAAGCGAATAACCCTCACACACCATGCATATGCATTATAGCGGGAAAGTTCTCGGTATATAAAGCTCTCTATATTGACCCTGACAACATCCGCTACAGAAATGAAGCTCAGGCTGTAAGTAACTAGACTGGGACCTCGTTGTTTTGGCTCAGGCCTCCATCACACCGGGTTTGAAACAGAAATGTGATATGATTATGGGGTTAAAGTGAAAAACACAAGCTTCAATTCCAACATACTAACATCCAGAACTTCATAGTAGAGTTCTACATTCCCCCATGACTCTGCAGGACCCACAGTGCAGGGCAACCCTGAATGTTAACATCATGTATGGGAGCAGGCGTCATGCATCTATACTACCAGTCAAATGTTCAGACACGGCTCCTCATAGCAGGTTCTCCTTATGTTTATCTTAAAGCTTTACTGTAGTGAAGACACCAAACTATACACTAGCCATCTAATGGAATTATACAGTCCACCTTAAACCCCTCCAGAGTGGAGCTGTACAGGAGGTTGGAGCAGCTTCCTTACCCTGCAGTGGAGCTGATAGAACAAGGTTTATTACTAAGCAGGTTTGGAGCGATTCTATTGGTCGGTCCATCATGAATATTCACTAACCTGAAAGGAGAACTAGAGCTTTTACACTGTGCAGAAAAAGAGATCAAAGTTTCTACACCACTAAATATATATTAGAGGTGGAGATATGGAGGAGTACCATACTGTGTACATCAGGAGTAGATGTGGTGGATCAGGATACGGACTGGTTCAGACTCTTATCAGGTGGAGCTGCTCAGTGTACCACTGTAGATTCTGTAAGATCACCAACTACATCCATTTAGAAGAGTGTACCTAAACCTTTGACTGGTACTGTACAGTCTCATAAATATGCCCAAATTTAAGACCACTAAAGGTCTGCCTGACATACGGCAGCCATTTTCAGTTCTGATTATTTCCGGAGATAGACATTTATTTCTGAATAGGGTGTCAACACTGGATCCCATTTACCATTTAATGGAACTGTGAATGGGCCCAAACATCTACCTTGTGGTTGAAAGTGGAGCAAATGCTTCCTGTTTTTGGTGGGACGTAGCAGAAGCGGGATCTCATAGTTACTTCATGGGAATATGTGGGAAAATAACCTCCTTGTTTGAGAGTCTGTAGTAACAAACCACAGATAGAAATATCACCTGATGAATAAACTTTAGATGTTTCACTGTTGTACAGCCACCTCTCCAATTACTAGTGGCTCCTAAAACTGCCTTACACATTTGTTTCATCAGTGGTGGACGAAGTACATGTAGTTAAGTTATAGTAGAGATCCCCCAAGATAAACTCCTCCTCCAGTGTCATTGTCAGTCCCTCCCTTTAGACCTCCACTGGAGTAACAGTACCTTCAGATGTACTTAAGTATGGAGGGTAACAGTACTAAAGTATGTACCTTCAGATGGACTAAGTATGGAAAGTAACAGTACTAAAGTATGTAACTTCAGATGTACTTAAGTATGGGGAGTAACAGTACTAAAGTATCTACCTTCAGATGTACTAAGTATGGAGAGTAACAGTACTAAAGTATGTACCTTCAGATGTACCTAAGTATGGAGAGTAACAGTACTAAAGTATGTACCTTCAGATGTACTTAAGTATGGAGAGTACCAGTACTAAAGTATGTACCTTCAGATGTACTTAAGTATGGAGAGTACCAGTACTAAAGTATGTACCTTCAGATGTACTGAAGTATGGAGAGTACCAGTACTAAAGTATGTACCTTCAGATGTACTGAAGTATGGAGAGTACCAGTACTAAAGTATGTACCTTCAGATGTACTGAAGTATGGAGAGTACCAGTACTAAAGTATGTACCTTCAGATGTACTTAAGTATGGAGAGTACCAGTACTAAAGTATGTACCTTCAGATGTACTGAAGTATGGAGAGTACCAGTACTAAAGTATGTACCTTCAGATGTACTAAAGTATGGAGAGTAACAGTACTAAAGTATGTACCTTCAGATGTACTAAAGTATGGAGAGTACCAGTACTAAAGTATGTACCTTCAGATGTACTAAAGTATGGAGAGTACCAGTACTAAAGTATGTACCTTCAGATGTACTAAAGTATGGAGAGTAACAGTACTAAAGTATGTACCTTCAGATGTACTAAAGTATGGAGAGTACCAGTACTAAAGTATGTACCTTCAGATGTACTAAAGTATGGAGAGTAACAGTACTAAAGTATGTACCTTCAGATGTACTGAAGTATGGAGAGTAACAGGAGCATGGTTTATTATGGCTCTAATGTTCTATTATCATTTCTGGAACAGGACTCTTCATCAGCTCAGTGTAGGTGAAGAGACTCTAGTGTCTCTCAGTCCAACAGTCTTTAATAGAAGCTCATTCATTAGTCTGACCCTGACGTCTATTCACATCAGCACAGAACACTGAAGGAGAACAGGTTCCGTTAGCTGGAACCAAGCTCTGTACCCTGATTGGTGGACTCGCTTCACGCTTCCTTTGTTTGGTCATGTTATGTTTACATGCTCACCTAAGCCAATAGGAAGGACCGATTTGGCCGCATTGTCAGATATTAGAATTTGAAATGTAACAGAGTTAAAGTTAATAGACCCCCAGATACACCAACACACTACTTACAGTACAGCAGCCAATTACACTGACTGAGTTACTGCCCAACACTGTTGGTGTTTCACCCACATACCCTGAAACGGAAGCTTCACTTTAACCTCACAGTCATTTCATTTCGGACGTAGTGAGATGGAGTACGGAGGCAAATCGTTCCTGACCTGGGCTGTATATCTGTTACACAAGCTCCCCTAGTGTGCAAAGAATTCATGTATTCAAAATTCATGTAAAACAGGTGACTTTTGAAAAGACGTCCCCAGGCAAACACGGTTCCTCTGTTGTTAGACTAAAGGCCTTGGCAGAATGGCTGCTCTATGAAGGAGTGAAAGGAAAACGGTGAGAGTGGTGAGTATATGCATCAACCACATCACTGAAATCGCTGATATTTTGGTGGATGTTTCTGGTATAAGCAGCAGCAGAACGGTGTTTCCTTTGTTGCTCGAGGAAGAGGATAATAAAACTTGGATTTCTTTTTGCAGCAGCAGCAGAGGCAGTACATTCACACGTTTTTGCTAAAGATGACATTAAGGCTGCCAGGTTAAGGAGCGCCAGCTTGGACGAGCTGCTCTTGCGAATGAATGTAAGCAGCTGCCGAGATAAACTGACCACTAGTTATTGTACGCGGTTCACTACTGAGGGACTACAAACAGACAGCTCAGCCATATCAGCGTACGTTAGGGGAAACACACTCAGTGGGAGGATGGCAACGTGGCATCGTAGCAGTTAATGCAAGGGGATTTCAATAGAGTATTCTTCTAACGTCTTCAGAAATGGATCGCAAACAATGAATGGACTTTGTTGGGGTGGTTGGTTAAGCCACAGTCTTAACCTCCGCCATGATGAGACTACAAAAAGGGACGGATATTCATTCATAGCGAGAGTTCTACCCTGTTTTCTGTATGCACCAATACAAAATGTAAGTTGATTCACCGCACATGGAGGTGAAATTACAGTGTAGGCTCACCGGACAAACAATGAGTCACCTTGGGTGTTTAAGGTGGTAGTAACCTCAGGCTCCTGTAGATGGCGCTGTACGAGGATGATGGGGCTATAAACCCCTGTGGGGTGTGAGTGATGGGATCCATAGATTGGGAAGAGGTGGTACAGTGCTGGGAACGCCTCGTTCCATGTGTGGTAAACGCTCCAGAGCAGATGTTAATGATTGACTAAAAGGAGGGACTGCATGTGGGCGTGGCCAAAGACCATAGTGTGAAGGAAGCAGCTGAATCTGCAGGTGTATGGAAGCGTACGGTCATACGGGTCTACCAGCAGTGGATACAATCCCAGTCTACAGGGAATTCTCCTCGGAACCGTGCCAGGGAAGGCCTCCACCAAATCTGGACAGACTGTGGGATTCTTTGATGTGAGAGAGTCTGAACATTGATGTGGCCACATCCAGAGCCTTGTCCAGTCCATGCCCAGTCCAGGCCCAGCTGTTATTGGTGCTGGTGGGGGTGTTACAGGCTATCAGGTTTCAGTCCCAGGGTGACTAAGTATTTGTCTGGTGAGCTTAGTATTGAGAGGAATTTGGCCCAAATCTGAAAGCAGCATGAGAGCAAATTTAAAGTAAATAAGAAAAGGTTCTTCAAAGGCCATAACAAAATAATATCATAAGTATCTTATATATGGAGCTCTCGTTCGGTGTCTTATCTGTGTCATGCTGTCTTTGATCAGAAACACTAGTTTTGGTCTCTACATGAAGAAAGATTGGATTAAATCAGCAGCTTAGCACATGTTCCGTGTTTCCAATGTGGTGGGCATCCGTGAAGGACATGGACTCTACTCAGAACATGGAGTCCAGTCAGAACATGGACTCTACTCAGAACATGGAGTCCAGTCAGAATGTAGAGTACAGTCAAAACACGGAGTCCAGTCAGAATGTAGAGTCAAATCAAAACATGGAGTCCAATCAAAACATGGACTCCAGTCAGAACATGGACTCCAGTCAGAACATAGAGTCCAGTCAAAACAAGGACTCTAGTCAGAACACAGAGTCCAATCAAAACATGGAGTCCAGTCAGAATGTAGAGTCCAATCAAAACATGGAGTCCAGTCAGAACATAGAGTCCAGTCAGAACATGGACTCCAGTCAGAACATAGAGTCCAGTCAAAACAAGGACTCTAGTCAGAACACAGAGTCCAATCAAAACATGGAGTCCAGTCAGAACATAGAGTCCAGTCAGAACATGGACTCTAGTCAAAACATGGACTCCAGTCAGAACATAGAGTCCAGTCAAAACATGGACTCTAGTCAGAACACAGAGTCCAATCAAAACATGGAGTCCAGTCAGAACATAGAGTCCAGTCAAAACATGGACTCTAGTCAGAACATGCACTCCAGTCAGAACATGGAGTCCAGTCAAAACATGGAGTCCAGTCAAAATACAGAGTCCAATCAAAACACAGAGTCCAATCAAAACATGGAGTCCAGTCAGAACGTAGAGTCCAGTAAGAACATAGAGTCCAGTCCGAATATAGACTCCAAAGAAAACATAGACTCAAGACAAAACAGGTGTCTGATGAATGACAGCTTGACCTGGGAAACTGAGCATCAGTAAAAAGACCTGCTAAAATAATTACAATACTAACAAAAAGCCATAAATCATTTCTGTTCCATCTTCTTCCTTGTGTGCATGTGACCTAGTCAGCATCCAAGAGCATCATGGTAAATTGGTGCTGCGATATCATTAAACCCCGTTCATTCAGTCTTTTATGCACATGTCCTTCCTTTGATGTCGTTTGCTTAAAGGCGACAGGGGGCTTGGCACATGTTGTCTTGTGGTTGAGCTCACTTTGCACCAGAATAAGAGAAGGATATAAAAAGACTCGTTTTTTTTTTTTTCTCCATTTTAAACAAAGACCTCTCCCTCCTACAAACCGAAGCTCGGAATTAAAGTTGCACCGGAACGCCACATGACGGAACATCCCGATTAAAAACCCCGTAGATGGATTATGGTGTTGTGCACATAAGGGCCGGGTGAGGGACTTTATTTAAGAGTAGAAAGCAGCACCATATACAGTAGTTGAATACTATTAAAGTGTCTTTTGCACCTGCATGTCCCAGACTACATTAGAAGTGGTAAGACCTTGAGGAAGATTGGTGTGCCACAAGCTGATTGGCGCTGTATATGATGGGAGCTAAAACAAACGGAATCTGGGTTCCGGGTTTTGTGGGCGAGTGAGTATGGCGTGACGGTAGAGAGGAATGGGTGGGGGGTAAACCGGTGTGTGGCCTTTAGAAGCGATCTCAGTAGCGTTCTTTGCAATTCAACTGCAACATTATCATGTGTGTGTCAACATCAACATTTCCCTTGGAAATACAAACAGGAATCGATTGAGGTGCAAAAATGCTTCGTATAATTTGATCATATAAAATAATATATCAATATATTCTCTTTTCTATCTAGCATATCGAGTCTACTGTTTGTAAAAGGATAAATAGTGGATCATTTCAAATTGAGACGATTCGTGTAAAAGTTTAGCTTTGTCCGTTTTCGTTCCCGACCGAGCGCCTCTTTAGCATCTCGTCATCACCACCTCCAACAGCTCGGAGGTCACCTTCCAAAAGAGAGGCTTGATCTGTGGCCACGTACCGCAGAGCTTTGTGACTCACCCTGAATGTGTTCTAGTCACACCATGCACAGTCCACCAAAGGCCCACTTCCCTCTGTCTCCATAAAGGGCAACAAAATCGAGGAGGGAGGCCGCTGCGGAGGTCGCGGGATGACGGGTTGTTCGTGGAGTCGTATGTGCATCGAGAGATCAGGACAGGGCGCTGAAACGTGAGTGAAGAGCGGAGCAAGACGGTGGATGGTTTCTGTAGTAGCAGCACGCACAGGTGAGAGGATGGCACGGTTGGACGGTTGAGTGCGGGTTTCATAGTCGCGTCTGGGCCTCGGGGATGTAGATCTCTATACTGTCCGCCCGCTCGGTGGCTGAGTTCTGGCGGAACGACGCTGCCCGTTTGGCGGCCATCAGCCTGCGGCGGGCCTCCTGCCTCTGCCGGTCCTGCAGGTCCAGAGAGCGTTCGCGAGTCATTGCCCCACGACCTTTAGGGGGCCTCTTTGGCATGGGAGGAGGCCACTTCCTCTCCTGAAGGTAGAAACCACCGAAAAAGAGATAAGGAGAGAGAGAGAGAGGGAGAGAGAGGGAGAGAGAGAGAGAGAGAGAGAGAGAGAGAGAGAGAGAGAGAGAGAGAGAGAGAGAGAGAAAAAGAGAGAGGGAGAGATAACATGAGAAAAAGAGAGGGAAAAAAAGAGGGAGGGAGAGAAAAAGACATGAGAGAGAGAAAAGAGCAGGAGAGAGGGAGAGGGAGAGAAAGAGATAAGGAGAAAAACAGAAAGAGAGAGAGAGAGAAAGAAAAAAGGGGAGAGAAAGATTGAAAAGGAGAGAGAAAGGGAGATAAAGAGAGAGAGAGAGAGAGAGAGGAATAAGCAGAGAAAGTGAGGCAGAGAGAAAGCGAGAGGAAGAAAGAGGAAAGAGAGGGAGAAAGATGGGAAAAAGAAAGAGGGAAGGAAAGAGCGAGGGATGTGGAGAGAGATATAAAGAGGGAAAGAGAGAGAGAAAGAGATAAGGAGAGAAAAAGAAAGACAGACAGAGAAAGAAAGAGGAAAAAGAGAGAGGAAGAAAGAGATGGGAAAAGAGAGGAGAAAAGAGAGAGGGAGGGAACAAGAGAGAAAGAGAGAGAGAGAGAGAGAGAGAAGAAGGAAGAAAAGAAAAAAGAGGGAGAAAAAGAGAGAAAGAAGGGCAGTGAGAGAGGAAGAGAGATAGAGACAGATAGAAAAAAGAGAAAGAGAGATAGAAAGTTGGGTGAGGGAGGAGAAAGACAGGATGAGAGAGCCCATCATTTCTTCAGCATCCATATAACCACCGGCCACTTCATAATGTACCTACACTTAGTGTCTCATCAGCCATACAGGACACTCTGTCGTCCTACAGGGGGCGGATCATTCTCAGCACTGCAGGGACACTGACGTGGCGTGTTAGTGTGTGTGGTGCTGGTGTGAGTGGATCAGATGCAGCGGTGCTGAGTGCAGATTGATGGGGAAAGCTTGACGGTGTACAGTGCTCAGTGAAAACGCTACTGCAGGAGCAGATTCTGAATATTGGCCAGTGTGTATTAACAGCAGTCAGTACAGCTCTGGAAATAAATAAAAGCCCACTCCAGCTTTCTTCTTAAACCAGCATCTCCACATGTACAGCAGGTTCTCAGTGAGGAACCGAAGGTTGGGTTCTAGCTTCACTGGCAGATACAGTGAGCGTCTGGTTCATAAGAACAAGGTCCAGCAGCCAACACACAGGACAACACAGCTACAGACTGGCAGAGGGCCAAACCCACTCTCTACTGACCGTGATGAGCGCCACCTCATTCCAATGTCCCTTACCCACCGTAAGATGACCTCGAGTGACCTCCAGAGAGACTGGCGAGCGGTGGCTGGGGTGGAACGCACAGCGAGCATGGTTCTAAAAACAGGCTTCTGGAGGTCATTAGTGATTTTCTAAATACACAGATCTAATACAATATCTGATCTGGAGTTTGGGAGGCATGGTTCCAGTAGTGTAGAGAATCAAACAGAACCAACACGAACCCAGAACCGGTACAACTAGAGACACTGATCAGGTACAGGTGGGCTATTAAATATTTCCAGAGCTGTACATAGTGATGAGTTGTGATTGTGATACAGCCCAGTTCAGACAGTAGGAGGTCAGTACTGTCTCTGAAACAGGTAAGACAGATCGCACATGGCGCTCTAACACAACGCAGCTGTAACAGTCTGCCACTTTCAGAGATGGAATGGTAGAAGCCAGTGGATGGAGTCGTAGCAACTTGCCTTCTCCTCTGGACGCTCCACAAGCCTCCACTCATTGCTCTTGATCTGCTGCAGCTCGTCAAACTTGGCAGTGACGTCGTCGATAGAGAGCTGTAGAAGGTCCCAGAATCCAGCCAGATCCTGAGAGGTGGGCCTGGGCATAGCGCTAGGGTCCTGGGGGAAGCGTTACCTTCATTTAACTTCACAGTGTCACACAGAATGCTGATTGTGTTCTGAGGCTCTGATCCGTCATAGGAAGCTGCTGGACTGAATGAGCCACCACTAGAGGTCACCACCTTACTTCACTTTGGGAACCTGCACTGTTACTACTACTACTACTGCTGCTACCACCACTATGTGGAATGCAGTCTCTATCAATGTCAGACATTAACGCAAAGCATTGCTGTAGCACCTGTCACTTCACGGCCCTCACTTCTAGAGTCAATGTAATTAGCTGCGTTAAATCTTCCCAGACGATGCAGCTCTGAAAGCAACAGCTACTTTATAATCTGGTATTTGACCAGAAAAATACAGGACAGGCTAAATAAATCAAATTTAAAGAGCAGATTTTATTATTACGGTGATGTTTGATGGTGGACTTACCAGATTTTGCTGACACAGCCAATAAAACTGCTGGAATTTCTGGGACATGAGAAGTTGTGCGCTGCCCACAGCACTTCGGATCTTTCCTAAAACTGAGAGTACAGTGATGAGTGGATGAATGAAAGCAATGTTGATGGTTCACTTATTGATTTTGATTATTATCACATTATTTTTGGCTATTTCTCGTCATTTAGAGACACTCCATTGGTCAATCTCCTCTCCTTTCCACAAGCACCACGAACATGGCAGGGCAAGACTCAGGCTGTATTGGAAATGGCGTACTACATACCACTCACATACTAAACCTACCTAAACGTAGTATGTAGTATGTGACCAAACTGTAAATCTGTAGTGTACTGGAGATCCTCGGATGGTGTTCTACTCCAGTCAGAGGTTCTAGTGTACAGGGGGAGCTATCTTCATGGTGTACTGCATTTAGGGTGGCCACTTTCAAACCCCAAAAAGGAGGACATCCCACCAGCAAAAGGAGGACGTCAAAAAAGGGACGGAGGCGAGCATAACAATAGAACAGAATTAAAATCATAACCTAACATATACAACTCAAATTATGCTTTACTCACCTGCTTTACTTACTGACTAGCATTTAGAGGGCTGACCTGCCGTTAACCTGACCTCACATGACCTTGGTAAACCAATGAAAGGCATTAGGCATTTCTTTTGACACAGATGTGAGCCAATGGTGCTAATTATGTTCACAAGTGAACATTTTAAATAGTTAATCTAGACAGTGGATACAGTAATAACAGCTCTGAGGTAAATGTGCGGTAACTGGTCATGTGACTGTATTAGTATACTACACAGAACTTGTTAGTGTACTGTATACCACACACAGGGGGCGTATACCGTAACAAGTTCTGACCTACAGTGTAGTATACTAATACAGTCACATGACCAGTTACCTCACATTTACCTCAGAGCTGTTATTACTGTATCCACTGTTTAGAGCTAGCTGCTGCTAACGCTGCTCAGTTCCCCTGAGATACGGTTAGCCTAGCTGTTAGCTCCCCTCGGCTATTTCACTCTAAAACTGATCCTCTAAAGCGAGTTCATCTTTTATTAATCTTCAGACCTGTATATTTAACTTTCTGAGGCTCATTCTGATGAACACACACCCCACTACAATCACTACACCCTCATTTGTATTTGGAGTGGGCTGCGTTTATTTTTGTAAGCTTTAGTGGAAAAAAAACTCTTCACTGTTGTCAGTCGACTTGAAGAGTCTCAGATTCGACTCGCTAACTTCTAGAGGGCAGCCCTATTTCCTTGACACCGGTTCTGGACTGTCCTATTAACATTAAAACCCTTTTATATATCAGTGAGCGTTTGGTTGATCACAGCTGCAATACACATTATGTGTTGCAGGAGACCGCAGGAGAAAGGTAGCTTCGTAGGCTAACTGTTTTTAGCAGCCGGCTAACGTGAAACAGTGCTGTTGCGCACACAGCACGGCCAAACCAGACAGGAAGCGCTGATTTCCCAACAGGTCTAACAGGGGGAGGGTGCATGTCTGGAGTGGGAGAATCACTTTGAGGTCTTCTACACAGACAGCGTCAGGTATACTGGAGTTCTCGTGCCCCTAACTACTAGGGCGGAAATGATAGCCCCTAAGTGTGAAATCACAGGGGTCCTGGGTAATCTGGGACGCCTTGATGGCTGATAAAGTGAAAGGTGTCTACAAACTTTTGGACATGCTGGGTACTTTGCTGAACCCTCCCTACACAACATGGCAGCATGAAGTCAGTGTGTCCCCATAATGAATATGGATTCCTGGGGAGCAGTGTGAGCATGTGCCTGAACACTCACTCTCCTCGGACAAGTCGTGCTCCTCGGCCTCGCGCTCCATCTCCTTACACCAGCCCTCCATGCGTTTGGTCTCGTTGTGGAGGAGTTGCATGTACCAGCTGCCATCTCGGCGCAGTGGCGACACGCGGCCCGTCTCAGCCTCCTCTAGCGAGGGTTCCACCAGCCAGGGTTCGGGCTGAGGGCTGGGCGGGCCGCTGGACGGCCTGTAGTCCTCACGGTAGCTGAAGAGACCCTGCGTGCGCACAGTGCGGACGGCGCCGTACTGCGTGGGAGTGCTGGGTTCGGAGTGCCGCTGGAAGCCCCCAAACTGCAAGCTTTTATCCTCCATCGAAGGGAAGCCCTCCAGCTCCATGTCCGCCTGCACTGCCGTGGTCACGCTGTTGGAGCGCTTGAAGCGGCCGTGTCTGAAAACACACACAGAGGGAGTCATGATGGAAGACAGACTAGAGCTAAAGCTACCGAAGACACGGCTGGGTGTGTAGAGTGTACTACAGTGAACATTACTCATATCCAGACATACATGAATAATAATATTTACAATAACAGTCACATTATAATCATAGTAAGTATAAAGTATTTAATTACCAATAAATATTATATACCCCACACTACAGGACACTGAGTCGTCCACCCCACACTACAGGACACTGAGTCGTCCACCCCACACTACAGGACACTGAGTCGTCCACCCCACACTACAGGACACTGAGTCGTCCACCCCACACTACAGGACACTGAGTTGTCTAATCCACACTACAGGACACTGAGTTGTCTAATCCACACTACAGGACACTGAGTCGTCTACCCCACACTACAGGACACCGAGTCGTCCACCCCACACTACAGGACACTGAGTCATCTAACCCACACTACAGGACACTGAGTCATCTAACCCACACTACAGGACACTAAGTTGTCTAATCCACACTGTAGGACACTGAGTCGTCCACCCCACACTACAGGACACTGAGTCGTCCACCCCACACTGTAGGACACTGAGTCGTCCACCCCACATTACAGGACACTGAGTCGTCTAACCCACACTACAGGACACCGAGTTGACCAACCCACACCACAGGATACAGAGTCGTCCACCTTACACTACGGATACAGAGTCGTCCACCCCTCACTACGGGATACAGAGTCGTCTACCCCACACTACAGGATACAGAGTTGACCAACCCACACCACAGGATACAGAGTCGTCCACCTTACACTACGGATACAGAGTCGTCCACCCCTCACTACGGGATACAGAGTCGTCTACCCCACACTACAGGATACAGAGTCGTCCACCCCTCACTACGGGATACAGAGTCGTCCACCTCACACTATAGGATACAGAGTCGTCCACCCCTCACTACGGGATACAGAGTCGTCTACCCCACACTACAGGATACAGAGTTGTCCAACCCACACTACAGGACACTGAGTCGTCCAACCCACACTATAGGACACTGAGTCGTCTACCCCACACTACAGGATACAGAGTTGTCCACCTCACATTATAGGATATGGAGTTATCCACCACACACTATAGGATACGGAGTCGTCCAGCCCACACTACATGATACTGAGTCGTCCACCTCACATCACCGGACACTGAGTCATCTAACCCACACTACAGGACACTAAGTTGTCTAATCCACACTGTAGGACACTGAGTCGTCCACCCCACATTACAGGACACTGAGTCGTCTAACCCACACTACAGGACACCGAGTTGACCAACCCACACCACAGGATACAGAGTCTAAATTTTGGATTATAGATGCCCCACATATGGGGGAATATGGGAAGATAATCCTTTAGAGATCTCTCTCTCATGAGAGTTCTTGCGATGGTCAAACATATGAATGTGGACTAGGCGTTAGAATGGTAGCACTAATCTGACAGGGCAGACAGCGGGAGGAAGTCAGCCACTGGAGAAAAGAAGAGTGAAAATGAAATGTAACAACAAGTATTAGTAATAAGAGTCTCAGTTAGACACACAACACGGCGCTCACCGTTTCTCGTCCTCTACCTGGATCCCCACTGACTGATACTGCGGCAGGCGTTTGCTCTCTGGCTCTGAGTCTGTGGCTGCTTCCACCTGGACAGGGGAGAAATATATTCAACAAAGGTAAACAACCGTTTGAACTAGTTCAGCCTGTCAGCAGACGACAGCTCCCCCCGGCGCCAGAAGAGCCGCTAGCGTATGGAGGTCAGGGTGGGGAGGGGATGGGTGATGGATGTGAGGCTGGAGGTGTGCTAAAACTCACTGATCCTGAGAGAACGGCTGCAGCTGCTTCAGGCGCAATCCTTCACCCACCCAACGTTCTCCATCAGTCTTTCTGCCAGTTGGCAAATACCCTTAATGTTCTAAATGAGGGAAAAGCTCAAGATTTAAGGTGACATTAGTGATTTTATTGTAGAGTTATGACATCATTGGCACCATCATTGTACCTGGTGCTGCCACAGTTATCCACGCCCCCTAGTGTCCATAAGAGCAAAACTGCACCTAAAGCTTTCATCTCTGAGAGAGAGGAGAACATCAAGCTCCACTCCTGCTACAGACCTGAGAACATCCACAGGTGTTTCTGTCCATCCTTCTTCCACTGTGAGAAGACACCTCAATGCTATGGGTCTGAAAGGATGCGTAGCTGTTCAAGAAGCCTTTACTATCCCTGGCCCACAAAATCTCCAGATTTGAATCCTCATGAGGATCTCTGGAACTACCTGGAACAACCAGGAAAACGCCAGGGCAGGCATCCACCAAATCGGGCCCAACTGCATAACTGCACAGAGTGCACACTGACTAAACATTGATGTGACCTACATCCAGAAACTTGTCCAGTCCATGCCCAATCCAGTCACATCTATCTATCTATCTATCTATCTATCTATCTATCTATCTATCTATCTATCTATCTATCTATCTATCTATCTATCTATCTGTCTGTCTGTCTGTCTGTCTGTCTGTCTATCTATAGATGGGCTTAAATGCTTTAATGTGTTGTTTTATTGGTGTTAGCTGGTGTAAAGTATGATAGTAACTCTCCTTAGGAACTGAAAACTGAACTGAAAGTTGCACCTGGGAGCCATTTTTCAAGCCAGCGTTGGACTCAGTCTTTGAAAAGCCATGCGCTACGACTTGGACCATCTGTTGGGTAAATCGTGTGCAGAGTGTTTGTCGTAAGCATGACAGGGGTTCACCGCCATGTATGCGCTGCCCGCCTACCAATAATATCAGGTGGAATGGAGTTACGCAACTTTTGGCTTTGATACATCATCGGTTATCAGAAATTTTTTTTAAAAAAATTTACATTTTAGCTACAGCTATATTGTAAGACATTTGCTTGAAATAGGCCAAATCTGGACACAAGTCCAATAATCTTACAACAATCAGATCAGCAAATATGCAAATTTTAATCTAACAACGCTAGATGGAGAGGACGGACTGTTTCCTCAGTAACCATTACAGTGATCCACTCTGCCGTAAGAGGACCATTACAGTGATCCACTCTGCCGTAAGAGGACCATTACAGTGATCCACTCTGCCGTAAGAGGACCATTACAGTGATCCACTCTGCCGTAAGAGGACCATTACAGTGATCCACTCTGCCGTAAGAGGACCATTACAGCGATCCACTCTGCTGTAAGAGTACCATTACAGTGATCAACTCTGCTGTGAGAGGACCATTACAGTGATCAACTCTGCTGTAAGAGTACCATTACAGTGATCCACTCTGCTGTAAGGGACCATTACAGTGATCAACTCTGCTGTGAGAGGACCATTACAGTGATCCACTCTGCTGTAAGGGACCATTACAGTGATCAACTCTGCAGTAAGGGACCATTACAGTGATCAACTCTGCAGTAAGGGACCATTACAGTGATCAACTCTGCTGTGAGAGGACCATTACAGTGATCCACTCTGCTGTAAGAGTACCATTACAGTGATCCACTCTGCTGTAAGGGACCATTACAGTGATCAACTCTGCTGTGAGAGGACCATTACAGTGATCCACTCTGCTGTAAGGGACCATTACAGTGATCAACTCTGCAGTAAGGGACCATTACAGTGATCAACTCTGCAGTAAGGGACCATTACAGTGATCAACTCTGCTGTAAGGGACCATTACAGTGATCAACTCTGCAGTAAGGGACCATTACAGTGATCAACTCTGCAGTAAGGGACCATTACAGTGATCAACTCTGCTGTAAGAGGACCATTACAGTGATCAACTTTGCAGTAAGTAGACAGTTACAGTGATCCACTTTGCTGTAGGAGGACCAGTACAGTGATCAACTCTGCTGTAAAGGGACAGTTATGATGATCAACTCTGCTGTAACAAACACATGACTGAGTTTCTCTGCATCACCAAACGTTAGCGATATCTCTCAAATAATAAAAAGCTACTTTAGTGGTTGTGTTTACATGTGGGTCAGAACAGAGCTCAGACTCTAAGAACACACCCAAGTTTCCCTACTTCGGGGTTGATATTCACAGCTAAAGAACAGAATCTGTCATGAAGCATTTTCTCCTGAGCAGCAAGAATCAGCATTTCAGCTTTTCCTTGATGTAGCTGTGGAGAATTTTGACAGTCATTAAGAAATCTGATACACGGCTTCTACTAAGTGGAGATCATCAGAGCGAATGGAAAAGTAGGATTAACAGTTCTAAATTAACACCAATGTGTTCAATACACCAAGCCATCACAGCGCTGAAAGGCACCAATGACAGATGACTATGTGAAAGGCAATGGTGAGAGGGATGAGTCTGAAGAGGGAGGAGGGAGCAGATCCAGTCACCCCCGCTGAATCTGTGCAGAAACAAGAAAGAGTGTTTGGGTCATTTTGATTATGTTATGTTATGAGTTGATTTAAGAGAGCCGATATGACAAGGGTGTTGCTGTAACACAAAGAAATCGAACCACAGCTCAAAAAGCTAATCCTGCGCAAATCTTTGCTGAGAGTGGCCCCGGCGCCCACATTCCTCAGTAATGACTTTGTTAGTCATTCTGATAAATGCAAGCCGTGTTGGTGTGGCAGGCAGCGGAGCAGCTGGTGCCGCCTCTGTGGGAGCGGACGTCTATAGCACATTAGCATCATTAATCCTCGTAGCTCAGGCTCGGCTCGGGTCATTCCGGCAGCCCGTCCTCGGCTCCACTGCATCACGACTCCCGCTCCCAATTTATGGCACCCACAATGCACCGGCTCAGCGGGGTGAGTCATTCTCTATTTGTATGCTCCAGGTCGCTCCCGGCTCTTCTTGTGCAGGAGTGGGCGAGCGAGCGAGTGAGCAGCTGGGATATAAATAAACCGGGGTGAAATGAGGTTACCTGAATTCCAATGGAGGAGCGTGGGGTCTTGAGGTATTCCTCCGCTTTGGACACCAGGATGGCCTTGTCGCAAGTCTGCACCGAGGTGTAGCTGCCCGTGAGCCGCTTGGTCTCCATGGCCAGCGTGACGGCCTTGGCGCTGTCGAGGCTGTCGGTGGACGTGTAGATGGCCCTGCCCAGGCTGTCTGTGGTCCAAAGCCCGCCGCGGGGCAGGCGTCCCTCGTGATAGGCGTCCTGCGTGGACTCCGTGCTGCTCTGGGCCGTTACTGAGATGATAGGCTTGGTGGCACTGCGGGGTGGCACGGGGGGAGGCGTCTTCTTATAGCCGGGCGTGTATGTCACCGCTGCTTCTGGACATAAAGAGGGCACAGGACAGAAAGGCCGCTCGATTATGACACTGATTATGAGACTCATAGGCGGCACGTGAGCAGGGTAATACGACAGAGGTGTAGTGAATGGACTGGAAGTGTAATGAGAGGTTGAGAAGTCAGGAGGGCTGGTACCGTGTGAGAACGCCACACAGCCGCAGCCTCTGGCCGTGTCCTACAACGCTGCAGCATTTTAACAGCTTGTCTTTCAGGTAGCTCGGGGGGGGTTCGAGGGAAGTATAGTTCCTTTTGAAGTGGAAATGAGAATATGACGGTAATCTGCCCAGATGGCATCTACAGCGAGATGCGCTTTAACGAGCGGCACACACACTTCAGAGCAAGGGCTTCAAAGATATCTGGGCAACGGGACGTAGTCCTCAATACACAGACATGATTTATGGTTCTCCTGCTATCATAAACTCCTTCACTGTTAGGTAATTACACTCATACAGGGATCACATGACCAGTCAAAAGTTCAGACACGGCTCCTCATAGCAGGTTCTCCTGATGTTGATCTTAAAGCTTTACTGTAGAATAAAACTGGAGGTAACTGTACCAAACTATAAACTAGCCCTCATGGAATTATACCGTCCACCTTAAAACCCTCCAGAATGGAATTATACAGTCCACCTTAAAACCCTCCAGAGTGGAACTTTACAGGATAGTCTTGTTAGCCTTACTGATAACTAGTGTTCTTAAGGCTACACAGCTGTTTAGTCCTGATCCCTTGAGTTCCCTTCGCCTTGTGCATTTGGAGAAGCTCTTCCTCTTACTATTCAAGGATTCATGGAGACTTTATTATCATTCGCATCACAAGTAGTACATGGGGTGTAACGGAATTGTAGGACTCAAGGAACCAGTTATACCCAAGCAGCAGTACTTAAAAAAAATATATATACATATATATATATATATAAAATATAGAAGGAAAGAGCAGCAAGGAAATTGAAAAGGTAGCAGCGGAGTGTATGTAAAGTGATAAACATGTGACCCCGACGTGATTAAACATCTCCCTGAGTTCTCCTGCTGTTTCTCTACCATCTGATTTCACCAAACGTTTAAGGGATCGCTGATCACCATCATTCAAGTTTTTTTCCCGATCACATTTGTTCCACTTTTTAATAACGCTAGGACAGGTCTTAACCCGATTTTACTAGTTTCAGGATCTCCGGAGATGTTTTCTCTTGATGCCGATAACTTGACACTTCTAAAACAGATTGGAACCTCCATGGGTCATCCTGTTAGCGCAGCTCCATTGGCAGACGGCTGCACCACGCAGGACTACATGCACACAGACCGTTACCACGACTGTCCTTAACACCACGTCACCGTCACCAAAGACTGCAGTGGTGTCGTACCAGACTGTCATGGAGTGACTCAGAACGGCAGCGGGTCATCTTCAGTGACGAGTCCCGCTTTAGTCTTGGTGGAGACGCCCAACGAATCCGTGTGTGGAGGCACCGTGGTCAGCACCAAGATGGACGGTTTGTTGTCACACGTCCAGAAGGCCTGGTGTCCCTCCACCTCTACCCCTACCGCACCATCTGCAGGAACTGTGTGAGGATGTTCAAGCTGCATGGGATGGATTATCACAGGACTCCATTAGGAACCTCTACAGCTCCATACCGAGACGTCTGGCGTGTTGGGTTAGCAAACACGGCGGCCCGACGCCATACTGAGAGACAGACTTCTGTATGTGTAGCTCAATAAATATTGATCATATCAGTCTAAATTTATCATCAGTTATTGATCCTGGTACCTTTATCTTCTGCTTTGTACACTTCCTTGATGATGGGTGTACAAGCACGTATACAAACCACAAAGCAGCCTCCAATTCCACCAAAGGACAAGGGCATTGAAACATAAGGAAATCTATATTCCTAGATTTTCCCACTGACAATAACCGACCTGAACACAAAACTCCCGTGATCAAAGAAAGCGCACAGACCCTCAGCCAGCCCGGGTTTATAGTTACCTTCTTCACACAGTAATAAATCAGTTCTCCTGGGGGAAAGAGCGGAGCTCTACTCTGATGAATCTGCATTTCACAAACCAGCAGCGCAACACAACAGTTAGCAGTTAATAAAGCTCATAACGTGCTCACTGCCCAAATGTGCACACTGACATTTTCATAGTGAGCAATATGTCAACCAAAGCATGGAAATAGAAGCTGTGCACCCTTAGAAACCTGTGGGATGAGTCACAGAGAGGAGAAGGAGGAAGACACAGAGGCAGAGGAGGGAGAGAGAGACAGACACACAGAGAGAGAATATGATTCACAGCACAGATTAAAATAGAAACCAAAAAAGAAAAGCAACTTGTGCAACACTGCCGCCCCATTCATTACCGAACCCGGCCCACTCACGGCTCTGCCTGCGTGCTGCAGCTTAATCACTCGGGCTGCGTTTCTGTGAATGAACCTGTGAGAAGCTGGAGGACTACAGCGGATAAGACCACAGTGTATCGGGTAAGGTCCTACAACCAGTGCTTCACCATCAAAGTAACAGCTGCACCCAGAAGGAGGTGTGGGAGTGCGGTGGTGTTGGGAAGGAAGATAAAGGTGACCAGGATCAATAACTGATGATAAATTTAGACTGATATGATCAATATTTATTGAGCTACACATACAGAAGTCTGTCTCTCAGTATGGCGTCGGGCCGCCGTGTTCGCTAACCCAACACGCCAGACGTCTCGGTATGGAGCTGTAGAGGTTCCTGATGGAGTCCTGTGATAATCCATCCCATGCAGCTTGAACATCCTCACACAGTTCCTGCAGATGGTGCGGTAGGGGTGGAGGTGGAGGGACACCAGGTCTTCTGGACGTGTGACAGCAGACCGTTCATCTTGGTGCTGACCACGGTGCCTCCACACACGGATTCGTTGGGCGTCTCCACCAAGACTAAAGCGGGACTCGTCACTGAAGATGACCCGCTGCCATTCTGAGTCACTCCATGACAGTCTGGTACGACACCACTGCAGTCTTTGGTGACGGTGACGTGGTGTTAAGGACAGTCGTGGTAACGGTCTGTGTGCATGTAGTCCTGCGTGGTGCAGCCGTCTGCCGATGGTGCTGCACTAACAGGAGGACTCATGGAGGACACCACTGCTCGCTGGAGGTCTGTAATGGAGGCTGTTGGGTCAGTCAGGTACAGAGATAAGACCCGTCCTTGCTTACGTCACATGAGCGGCCGAGTCTCGCAATGTCAAACCTACACACCAAGTTTCATTCCTGTTGGCTGATTCCTTGTGGGTGCAGCTATTTGTAGTACTATTCATTTGATGATGAATGTATATATAAAAACATTATATATTTCACTCAATCAAATTCTCACAGCAATGTTCCAACATCAGTACCTGTCCTCACTAACACTCAATCAACTACTCACAGCAATGTTCAACATCAGTACCTGTCCTCAATAATGCTTAATCAAATTCTCACAGCAATGTTCAACGTCAGTACTATACGTCCCTCATCGTCAATCAAACCCTCACAGCAGTTTGACATCAGTACCTGACCTCACTAATACTCAATTAAATCCTCACTGCAGTGTTCCAACATCAGTACCTTACACCCTCCATCATCGATCAAATCCTCACAGCAATGTTTGACATCAGGACCTGGCATCAATAATACCTAATCAAACCCTCACAGCAATGTTCAACATCAGAACCTGTCCTCAATAATGCTTAATCAAATTCTCACAGCAATGTTCAACATCAGTACTATACGTCCCTCATCGTCAATAAAACCCTCACAGCAATGTTCAACATCAGTACCTGACCTCACTAATGCTCAATCAACTCCTCACAGCAGTGTTCAACCTCAGTACCTGTCCTCAATAATGCTTAATCAGATTCTCACAGCAATGTTCAACATCAGTACCTTACGTCCCCCATTGTCGAGCAAATCCTCACAGCAATGTTCGACATCAGGACCTGTCCTCAATAATGCTTAATCAAATTTTCACAGCAATGTTCCAACATCAGTACCTGGCCTCAGTTATACTCAATCAAATCCTCACTCCAATGTTCCAACATCAGTACCTGACCTCACTAATACTCAATCAAATCCTCACTGCAATGTCACAACATCAGTACCTTACGTCCCTCATCATTGATGAAAACCTCACAGCAATGTTCAACATCATTTTTGACCTCACAAACCCTCCATGAAATCCTCACACCAAGGTTCCAACATCTAGTGTAAAGCCTTGCCAGAGGAGTAGAGGCCGTTACTGCTCCAAAGCAGGACCGTGTTAAGTTCCAAACCCCTGAGATCAATCACAAGACTATGTGACTATCACCATGTCATTGGTGTCCTACAGTCCCAACCATCAAAATAACGTCCTCAGACTGAAGAGGATCTGAGCGGCAGCGGCTGGAGTTCACTAGTCCAACCCGACTGAGAGGCGGGATCTGGCTAACCGGATGCTGGTTCACGACTCTGTTCAGTAGTCAGTTATATAATAAATCAATCCATGTGTATTTTATTACTGTCGTTAAGAGTGTCCTGCAGTGTTCAGAGTCATTCCAACAGATTCCCATACGCTCATCAACACTGGGCCATATGGCTCCTGACGTTCCGTTGCATCATAAGAACTCGTTTGTGGCACACAGAACTGTGAACAATGGTGGCACAGGAATTCAAGGCAAGACCCTCCAAAGTGACGACGTGCTGAGCACGACATGTGGAAGCGGAGGCAGCTCTACACTGCAGCGCTACACTGCAGCGCAACAACGATGCCCAAGCAAAACCAAAACTCAAAACTCTAAAACTCGTTCCAACACTGTTCTGCTCCTGCTGGATGTTCATGAGAGCCTAAGTGGCTAATGTCAGCCCAGTAGAGGAAATGTTTTCACACAAGAGAGAGGACTTCGTGGAGAAGAGGAACATTTCAGTGATGTTAAGTACAGTGCAGTCATGAAACTGTAAGGCTCCAGACTCACGCAGGGGAGATCACTGAACACTATTCTATGATGCTATCAGGAAGTTGAAGTGTGAACACAGCATGATACACAGGCGTAAACTTAGGAACATGACAGACGTTCAGAAACGACGTTCCCCTCAGGCTGCCTTCACAAGGCAGAGCTGATGTGACCTGGGGTACCTACGGGCTGGAGGTTAAGGACCTCAGGGTTCCCAGCTCGATCCACTGAACCTACAGGACACGACTGTAGTGTCCTAACACTCAACTGTTCCCCTGGCACCATGGAAGGGGCTGCCCACTGCTCCGGGCAATGTTCAACATCAGTACCTGACTGCTATCTAAACAGCTCATCCTTCTGGAATCCAAGGGGTGCGGGAGCCTATCCCGGCTCTTGTTGGGTGGAAGGCAGGAAACACGTTTCGGACAGGCCACCAGTCCATCACAGGGTAGACACACAGTGGCAGCTTAGCATCTCCAGGTCACCTGACTGCATGACTGTGAACTGGAAAACACGGAGGAGAAAACCAACACTGACACGTAGAGAACAAGCACACTCCACACAGGACGGACCCCAGGCACCCCAGCTGGGAATCAGTCTCAGGCCCGTCATGCTGTGAGGGGACACTGCTAGCCACTGGAACCCCTGACCTCCTCTGTGACACTGGCAGAGATGAAAGCGAAACCTCCAGGAGCAGAGCTGAAGCCATCAGCAGTCATGATCGTTTACTTCTAGATGACCCCCATATGTGTGCAGAAGCCGATCTGTTTAGATAATGCTCAATAGCTGCTGTGCGTACGGACCCGAAGCCAGGATACCAGTATGTACACTGATAATGAATTAACCAGGACAAAGATAACCTGACAACAAGTCAGTAGGGCGTGACGGACCCCACTGACCCGGAATCACTAGGCTCCTCACCTGTTGTCATGTCTGAGGGTTCCATGTTGGTAGTGCCATAATCATGTGATTAGCGACTAGTCAACGTCAAACTCGTTGTTTTTATCTCACGTTCATTTTGGTTTAGCAGTCTGAAGGTTTCCCACTGAGCTGTTAGCACTGTTGTAATGCTTGCTCCATCATTTAAGAACCATCATTGGGCTCAGACGCTTTTGGGAAACCCAGCCGTACTGAGCAACATATGTTAGCATGCTAACCAGTGAACTCCTGTCTCATAATACCACTTCATACCTCAAGAGGCGATAGTGAGCCACTGTAGCGCCGAGTTGTGAGCAGATGAAGAAGAAGCATGGCCTGATCTCAACGAGAGAAAAGGTTGGAAAGCAAAGATGTGACACCAACAGCAAAACAAGAGTTGCTTTCCACCGCTGGGGACGCTCTTGAAGAGAAAGTGAGGAAGTTTGACTGGGAAGTCAATGGAGGGAGGAATGGAGAGGGAGGAAGAAGGGGTCACAGGGTCTCAAATGGCATATTGCACAATACCTGTTTACTAAATCTACCTAAAAGTAGTATGTAGTATGTGACCAAACTGAACATCTGTATTGCACTGGAGAGACCTGGATGGTGTTCTACTCCAGTCAGAGGTTCTAGTGTACAGGTGGAGCTATCTTCATGGTGTACTGGACAGACCCGGATGGTGTTCTACTCCAGTCAGATGTTCTAGTATACAGGGGGAGCTATCTTCATGGTGTACTGGAGATACCCGGATGGTGTTCTACTCCAGTCAGAGGTTCTAGTGTACAGGTGGAGCTATCTTCATGGTGTACTGGAGAGACCCGGATGGTGTTCTACTCCAGTCAGAGGTTCTAGTGTACAGGGTGGAGCTATCTTCATGGTGTACTGGAGATACCCGGATGGTGTTCTACTCCAGTCAGAGGTTCTAGTGTACAGGTGGAGCTATCTTCATGGTGTACTGGAGAGACCCGGATGGTGTTCTACTCCAGTCAGAGGTTCTAGTGTACAGGGTGGAGCTATCTTCATGGTGCACTGGAGATACCCGGATGGTGTTCTACTCCAGTCAGAGGTTCTAGTGTACAGGGGCGCTATCTTCATGGTGTACTGGAGATACCCGGATGGTGTTCTACTCCAGTCAGAGGTTCTAGTGTACAGGGGCGCTATCTTCATGGTGTACTGGAAATACCCGGATGGTGTTCTACTCCAGTCAGAGGTTCTAGTCTACAGGGGGAGCTATCTTCATGGTGTACTGGAGATACCTGGATGGTGTTCTACTCCAGTCAGAGGTTCTAGTCTACAGGGGGAGCTATCTTCATGGTGTACTGGAGATACCTGGATGGTGTTCTACTCCAGTCAGAGGTTCTAGTGTACAGGGGACGCTATCTTTATGGTGTACTGGACAGACCCAGATGGTGTTCTACTCCAGTCAGATGTTCTAGTTTAGAGTGCGAGCTATCTTCATGGTGCACTGGAGATACCCGGATGGTGTTCTACTCCTAAACTGATGTTCTGTGAAGCTGCTTTGAGACAATGTTAATTGTAAAAAGCGCTATACAGATAAATATTGATTGATTGATTGATTGACATCACTTCCTGATCGGCACTGCGTTTGGTAGATGTTTAGGCGGGAATGTGTGAGACTGCACAGGCGCCTTAAATGGGATGAATCTAAGCATGCTGTTAGTAGGAGTTTCCCAAGCTGAGCATAACATAAACCATCATAAAGATTCTGAATGACAGCACCTTTTAAACACAATCACAGAAGGAGCTACGTTCGATATACATTACACATCATCAGCCAGTTGTGCAAAATATACTGTGATATGGAGATGTGAGTAACAGAGGAAGAGACCAGTGGAAACAAACAGCCTCAACTAAACATGGATTACAATACAGCTGATTATTAATTAAATAAATGATAAAATATTAATGATTGTAATTATTGTATTGTACTGCAACATTACTGTGGAGGTAATGAGTGAACCCACTCAGTGATTTGTATTACTGAGCAGCCTCTACGGTGCTGTGTTTGAAATCACGGCTATATCATTATCATGTCCTGAACTGTCATAGAGAAACATTTAACTTGACGCTACATATAACGTGAAGGACAGGCCTGTGTCTCAAATGTTAGTCCCGTCTTTACAGTAGAGAACATGAGGTGATCTAAAACAGCTCAGGTGTGAATGAACATGAATAGAATGAACCTTGTACAAGATAATGACAATACGTTAAATAAGAACCCCCACAGGACCACCACAGAGCAGGTATGATGTCTCAGCACTGCAGTATATGGGAAAACCTAAATGGCTCACAAGCTTTCAACCACTGCTGTAAACATTCAAGAGCTTCAAAGGTGCAGGATTTAACCAACACACAACTCCCATAACACTGATTTCAATTATTCTGAACCTAAAGACATATGCTTCACATACACTTCACAGGTTAGGACACTGTTGGGGTTTATTCTAAAGTTAGGACAGTGTTGGGGGTTATCCTAAAGTTAGGACACTGTTGGGGGTTATTCTAAAGTTAGGATGCTGTTGGGGGTTATTCTAAAGTTAGGACGCTGTTGGGGTTTATCTTAAAGTTAGGACACTGTTGGGGTTTATTCTAAAGTTAGGACAGTGTTGGGGGTTATCCTAAAGTTAGGACACTGTTGGGGGTTATTCTAAAGTTAGGATGCTGTTGGGGGTTATTCTAAAGTTAGGACACTGTTGGGGTTTATCTTAAAGTTAAGACACTGTTGGGGTTTTTATTTAAAAGTTAGGACGCTTTTGGGGGTTATTCTAAAGTTAGGACGCTGTTGGGGGTTATTCTAAAGTTAGGACACTGTTGGGGGTTATTCTAAAGTTAGGACGCTGTTGGGGGTTATTCTAAAGTTAGGACACTGTTGGGGTTTATTCAAAAGTTAGGACACTGTTGGGGGTTATTCTAAAGTTAGGACACTGTTGGAGTTTATCCTAAAGTTAGGACACTGTTGGGGTTTTTATTTAAAAGTTAGGACGCTTTTGGGGGTTATTCTAAAGTTAGGACGCTTTTGGGGGATATTTTAAAGTTAGGACGCTGTTGGGGGTTATTCTAAAGTTAGGACAGTGTTGGGGGATATTTTAAAGTTAGGACGCTGTTGGGGGATATTCTAAAGTTAGGACGCTGTTGGGGGATATTTTAAAGTTAGGACGCTGTTGGGGGTTATTCTAAAGTTAGGACGCTGTTGGGGGTTATTCTAAAGTTAGGACAGTGTTGGGGGATATTTTAAAGTTAGTACACTGTTGGGGTTTATTCAAAAGTTAGGACGCTGTTGGGGTTTATTCAAAAGTTAGGACGCTGTTGGGGTTTATTCAAAAGTTAGGACGCTGTTGGGGGTTATTCGAAAGTAAGGATGCTGTTGGGAGTTTTTCTAAAGTTAAGGACACTGTTGGGGTTATTTGAAAGTTAGGACACTGTTGGGGTTTATCCTTAAATGAAAGACACTGTTTGGGGTTATTGTAAAGTTAATGACACTGTTGGACTTTATTTTAAAGTTAATGGCACTCATGGAGTTTATTCTAAAGTTATAGACACTGTTGGAGTTTATTCTAAACTTTCTAGGTGTTTCTCCACCCAGGTCCTGGAGGCACCCTGCCTGGGACATTTTAGTGCTTTCCCTGTGCCCAGCACACCTAATTTAAAGTTGCAGGGGGTGTATTAAACCAGGGGTCCACTAACATGTGCATGTGCCTCCAGGACCTGGGTTGAGAAACACAGCACTAGATCATCTGGACAAGCCAGAGGGCTGCGGGTGAAATGCTGTGTGGATGAATGAGACCATAATGGAAAGATCTTGAGTAAAATGAGAAGCGTAATGTCTGGAAAAACGAAACCACTGCATTTCAACAGTAGAACCCGATCCCATCTATGAAACATGGTGGTGGTAGCATCGTGATTTGGGTCTATTGTTTTGTTATGCAGAAACATAGAAAAGTCCCTAGGCCTCATAAACAAGCCCCCTGTAAACATCCAAGAGCTGAAAATGTGTAGAATTTAGCCAACACAAAATTTCCCAAGACAACAAATTCAGATGTTCTGAAAAGACATGTGCTTCATTAACACTATGCATAATGTGGGTTTACCTGGAGTTGGTTCTTGGGTTCGTTCAGCAGCACATGCAGTAGGGAGACGAAACTGGATCCCTGCAAGGAACAGTTAAGAATTATGAGAGGAACCTGTACATGCAAACAATCCACCTTACCTCCAAACTCACCCTACATGACTTTCATTCGGACATTGCACCAAATGGCATTTTCAGTGACAATCTGACACCAGATAATCATAGCGCTGGCCAATTCTAATATCAATACTGCCATTACTCTGGGAGCCCTGGTGTCAGATTGCTAGCACATGAATAGACACACAGAGCTTATACATTTATAATGCAAAAATGGACCAAATATCTTATGTGCAGAAACAATAAACTGCTTGGACAATAAATCTCAACATCAGTAAGTGGGAAAACAATCAAACAAACAAAACTAACAAATTTAAACAAACAAAAACAAATATGTTTATGGAAAAAAGAAGAGGTATACTGGTTAAATAATGGCAAACATAAATAGATCATAGAGGGAAATTTCAAATACCCAAGCTCCTATGTGTTAAGTTAGGAGTTTATTCTAAAGTTAGAGACACCGTTGGGGGTTTTCTGAAGTTAGGACACTGTTGGAGTTTATCTTAAAGTTAGGACACTGTTGGGGGTTATTCTAAAGTTAGAGACACTGTTGGGGGTTTTCTGAAGTTAGGACACTGTTGGAGTTTATCCTAAAGTTAGGACACTGTTGGGGGTTATTCTAAAGTTAGGACACTGTTGGGGGTTATTCTAAAGTTAGGACACTGTTGGGGGTTATTCTAAAGTTAGGACACTGTTAGGGGTTATTCTAAAGTTAGGACACTGTTGGGGGTTATTCTAAAGTTAGGACACTGTTGGGGGTTATTCTAAAGTTAGGACACTGTTGGGGGTTATTCTGAAGTTAGGACACTGTTGGAGTTTATCCTAAACTTAGGACACTGTTAGGGGTTATTCTAAAGTTAGGACACTGTTGGGGGTTATTCTAAAGTTAGGACACTGTTGGGGGTTATTCTAAAGTTAGGACACTGTTGGGGGTTATTCTAAAGTTAGGACACTGTTGGGGGTTATTCTAAAGTTAGGACACTGTTGGGGGTTATTCTAAAGTTAGAGACACTGTTGGGGGTTATTCTAAAGTTAGAGACACTGTTGGGGGTTATTCTAAAGTTAGGACACTGTTGGGGGTTATTCTAAAGTTAGAGACACTGTTGGGGGTTATTCTAAAGTTAGAGACACCGTTGGGGTTTATTCTTAAGTTAGGACACTGTCTGGGTTATCCTAAAGTTAGGACACTGTCTGGGTTATCCTAAAGTTAGGACACTGTTAGGGGTTATTCTAAAGTTAGGACGCTGTTGGGGGTTATTCTAAAGTTAGGACACTGTTGAAGTTTATTCTAAAGTTATGACACTGTTGGGGGTTATTCTAAAGTTTGGACACTGTTTGGGTTTATTCTAATGTTAAGGACACTGTTCAGGGTTATTCTAAAGTTGAGGACCCTGTTGGAGTTTATTCTAAAGTTGGAGACACTTTTGGGAGTCATGCTAAAGGTAGGACAATGTTGGGGGTTATTTGAAAGTAAGGATACTGTTAAAGTTTATTCTGAAGTTAGACACTGTTGGGAAATATTCTAAAAGTTAGGACACTGTTGGGGGTGGTTCTACTGAGGACTGTTTGGGTTCTGAACAAAGTTAGGACACTGTTGGGGGTTATTCTAAAGGTAGGACACTGTTTGGGTTTATTCTAATGTCTCATTTCCCTTTAAGTATGAAGAAACTGATATAGGTAAGACCGTACGGTTAAGCAAGCTGGTCGTCAAAGTAAACAAACAAATTTACAATAAACAGTAAATACATGGAAGAACAGGAAAGGAACAGACGTGCAGTCCCCAGATTAACACAGGCATCATAAACAAAAAGAACGACAGAACCAAAAAAGTGGGACAACAATGATTTCAGAATTGATTTTATCCTGGATTGTAAGTGACCATTTTAAGTTACACATGCAAGGCAACTCATCTATGTGTAGCTTTAAATAAAAAAGGCCAGTGAAAAGTCGGATTGGAGATTACAGCATATTTGGTCAGAGTGGCACACAAATATCACAGTACTGGACAATAAAATGCATATGAATTCAGTCAAACAGTTTACAGATAGTACTCCATCTGCACGAAATACAGGATCTATTAATGTCCTAAAGCTTTTCTGGACTGGAATCGTTCAGAAACTACGTACAGCAGTAAAAGATTGTTTACCGCTCTGTTTGCTCCAGAGGACTGAATTCCAGCATTGAGTGTACTGCAGGTCTTATTGTCGGTGGGCTTAGCTCCAGGACTACAGCATGAGACAGTGATCCCTGCTGCTCTTTGCTTCTACTGCAGTCATTACCACGTAGACCTTTTCCACAATTAGTGGCAATTTCTGCAGATCTGGCGGTACTATAGGTCAGAGTCTGAGCGCATGAGCGACAGCTTAAAGGGGAATTCCTTCCAGCATTTCTGCACAAACCAGTCTCTGGGAAACAGTCATCCAGAGTGGGGTTGGTGGAAAATGGTGGTGGTGGTGATGGGAACCAGGGGTCTCCATGTCTACAACATACATACAGACACTGTATTTACTACCTAAACCACCAGTGAAGCTACACGTGTCTACTACGTCTTTAAATGGAATGTTGATAATGGAAAAATATGGAAAACCTGGAAATAATATGCTTTCTACGGGGACTACTTTGCGTCACAGCACCCTGCAGCAGGAATACAGTAGAATGTACTGCACAGTGTACACACCCCCTGTGTGTGGCATACAGTACAGACACATGACCAGTTACCTCACATTTACCTTATAGCTGTTACTACAGAGCTGTTATTACTGTATTCAATTTTTGGAGCTAGCTGCTGCTAACGCTGCTCAGTTCACCTGAGGTACGGTTAGCCTAGCTGTTAGCTCCCCTTGGCTATTTCACTCTAAAACTGATCCTCTAAAGCGAGTTCATCTTTTATTAATCTTCAGACCTGTATATTTAACTTTCTGAGGCTCATTCTGATGAACACACACCCCACCACAATCACTACACCCACATTTACCTCAGAGCTGTTATTAGTGTAGCCACTGTTTAGAGCTAGCTGCTGCTAACGCTGCTCAGTTCCCCTGGGATACGGTTAGCCTAGCTGTTAGCTACCCTCGGCTATTTCACTCTAAAACTGATTCTCTAAGGCGAGTTCATCTTTAGACTTGTATATTTAACTTTCTGTGGCTCGTTCGGATGAAAACACACCGCACTACAATCACTACACCCACATTTACCTCAGAGCTGTTATTACTGTATCCACTGTTTAGAGCTAGCTGCTGCTAATGCTGCTCAGTTCACCTGAACTACGGTTAGCCTAGCTGTTAGCTCCCCTCGACTATTTCACTCTAAAACTGATCCTCTAAAGCGAGTTCATCTTTTATTAATCTTCAGACCTGTATATTTAACTTTCTGAGGCTCATTCTGATGAACACACACCCCACCACAATCACTACACCCACATTTACCTCAGAGCTGTTATTACTGTATCCACTGTTTAGAGCTAGCTGCTGCTAACGCTGCTCAGTTCACCTGAACTACGTTTAGCCTAGCTGTTAGCTCCCCTCGGCTATTTCACTCTAAAACTGATCCTCTAAAGCGAGTTCATCTTTTATTAATCTTCAGACCTGTATATTTAACTTTCTGAGGCTCATTCTGATGAACACACACCGCACTACAACCACTACACGCACACTTACCTCAGAGCTGTTATTACTGTATCCACTGTTTAGAGCTAGCTGCTGCTAACGCTGCTCAGTTCCCCTGAGATACGGTTAGCCTAGCTTTTAGCTCCCCTTGGCTATTACACTCTAAAACTGATCCTCTAAAGTGAGTTCATCTTTAATTAATCTTCAGACCTGTATATTTTAACTTTCTGAGGCTCATTCTGATGAACACACACCCCACTACAATCACTACACCCACATTTACCTCAGAGCTGTTATTACTGTATCCACGGTTTAGAGCTAGCTGCTGCTAACGCTGCTCAGTTCACCTGAAATACGGTTAGCCTAGCTGTTAGCTCCCCTCGGCTATTTCACTCTATAAACTAATCCTCTAAAGCGAGTTCATCTTTTATTAATCTTCAGACCTGTATATTTAACTTTCTGAGGCTCATTCTGATGAACACACCCCACTACAATCACTACACCCACATTTATATGGGTATTATATTTATATGATGGGATACAGTACACCATGAAGATAGCTCCCCCTGTACTACAGATGTAAAGTTTGGACACAGACTACATACTACTTTTAGGTAGATTAAGTTTAGCATATAGCATACCATTTCGAATACAGCCTTTGTTTTAAACATCACACATCATATTCATAACCACCTCATGTAGTAACCTTCTGTGAGGGAGGTTTTAGAGGTGGATGTCCGGTTCCATTCACCACCACTGTAAACAGTTCTGCGTTTCTCTACATTGGAGCGTTTCACACCAAAACCACTCTGAACACGGACTTGTTAGTGTGTTCTATGCTTCAACACACCAGTCAGTGAGCAAATGAGTAGGATCAGGTGTGTTGGGGCAGTTGGGAGAAGCACTGGTCTAAAATGCTGATTCTTAGTACTGAGTGAAACTGCTGGACCATGTGCCATTCATGAGCCCTGATACAAAGAGAGCCCTGGGCCTCTGTGTGGTCTGCATTCCTAGACTTTGTGGAAACTAACTTTGAATCGAACTTGTGCTCCAGAGCATCACTGTCTATTACCTCTAGGTGGCTCTGGCTTTCAATATGTCCGACATGGGCTCTGCACTGTCTTATGATGTAATGACCATCTTGCGCCAATAGGGGGCTCATACAGTACACTCAATGCTGTGAGTCTGGGAGTTTGACCAGCTCCTCCTCCGTTCTTCCTGTCTGTCTACCAATGAATCTGCTCAGGCTGTGGTCAAGAGAAGTCTGCACATTGTCTCCTGATGAAAGCCGTGTTAATACGGAGAGTGTTTACCCTTACCTCTTTGTGTTATATGATATCATGCATGACAATAATTCAAATAGAATACACAGTAGGAGCCACAGTGTTGAGCATCACACATTCCACACCAGTGCACACACTCCTCAGTGATCAAGGCAGACTCAGTCGAGGTCCAGTAGAAGCGTTGGCTGACCGGGGGCTTTTAGGCTGGGTAGTCCGTAACGTATGTGAGGACAGCTCTCACAGGGTGAGGGGTGTATGTATGTAATGACTGACAGGTGACACACATGATGACTTCAGCGCTGATGACAGTGAGCGACAACACTTACTTGAATGAAGACCAACACACGGGGGTGGTCAGGTGGTCCCTCAAACTGCTTGCCGTTCTTAGCGGGTAAAGTAATGACGGGTATTTCAGGGCGGAGCTTCTGCTGGAAACGGATCTATATTCCTGACCTCCCTAGTGAACCGACTGCTCTGGCCCCGCTGAGCTGGGTTGCATAAGATTTATGAGTAACCCCAGTTATCAAGCTGGGACAAGGACGGATTAATAAGCTCTGGTGTAACTGTCACCAAGTTCTGACTTTCCACGCCAAGCCAGACTTCTCGAAATGTGTTATGTGGCACTGTGTATGGGGGCGAAGTCAAGACACTGAGGCAGGCACGATGGGTTAAGTCTGCAACGCATTCACCCCAAGGTTGGACTCAAAGTGCCCCCAAATCCAAAAACGAGCAACCCTGAGTCCTGTTTAATGGCAAGCAGGGACAGTTTGACACGAGAGCCATGTGCAGAGAGAGAGTCACGTCTATGGGAACAGTGGGCAGCCCTACCCACGGCGCCCGTGGAGCAGGTGCCTTGCTCATGGGCACTTCAGTCGTTACCGTTGTTCAGGAAATCAACCCTTACGGCTGGTTCCCTAACCTCCAGCCCACAACTACCCCGTCACATGATGGTCACGTGATTCATAGACTTCAGACAGTTTCAGGAAGTTGCGGTTCGGAAGTCTCAAATATGCTCCATATTAATAGCGATGAATTACAAGCATAGCTATAGCTATCTCCCTTATCAGGACTTTAGCTCCTGCTCCATATCCACTTTCCACCTCATCCACCCACCACTCCACCATCACACGCCATGTTATATGTAGTATTAGGCGTTAGGGAAAAGAGACTCACAGTTAACGTGGTTCAAGTGGCTAATGCTATATGGGGCTAACCTTATTCAGAATGCCAGCCCGGTCTGTTAGCTGTTAGCGGGTTGGGGATAATCCACTAACATGATTTACTCCACATGGTAACTGGGTGTAGATGAGCTGATGATATACAGTCTGAGCATTTAAGCGTCTTGGTGAAAGTGAAAAGTGTGCTGTCATTATTTGTTGCTAACTTCCAGTGACGTTTGAGAGTGCCCACAATCCGCCATTCCTCTAACAAAATGTTTCATTGAGATGACCGGAGTTGACATGACTCTCTCTCTACATGGCTCTGTTTTACACCGCTCATCACCCTAGTGGGAAGCCGTTTGATGTTGAGTCATGTATTAACATCCTGGGCACAGTGCGGATTTTTTCAGGCAGAATGGGAGTACTTTTCTCTGGAACACTTCAAATCTTTTTAAAGAAACTCTTTTTTTTTTAAAAATAGAATTACTATTTACTTTATGAGCACACTCTAAACGATGCAGGTTGCTTTATGAGTATAAATATGAATTCATATTTTTAAATGGGGCAACTGAATGATTTGCCTTAAAGCCCAGTTTGAGTGGGTTTAGTTTTGCCTGGTGACGTGGTGTAATTTGAGTTATTACTAACATCCTCCGTAACTTTGATCCAGTATGAATCACAACCTCCATAACTTTGATCCAGTATGAATCACAACCTCCATAACTTTGATCCAGTATGAATCACAACCTCCATTACTTTGATCCAGTATGAATCACAACCCCCATAACTTGGATGCAGGATCGCAATTTCGATAACTAAGTTCCAGTATGAATCGCAACCTTAAGTTAAATCGCAACCTTGATAACTTGCATAACGTAAAATTCCAACCTCCATAATTTGAATCGCAAACTCTACAACTTGGATCTAGTATGAATTGCAAACTTCTAAACTTGGATCCTGTATGAATCACAACCTCCATAACTTTGATCCAGTATAAATCAAAACCTCCATAACATGGATTCAGTATGAATCCCAACCTCCGTAACTTGGATGCAGGATTGCAATCTTGATAACTAAGCTCCAGTATGAATCTCAACCTTAACTTATATCGCAACCTTGATAACTTGCATCACGTAAAAATTCCAACCTCTATAATTTGGATCCAGTATGAACTTCAACCTCAATAACTTCGATTGCAGCATGAATCGCAACCTCCGTAACTTTCATCACAGTATGAATCCCAACCTTCATAACTTTGATCCAGTATAAATCAAAACCCCCATAACATGGATACAGTATGAATCGCAATCTCCATATTTTGAATCACAACCTCAACAACTTGGATCCAGTATGAATTGCCACCTCCATATCTTGACTGCAGTATGAATCCCAACATCCATAACTTTAATCCCAGTATGAATCGCAACGTCCATGGTTTTGATCGCACTATGAATCACAACCTTCATAACTTGGATCCAGTATGAATCGCAACCTCTATAACTTTGACAGCAGTTATTACAGTCTGCTCAGTAATAAATCCGGAGTGAATTCCCTCCTATAGCTCGGAGCTCCCACTGTAACTGCAGTCCAGGATACAGAACCCACACCTCAGTAATTTCATAACAAAACAGGTAAAAGGAAACGGACCAGTTTAAAGTGGCTCTCCGTTCGCCAGCTTCAGCCCCTGAGGTGAGGTCCAGCTAATGCGTATGTATAGGGTAGTGAGGTAAGCTGTGTGGCTAAGCACCATTTACAGGCTTTCCCTCTCAGTACAGCACTGAACGGAGGTGTGTTCACACTGACATTATTTAATAAGACCATTAAGAATTAGGGATATTACTGCTGTAGTTGGTGGGAAATGAAGGAGAAGTCTGGCTTACCGGGCCGTAGCGCAGGGTGGTGTCCACAGCTTTATCTCTAAGTACGTCAGACGGTTTGGTTTCTCTGTTCTCCTTACTGAACTCAGACGCTTGACCAGTTGACTGCTGCCCACAGTGCTGCAGACTTATCAGGCAAATAGTCTGTGCAGCTCTGAGTATGTACCTCAATGTGCAATGTATACACAGGGGTACATGGAAAAGGGCAAACACAACGGCTGTGGCACTGGAAGTGCAGCGGATCACGTACGACGCTCAGTGGACAAACGCTTCAGCGACGGGGACGTTTCATTATCACTGCTTCACTGTGCCATTTAAATTGAGTAGGCGGTGCTGTGCCCAGTTAGGGCAATCAGATATGGCCCTGTAAATCAAATGTTCATTTCAGATGGCACATCGTTTCTCACTGCACCAGTTCACATACGGACATTTAGTCATTCCGGTCCGTCAACATGTTATACTTTATATTTATATGCTCACTGAAACTTACCTAACACCCTGTAACACCTCCACCAGCACCAATAACAGCTGGGACTCGATTGGGCATGGACTGGACAAGGTTCTGGATGTAGCCACATCAGTGTTCAGTCTCTCTTACACCAAAGAATCCCACAGGTGGTCCAGATTTGGTGGATGCCTTCCCTGGCACAATTCCGAGGAGAATTCCCTGTAGGCTGGGATTGTATCCACTGCTGGTAGACCCATATGACCGTACGCTTCCATACACCTGCAGATTCAGCTACTTCCTTCACACTATGGTCTTTGGCCACGCCCACATGCAGTCCCTCCTTTTAGCCAATCATTAACATCTGCTCTGGAGCCATTTTCCACACATGGAACGAGACACTCCCTGCGCTGTAGCACCTCCTCCCAATCTGTGGACCCCGTCACTCACACCCCACAGGTATTTATGGCTCCATCATCCTCATGCAACAGTGCCATCTGGAGGAGCCTGAAGGTACTACCACCTTAAACACACAAGGTGTGCCAAAGACCATAGTGTGAGGAAGTAGCTGAATCTGCAGGTGTATGGAAGCGTACGGTCATACGGGTCTACCAGCAGTGGATACAATCCCAGTCTACAGGGAATTCTCCTCGGAATTGTGCCAGGGAAGGCCTCCACCAAATCTGGACCACCTGTGTGTTTCTTAGTAGTGTCTGAACATTGATGTGGCCTATTCACACTATAGAAATGATATCTGCTGCATTATTATTTCCTGTTATTAAATACTAATTAATTATTAATTTATACATGTATGAATGTTTGAATACCTCAAAGGGCCTTTATGGGAAACACTGATATTACAGCGGTACTCGTCTTCAAGTCTCCTCACATGAAGCGATTAGCATTACACCACATGGCTCTCAGGCTGACGGTACAGGCTGACAGTACAGGTAAATACGGGACACTAGAAGCCAGCGTGTAAACCTGAATGACTGGCAGCGAGTTCAAATACACCAGAGCTGCTGCTGCTGCTGCTGCCACCGTTTAATTATCCAGCAGCCCTTAAACCGCAGGTGAACAGCAGTCAAGAGGCTTTCAGAGCTGTGCGTTCACAAGACTCCTCACATCAGGAGCGCTTGGACAGCTCTGACTATACTACAGTAACAGGGCGGAAGCACTTATGTGATTGCGGGTGGTCACGTGCGGTTGTACAGTGGTTCTGCACGAATGAATCAGCGAACGGGAAGATGAAACCATGAATGGATGAATGTGTAATCAGGTTGATGAAAGGAGGAAGGGAGGTGTGGTGTCCACCAGAGCCCAGTTTGGCTCAGAGAGGTCAGAATTACTCTACAAGCAGCCAGGCAGAAATGTGCCAGTGACAACTCACACATTCCTCCTGTCGTGGTGACAACAAATCACAGGGAAGATTAATTTCTGGTTTTTCTTTTTGGGTTTTGTCAGAACATACATACATATATACATACAGTGGTGATGCCCCCATGGATGCAGAGTGAATTAACTGTTCCTGTATGGAGAACAAACACTTTGACATAGTCAGTCTGTACATTTCATCCCAGCGTTAGTGAGCGGAACCTTCGTCTTCCTAGGTATGGTTGGGTATTCCGTGGAAACAACAGAGAAACGGAGAAATGTAGAATGTAACTGATTCTCGAAACTCCAATTTTGCTGGAAAGAGGTTTATATAAATAATTAATTGGTGAGAATTTGCTGAAATTATATATATATATATATATATATATATATATATATATATATATATATATATATATATATATATATATATATATATATATATAAAGATTTTTATATAATGTGTATTTGTTTTTTTATTTTTGCGCTTTATACATATATATATACATATATATTACTCTTAATGTTAATGCTTATTCTACTGGGTCGTGGGGGGTGCTGCTGAACATGCAAACTCCACACAGAATGAAATCCGGACCCCCCAGCAAACCCAGACCCTTCAGAAGGAACAGAACTGTCCTGCGCTCACACTTGTTCGTATTACAGGTGGGCCAGTGTAGTGCTAGGAGTCTTGCCCAAGGACTCTTATTGGTGTAGCACAGCCTAGTCAGCCAGACCGGGATTGGAACCCGTCTCCCACATGTGGTGGTGGCTCCCTGGCGGGTAGTGGTGTTATCCGCTACACCAACCACCGCCGGCATTCAGTGTTGGTTGGCTCCTAATCCACTCACCACAGCAGTGCTGCTACTAGCTTGATTCCAGAGTCTTAGCTACTATCTTAGCCTATGTCTTAGCCTATGAAGAAGCAACTAGGTCAACTAGTTTGCTACAGCTCCACCCTAAACCGGACCAGTGCTGCATCTGCCTCATCTGGAACAACCCAGAATTTTGATTTAGAGACATTCAGGTGGTCCAAGAGGCTAATTAGGGCATCACAGACCTCCAGAACCACCTGTATATCGCACTTTGGCTTTAGGGATGGCAATATTGGCAAAAGATTCCCCAAGCTGTAAGTCAGAATAACTCTAAAACAAGCTTAAAACTTCGGGAACCATAAAGAATCAAACGTAACAAGCTAGCGTTAGCCTTTTAGGTCACAGGCTTGGAGGATTTAAGGGTGTTGTAAAATTACACGAGTGACATATATGAACCAGTATCTTCCTTTGTTTAGAGTATCTGGTTGGACTTTCCAGGCTCTCCATACAAAACTGTTAATTGAGAAACGGTTTGGCGTCCTACACACATGACTTTATACACTATGTTACTGATGTTGACAACGGCAGCAGATGTGTTTACAAAACAGGCAAAAATGTAACAATGAAACATGATTTATCTTTTCATTTGATAAACTGCACTTCACAGCAGGGGCTGCACAGACTAGTCAACCTGTCAACTCTACTGCTGGCAATGGCACCGTCGACTAGTCGCTGATCATGAACACTAACAACGTGGACACCTCGGAGATAACTACAAGTGAGGAGCTCTCTGGTATCTCTGGTGTCCTAAAGGCTAACAGTGAGCTCCAGGGCTTGTTGGAAAGGTCACATCATTGTGTTGGCCTGTGCAGTTTGGCTTCCAACATTGCTCCTCTGATACACAGAACCTCATCATTTCTGGTTTCTTCAAAGCTTCTGTAAAAGGTCATGGTGTCATCCAGTTCCCACCAAGTTACACTGCTCTAAATTTCAACTATCTAGGCAAGGCCAACCAGGGTGCACCCAAGTCGGATAGAAATGGGGGAGATTCCAGGGTCCATATGTCCAGTTCCCAAAAGGGGTCATGGAAAGGGTGCATCATGCCCTACTGACTGGCGGCAACCATCTTGGTGAGGTCACCTAGGGTGCACCCAAGTCGGATACAAATGGGGAAGATTCCAGGGTCCATATGTCCAGTACCCAAACAGGGTTCTTTGGAAAGGATGCATCATGCCCTACTAACTGTTGGCAACCATCTTGGTGAGGTCACCTAGGGTACACCCAAGTTGTACCTCAGTCAGATACAAAAAGGGGAGATTCCAGGGTCCATATGCCCAGTGCCCAACCAGGGTTCCTTGGAAAGGATGCATCATGCCCTACTGACTGTTGGTAACCATCTAGGTAAGGCCACCCAGGGTGGGTGTACCTCAGTCATATAGGAATGGGGGAGATTCCAGGATATATACGTCCAGTACCCAAAACGATTCCTTGGAAAGTGTGCATCATGCCCTACTGACCGGCGGCAACCATATTGGCAGGGCCACCAAGGATGTACCCAAGTCGGATACAAATTAGGGAGATTCCAGGGTCCGTATGTCCAGTACACAAAAGGGTTCCTTGGAAAGGATGCATCATGCCCTACTGACCTGTGGCGTTTGCCATCATCACAGACTGGTAAAGCTGCTAAGCGTTCTCTTCCCTGGTGGTTTTATTTACGACAGCATCAGCGATTAGTCGACGTCGACCCCACTTTCAAGTCATCCTTAATTCGTGCAACCACTAATTCACAATGAAGTGGCCTAATATGAACTTATCACATGTACTATATGAATAAACCAACATTACTGTGGGCTCATTTCTGAGGTCTGATGGCCAAAGGTGTGATCCCCGAACTGTAGAACTGCAGTTTAGATGAATCGGGACTACTCTTTTTCAGGATTAGTTGAGTTTTAACTGTCTAATCTGTTCAAATCCAGTAACATGAGGATGAAAATGGTGTTTATGATGTATTTACAACAAATAAATCATAAGATAAAAAACGATGCCCTGTTAGACCTACCGTACAGTCTATGCCCCCCAGCTAACCTATGGGCGCCTAAAACGGGGGAAAAAAAGAACGTGATAAAAAAGAACGTAGTAGAATGAGAATTAAAACAACACTGGGAGGAACAAAGCCTAAACACTGACCCTGAGCCATGCATTGTGAACGAAGTGTGAGACGTCACCTCTAGCCAACAAATAAAACACAAAAAAATGAAATATTCATTCAGAATGAACCTATAGTGTTCTTTTACCACCACAGTATAGCTATGATCCCCATTGAAATGCTGATGTCAAACGACTGGAAAGAATCTCTCATCCCATTGAATTGGAAAAAAAATGTTTTCTGAAAAATATATGATATAAAAACAAAAACAGATTTTTTTTCAGTATCAGAAATAAACCACAACGAAAAAGCCTGCAGACAAAAACGATCTGAAGTGGAAATAAAAACATATTTAAAAAAAAAAAAAAAAAATTTGCAGTTGGAATATACAGACAAACCTGATATGATTTCCACATTGTTGAAGAAACATATTCATGCCATTCTGAAATTCAGCACACAGTGAAAGATACACACTAGTGTTTCCCATACAACTGGATCATTTGACAATAAAATCAAACAAGATAAAAGAAGCAAGTAATTAAAATATAAATAAGATTTATTAAGAAGGCAGAGAAAAAATAAAAAGTCAAAAGTACAAAGCATAATAAAAACAAATAATACAAATAAAACTAAACAATAATAAAGTTGAGATAAAATCAAATATCAAATAAAATCAAATATAAATTAAAAATAAGAATAATGAAAAATCAATAAAAATATTGATGTAGTATACAGTATAAATTATTTTTAATAACATTGTGTACATATATTAAACCTTAACAAGCTGTTTTTCTGAGCAGGTCATTGGAATATCATCAGCAACTAAAAATAAAAAACAACAAAGTTTGATTCAAAAGAGCTTAATTAGTTCTGTTTACCTGGATTGAATACAAATAAATGGATTTAGAATTTTGGTAGTATTTTTATTTTAAAATGTGCTGCTAATTTGTCTGTTCCAACTTTTCAGACATCAGAAAAAAACATATATATTGTTATACGTCATGTACCATAGAAAACTTTATGAAGTATCGTGATCTTATATTTTGCCATGCTGGCCACCTCTTATCATAGTTTATTAAAATTACATCAGATTAAAAAGTTACATTAACATTGACTGTTTGGGGTCCCGCTAATACAACATTTTTGGGATCCTCAACAGTTACAACAGATAAATCATAACACAATTAAACTTAAATTCTTGATTTTAATTTTTTACATTTTCAAATTAAGCAAAGACCGTGTTTCATTTAAAATGCAATCCATAATCCAAGTACCTTGGTCCCTACTGCACTCCCCATAACTCTTACAATACAGGCCTCAAAGGTCCTCGGCTTGAACACATCGAGACTTTCCCTGTATAAGAGTGAACAAGCTGTTCAGCCAATTCTGGTCAGAAATTTTTTTTTGAATCTGATTACAGAAGACATGACATTGTAGCATCATTTCTGTTGTTAAGCTGTTATAAGAGATGTTACATTCACAATAAGACCGCACTCATCATCGTGTTATGCACAGTCACACATGGTGAAATTCTTTAAAGGTTCTGGGTTTTACCGTGTGGGGACAGAAGTGTGAAATATGAAGATTCTTAAATATTTCAGTTTCAGGTCGTGTATTAAACCTCAACTGTCTCAGTCACTGAAGGTACAGTTCCACAACAACTCAACACCGGTGTTAATAGTGTGTTTGGAGTAGGGTTGGGTATCGCTTGAATTTTATCGTTTCAGACTCTGTTTATGTCTTTCAGCTGCCTGGTTCATGAGTCCTAGCCTTGTATTGAAACATCTAGGCGGCAGCATCATCACCAGTAATAAACTCCAAACATGCCAAATTGTGTCTACCGTGTACCAGTCCGGTATCGACTGGTTAGTCAAAATATCCACTGTAAAATACGGAATCGTCCTTTGGCAGTTAAACGTTGTATATCGGACATTTCCGATATACAACTGGGTGTGTATCTGCGCCTCGATCACCATCTCCCTGCCACAACACTCCACAGCAATACTGTACAAGGGCACAAGCTGTCTGTGGAGCGAATATGGCAGGCTTAGGACCCCATATGGGGGTCTCTACGCTGACTGAAGCTCAGTGACGTGCTGGCAGGATGGCCACTTTCAGAACTCTTGATGAGGACTTCATAAAGAGGCAGGGGGAAAGTCGGGCGCGATACTAACCTATATAACACACACATGATGCTGTACCCCCTGAACCGAGTGGAATGGATGACATTCGTGAGTCAGACAGGAGCTTAGTAATTGACTAGCACTTAGGGGGCTGACCCTACCCGCAGTTAGCCGGTAGGAGAGTCACAACGTGGCATGACCTTAGCTAACCAGTAAAATGCAAGGCATGTCTTGGCACACGTGATATTGTTGGCGAGTGGACGTTTTAAATAGCTCATCCCGGAAAGAGGACTTTGTCCAGGCACTCCACCTGATGGAGGCTGGGGTGTTAGAAACACCCGAACGGTCCAGCCTAAAACCGGACGCGTGGCCACCCGACGTGCTGGTGCCAGGTGAAGAGGAGATGACTGTAGTTGATACGGTGAGTTACAGTTCTTACACCAAAGAAGATTACATAGTTTGGTGCCACAGGGCTGTATGCTAATGTTAGCACCTTCTGGCAAAGCTCTGTACAGATACTCAATATTACCTGTGGGTTTTAACGGATGTTTCTTTATATAAAGCACAGCTTTGGGTCTCAGTGAGGCTTGTCAGTCAGAAAAGAGCTGTTGAAGACAGCTAGCCTGCTAGCTAGCTAAGGGGGCACTAAGGCTAGCTGTATTAGCTTTAGCTGGACAGCACATAAAACAGCTAACAACCGGAACATGAAGATGTGGGAAGAAGCACCCTATAAACCCACACAGTCTAGTCAAGGCTCTCTACAAAAGGAACAGTTTGGAGTTCGCCAGTGGAAGCTAATGTTAGCTAGGTTTGCTAGCTATAGTTAGCTAGCATCCCAGTAAACAATGGTCTTCCATGGACGTCTATAATGTGTTTAAATGTGATTTTAATGTTGTTCCAGCTGTTTAAATGGTTCAAATGTTTAGTAGGATTAGAATTTTAAAAATTAATACCTACCCAACTAACACATTTCCCAATACCCAATGACTTGTGTTCAGCTGGAGACTTACAGACATATCCTTGCAGTATTTGCGCTTCAGTATTTGAAGCATTTATAAATAAAAATGTGTTTGTAGGAACCAATTTTATGAAGTAATGGGCTCTGAACCAGAACCGGGTTTCGATACCCAACCCCTGATTCTAAAACTGAAGGCTAATGTTAACAGCATGCTGAATTGCCCTAAGGGTGATGATGACACAATGTCAGTCATGTTATTTTATATTTTAACCTTCAGTCCCATAAATCTACTGTCTACAGGGCACGCTCCAGAGAAAACACGAACCTCTGCCTCAGTCTATACACCATGTTTCCCTCCAACATCATCAAGAGTAATTACTAGGACAGACATAAGCATTTAGCACAACACACGATCTGTGACTCCAAGATAAGAACTTTAAAAGCAACAGGAATGAACAGAAAATTCCACATGCACAATCTTCTCACTCATATACATATTTTCATTTCATAGAGAAGAACCATAAATCTGGAAAGACAAAAAAAAAAATAAAAAAAAACAACAAACCAAACACGTAAACACACACGGCTTGCATAGAATGAATAGACAGTTGTAATAATGCTCAGTGGCTTGGCTTCAGCACCATTATACAGAAACCCTCATCTCCCAATCAATCAATCAATCAATCAATAACAAGTAAACAAATCTAGTAGAACAACACACAGACAAATTAATAACATGGTTGCACACAGTATATCATGGATGCTATGATATGACATCCATGTACACTGGGAGTAGAATTATTATTTTTTTTATTAACCACATTAAAAACTATAATAAAAAAAATAAAATAAAATAATAATTTGCAAAAAACATCTGAGTCCGTTATTTGTATTATGAATACAGTGAAGGCTGCAAGACTGAGACCAGCCTCTATTCACAGTTTGGCCCTTTAATGTGCATTAAGGTAACACCGCACCTTTAGGTTACAACATGACAAGTGGACATGCATCTGTAGGATCTAACCACTTGTCCATCCCAAATGGGATTTTGGGAATATCCAGATTAAATCCAGATTAAATATTCGATCATTTGGGAAGCACCACCAACAAAAAAACAAAAACACATGAAATTCAATTTTTGTTAATCATCGTTTGGGAAACCAATGGAGGTGGTTTTGGATATGGTTTTGAGGGGTCATAGGGGTCGTCGTGAGCTGAAGGTTAGGTACCCAGCCTTGTGACTGGAAGCTCGCCCTGGAGCAAGGCACCCAACCCCCAACTGATTCCGGGGTGCTGTGAATAGGGCTACCCGCCAGTGTGTTTACTGCCCCGCTTATGTTCGTAGGTGTTGTGTTTCAGGTAGCCAATGTGGAGGTCATATTCCTCTGTATGCTAGCACAATAGGCTAATAATTCCAAATCCTAAATATGATTCCAATGGAATTTTGTGCAGACATTCTGACCGAGTTGCCTGCAGTCTGAACACAGCCTAACCCTGTGTTCACACTAGCAGACGCCAAGGCGTTACCATCACCCCCAGTTTGTCTCCTGTGGGAGTGTTTGAGTGTTCGAGGCTGCTTGCATCGTCATGTGTGGGTGTGTACAAGGTCCAGCAAAGCTAGCTAGTTATTAAAGCACATATTATTGATGAAGGAATTTATATTAATGTCTAACTGCTTGCATCCCTGGTAAGCTTTTCTAGCCGGTTAGCATGTTGGCTAACCTAGCTAGCTATCGAGTGACCTGACTCGACACACTACAATATCCGCTATGCTTTATTTTCCTTCAGATGTAGATGTACAAAGACGTGTCATATGAACTAGGGAAAGAGGAAACCGCGGTTATGAGCTTCTCCTCCATCTTCACCACCACCCTGCTGAGAACTGGAACCAAATGTTGGTAGGAACCAAAAGTTTAGAGAGCAGGAGCTGGGGGGACCTCGGACCCTCATGTCTACGATTCAGTGCGTCATAATTAATTTGCGTAAAGTCTGAAAATCTCAACTCTATTTGTTGCTTGTCGCTGCATCGGAGCTACAAATCGTTACAACCATAGAAAATAACCAGCCGCTAGTCGCTATGTCGCCTGCTAGCATCTCTGAAGAACCTCTTAGGCTGTTGGGACTGAAACACTGAATCTGCCTGGAAGTCTGAGAGTCTCTGACACTCATGATCATGTCAGATGATTGACGCCAGTTGAGATAATCACTAGAGAAGCCGGTGACAATACTTTCTGACCAGGACAAAGGGACAATGGAGGGATGTTGGAGGGGACGAGCTTCGCTAGCTCAGTGACTGTCCACAGTAAGCTGATAAAGCCCCTCACATGTCACCGGGGCTCTAAGCGATCTTTGGTTGGCTGCTGCATGGAGATCTAAGTTTGAGGCAAAGCCTAACTCTGTCATTCCAGCATCCTTCATGCCTACAAATGAGATACTGGGTAACTTGAATGGACTATGATAAACCAAACAAACACAAACCAGGGTCAAATATTCATGAATTGAGAAACACTGTGCAGCCTGTTTTTCAACCGACAGGAACGGATATAGTGAGACAAGCTAATGATCCAAGTTACACACTCGGCTGGGCATGTAACGTTAGCAAGGACGGGTCTTATCTCTGTACCTGACTGACCCAACAGCCACCATTACAGACCTCCAGTGAGCAGTGGTGTCCTCCATGAGTCATCCTGTTAGTGCAGCACCATTGGCAGACGGCTGCACCACGCAGGACTACATGCACACAGACCGTTACCACGACTGTCCTTAACACCACGTCACCGTCACCAAAGACTGCAGTGGTGTCGTACCAGACTGTCATGTAGTGACTCAGAATGGCAGCGGGTCATCTTCAGTGACGAGTCCCGCTTTAGTCTTGGTGGAGACGCCCAACGAATCCGTGTGTGGAGGCACCGTGGTCAGCACCAAGATGAACGGTTTGTCATCACACGTCCAGAAGACCTGGTGTCACTCCACATCCACCCCTACCGCACCATCTGCAGGAACTGTGTGAGGATGTTCAAGCTGCATGGGATGGATTATCACAGGACACCATTAGGAACCTCTACAGCTCCATACCGAGACGTCTGGCGTGTTGGGTTAGCAAACACGGCGGCCCGACGCCATACTGAGAGACAGACTTCTGTATGTGTAGCTCAATAAATATTGATCATATCAGTCTGAATTTATCACCAGTTATTGATCCTGGTCACCTTTATCTTCCTTCCCAACACCACCGCACTCCCACACGTCCTTCAGGGTGCAGCTGTTACTTTGACTGTGAGAGTATAAAGGCTAATGAAATCAATATAACAGATTATCAGTACCACAGCTAGCTTTTAACACCAGACCGTCCTTTAAACCTTTCCCTATAATTTGTGACTGAAGTTTCTATGTTCATTGAAATTCACTGCCAAATATGATACAAAAATAAGTTTTATGAATGTAGCTTACAAGAATCAAGATAGTGTAGTGTAATCATTAGCTTAGCACCAAAATCTAACAGAAGCACTAGCAGTAATCTGTTCCTCATGCTGCTCACAAAATGAAGTTTATGCTATGTACGTAAGAATTTAGATGACCAAGTCAAAAACTAGCATAGTGAAACCTCCCACGCTGTAGCACTGGTCCTTTAGCGTCGTTTCATTTCTGGTGTTTAAAATGACTTTATGAACGATACAAAAAAGCTGCTGATGATAGAAACTTTTTGTGGGGACAAGAAGTCAAACCCGAACTTCCGTTTCAATCACGCGCAAATAAAAGACTGGTTATAATTTGCTGCTACTTCCTTTCTAGCGAGACACAGACAGAAACATACATCGCTGTCTACTGTCACTCATAAGGCACATAAAACCAGCAGCTATTCCCTCCATCCAATCACAGTCGTGGAAGGTGACTTAAAGAGATGTCTGATGTTATGGTCATGTATGTAGCATCTATAATTCTTTGACATGATTTTGAAATATGGTGTAGCTTAGTGGATAACACCACTACCCGCCAGGGAGCCACCACCACATGTGGTAGACAGGGGTTCCAATCCCGGTCTGGGTGACTATACTGTGCTACACCCATAAGAGTCCTTGGGCAAGACTCCCAACACTACCCTGGCCTACATGTACATGATTACCCTTGCTCTGGATCAGAGTGCAGCTAAATGCAGTAAATGTAAATATTTCTCAGGGATTGCAGTGGACACAGAGCTCTGTAAGACGGGGTGGCAGACGTTCAGAACTGTTTATACTTGCGGCATGGCTCTGTCTTCAATAAAGCAGATCTGTACCCCTCCATGAGTGCGTTCCTTAGGTGCATCATTTTTTTAATGCCAGGTCTCCACATGATACTGGAGCGTTTTGTAAGTGCCTCTACTGGCAGGACTCTCCCAGCAAGCGGCAAAAAATAGAATTGAAGCTTAAACCCGTCCACTGCTGCCGAATACTAACATGGCGGACGGAATAGAAGGCTGACGGATGAGCTCTGCGTCGCACTGTAAACCGTAGAGGTATTGTGCAGAAATGCTTGCAAGTTGTGGTGATCACTGGAGCCCTAATTGGTGGTCCTGACATGCGATAATTAAGACAACCGCTACACTGGGAGCTCATTATAGAGTGTAGAAATAGTTTTATAAGTAGAAACTAAATAAATAACTCATCGTGTCATGGATGGGTCTGTCCACAGTCAGTATGAAGCAACTCCACCCAAAAGATTAAAATCCCTGACCTGCCTGACTGCTTCTCCTAATCTTCAGCTTAAAACAAAATCCAAGAATATTCATTAAAGTGGCATAATCCATCCATTCATAACCATAATGAATAGCTCCCTTAGCTCGATGAGTAATTCTTGCTTCTCTAACTCTCTCCTGTACATCATAAATTCAAACTGAATGAAGAAAACTGAATCAGACGTCCTCTTTATTAGGTCGCAGAGAGTCGAATCGTGTTTCCGTGGTTGTAACTGCTATTATGAGCAGCAATCACTGAGAGATTCTTAGGCTGGGTCATGAGCCCACGGAGAGGTTTTCACCGGGTACGCATCAGCCGCACATGGTTTTATAGTCATGTTTTGTTCATGGGCATGTAAGAAGGTTTAAGCCTTTACATTTCAAGGAGAAAAAGCATCTACGGAGAATACATCTGTTATTTTTACAGTTGCCTTGGAAACTATATGGCCCCTGGGAATGGAGGAAGTGAGTGAGGAAGAACACCGCCTCAAAAGTTCTCAACACATCGTTGGAGCATCGGTTCAGGCAACAGTAGCTGAAATTCCATTCTGTACAATGTTGTCTAAATATAGAATATATTACATATTTACATATACATACAGAATGTTACTGTAGTATTTAGTATGTGTATATATATATATATATATAAAATGATATCCCATGATTGTCAAATATATGTGTGTATATATATATATATATATATATATATATAGCGCTGTACCCGATTCAGAATTTTTTTTGTCAGTCGAATCAGATTCGCCCGTCCTGTCCTACGATTCGACTATTCGTTCGTGTTTTTTCTCCATGTACATTATCTAGTAATCAGTAAATTAGTCTGCATACGGTTCAGATCTGATCCTCCTCATTTAGAAAGTCAGCAGAGTCACAGGAACATATTTCTGAACTAAAGGAGGCGGGGCTTATGATGATTGATCTGAACTGGAGCCTGATTTAATTACAGGATACAGCGCCGGGCAGCAGCGCGTATATATGCTAAACATTAGCGCTTATAGCTTCTAGTCTTTATAATTTCACTTCTAACAGCTTCTTCAGTAGGAGGACCCTTCGTCTTTCATCTCTCATAAATAATGACCTGCTAAATAAACCAGATTAGTCCATATTTAAATTATTTATAGATGAAGAGAAGAATGGTAGACCTGAAACCGTTTATTATATTCCCCGTGCTGTAATCAGTATCTCTCGTTTATCAGCAGGCAGATTCAGTGACTGTACTCATCCTTAAATAAAGATAATCTCAGCTGTAGAGGAATAAATAAACATATCTGTAATTTAGGCTCTAAAATAATGTAGTTATACTAAAACAAACGTCTCCGCTCCGTTTTTCCTTCACCGCAAACAGCCGTTACGTCTTAACCGAAAGTCAGCTCCCTCGTTTGAAGCAGTGTTGGATGTCTGACTAAATGATGAGCAGAATTCGATTTCGTTTGTTCGGGTTCTCTTCTTCTAAAGCTTTTCCAGACTTTCTCTGAGACATCGCTCCCCCCGTGTTTCTCAGCTTCACAGCTTTAGCTTCCTTAGCGGTGAACCATCAGCGCACGCTGTCACATGGATTTAATTTTTTAGCAAGCATGCGTCACAGCCCAGCTAGACCTTACATATATATTTATTATTCCCCCTTTAATAATTATAAACACGTCTTTTTACATTCTTAAAATTCTTGTGCATTTTTGTATCTTTAGTCTGTTTTACTGGGAAAAAACCCAAAAAACTCGTCACTGTGGTCAGTGGGCTTAAAGGTTCTCAGTCGACTTCAAGGGTCTCTGACTGACGATTCAACGATTTTTTTTTTTGACAATCGTAGGATATCATTATGTAAATAGATTATGAAGTGGTGTTACCTAAGGGGGTGGCTTGGGAACACCCATACCCATACCTGTATAGGATGTGAGTAAGGTTGAACATTGCCCAGGTGATGTAAATTATCAGGGTTCAAACGAGGCATGATAGTGATTGGACTTCACTGGACATGATAGTAGTTGGACTTGATTGGAGGAACATGTAGGCCACACCATTTGTTAGAACTCTGTAGAAAGCTCCACTAACCAATTCTGGAGAGCCTGGGCCCAATGCCATGTAGCATTATCCCCCTGGCATATCCCATCACTGTGGGGGTACATGAAGACCATGAAGGGCTGCAAATGGTCACCATGTAGCAGACCAGTGGACCCAGCCCATGCCATGAGAACACACCCCACACCAGTAGGGAACCACCACCAGCCTGCACTGTGCCTCGTTGTCAGCTCTGGATGTGATTTCTGCATGACCCATCCGTCCAGCACCCCTCACGCCTTGGTCAAACTCTGATAATTCACATCACCTTATCATGAGCATGCTGACCTGTGTTCAGTCCTGCCCAGAAGATAACAACTCACAACTTACACAGGTGTGGATGTTCCCAAGCTGTCCCCTGATGTAGCATCATAATCAAAGTACATACTGATATCCCATGACTTTTGGTATGTGAGTGTATGTGTTTACTCAACATAACGTCTGGTATGATATGATGTTTTAATTCATATTTTAAGATGTTTTAATTTCGCCTATAGAGAGCGCCACGAATAAATGTGTTTTCACCATAACTGGTCCAATGCCATGCTGCAGCAAAGTGGTCAAATTGTGTGATGAAATATGATTATAGTTTATAAGATATAATATTACGTTTTTTTCATTCTAGGGTCAGTGTCCATCGCTGTTTCTATTCGATCCCATGACTGTGCCACCAATGTAAGGAAAACATCAAATCAGCCACCCCATCTTTTCAGATTCAATCGCAGAGCATTCCAGCGTAGTATGACGTGACCGTAGAACGGTGATGTGGCTCTGGGAAGCCGCACAATACCCAGAAAAAAGCATGGCAAAAAGACCATAGTATTTTCTGGGCTCTTATCAAGCTGGTGCGGAAAATTGGGGTGGGTGTGGGGTGGTGGGAGTAAAGGTGCAGGGATGGAGCTTGCAGTCAGACTCTGAGCATTGAGGCAAAACTGCCCCTACACCAATATCTGAAGCGATAATCGGGAACTCTGGGGCAGGTAGACACACCACTAGAGCAGAGGTAAGACCATGCTTAGGATCTTCATAAGCTTTCTGGGTCTCTGGAGTCCAGTGGAAACAACCCTGGAGCTTCTTTATGAGGCTGATTAATGGGGGGGCTCCTACGCTGAAACGTCTAATCAACCTACGAAAAAGTTGGAAAAGCCAAGAAAGCTCTGAGTGGAGCAAAGCGAAGCGGAGCATGACCATTCCACCACATCCTTAATCTACGCTGGGTAACTTGGACTATGTGCTCATCCATGAAAGACCTTCAGATGAGGATATTGTCCAGCTAGACTAAACACATCGCTGTCCAGGGCTTCCCATGGGACCTCGTTAACGCAACTCCGGACGAACGGAGCATTCATTAAGCCGAAGGGCAACACGGGGTACTCAAAATGACCTGATGGGGTAATGAAGGCCATCTTCGCCCTGACACACAATACCCAGACGAAAAGTCCAGCATGACAAAGCGACCTTAGTATTGTCTGGGCTCTTCTACTCTACTACTACACTATATAGTGTACGGTGCTCTAATCAAGCTGATCTGACTTCTAATAACTGAATATGTTGGTGGTAATATCAGTTCATTTCAAATTCATAACCGGCAAAAAGTAAACTGGGATAAACTGAGGGCTGTGATCAGAGGATGTTGCTACTGCTCTTCTCCTAACCAGTTAGAAGCAGAGGAATCAAGGAGAGGAAAGGAGGGGAGGAATGGAGAGAACGAGTAGAAATTGGGGGCTGGAGACAGATTCCTTTAAGCATCATTCGGTGTGATGTTGAGTCCTGATCAGCTGAGTCTGTCATGAAGAATTTTCATTAATTGCAGACACTCATTAATCTTTCAGACAGTGTTCTAGCCATTATGAAGGACTCCTCCTGAGCAAAGCAGGAGAACGTGGTGGGAGCCAGTTAAGGAGTTGAAAAAAATTCATCCAAGCACAAAAAGACTATTAGCTAATCGTTTGCTGTAGATATGGTAAATAATGGTTTGGGGGCTGTTGGAAAGTTTGGGGGAATTGCACTGACGTGGGATGAGAAAATGACCTGCTGTGGGAAGCCCTGGATTGGTTCCCTACATGATATAGGAGGGAATGGACAGGCAGAGAGTCTCCTAATCTTTGACATGGGCTACAAGTGAACAACATTCTAGAGAACATCAGATGCTGTTGGTAAACGCCACAGCAGTGTACCGTTACTACAGCCGTCTCATGTTTAGCAGCAATATAAGGTAACATGGTGAAATGATCGTCTCCCTGGAGCAGCTCGATGGCTAAGTGCTTCAGGGGAACGAAAGCAAAGGACGGAGAAAGGACACCGCTAGCCTTGATCGTGCATTTGTAGTACAACACATCTGATGCCCGTCAAGTGCATTCCTGGCACAGCCTATCGAACAGGGAAACTCCCTCGTACTCCACACTTTAAATACAAGACAGGATGCTGCCAAGTGGAATACAGTCTTTATGTGTACTATCATCGACTAACGTGATGAGTTTTTATGCTTAGAGCTGTTAAATAAACTACTGAGATTTCCAATCACGTTACTGGAACTTTAAGCTGTCCATTAGCTACCATTCCTGTTCAAAGGCTGCTCAGCACTGGTACCATCAGGACCAAACTCTAGCCTCTACTCTCTACTGATTGCTTACAACACAGCATCCCACAAGTCTTTACAGTGTTCACATTATAACGCACTGTATGTGAACTGTATGTGTGTTTTGCAGCAGGTGCAATAACTCGTTTAGAAGGATGTCCTGAGTAGAGCGTATTTCAGACCCTCTGTCTTCTATGTCTGCTAATACTTGTAGCTGAAGTCAAAGAACAACGTCACCAATTATTTGCTCTTCCAGGTGATGACGAGGTTACCTAACAACTGCCAATTACACCATTGATAAGTTTGCCAGAGTGTAAACAAGACCAATATGCCTACTTGGAGTCAGTGTTTATAAAGTATTGGTTAATGCTATGCTAACCATTTAAGTAGCTGATGCTAGCATTAGTTAGCACTGTTCATAAAACAGTACGCGAAAAGACCCTGGAAGACGTAATACTCCGGGAGAGGTTTTGAGGTTCGCGACCACAGCACGTTGCCCTGTCCCAGGACTACACGGGAGCTACAGAGCCGCTCGAAGCTGTGAAAAAAGTCAGAAAGCAGAGAGCCCGCTGTTTACAAGTGAATAAGTTACTCAGTATGTGATTTCTGCCGGTTCCTGTGGAAGTGTTCATCGTAAAAACTAACCAGAGCGAGGGCTACTTTTGTTAACAGATGGTAAAGGTTTTCCCAACTTTTTTTTGCCACCGTTACATGACATCAGCGAAGATCCGGATCACAGGCAATGTAGTGCGTTCAAGAATGTGCACATACCACACATCCACATGATGGAATCCAACTGCTGAAATCGAATTGAGTGTGCTATCCATTACACCACGGGGAAACTAAGTGCAGGGTTTGTTCTGCAGTGAGGAAAAGGACCGAATAAGAGGAACACCAATTACTGATTTAGTCAAGAGGCACGCGCCCCCGGCACCATAGACTCAGGACTGAGCTCGGAGTAGTGTCTGAACTTTTCTTTAAATATGGCCGGGTTTTTTTCTTTGTCTCCCTCTGGTGGCCAGGAATGGCTTAACATGAACCAGTAACCCCCAGCCCTTTAGGAACGGCTTCTGACTTTGCCACACCTGCTGCACGACAAAAAATTCTGAAGGGTTCACAAACTTTTAAGCACCAATGTTTCTTCTGACTTTTATTCTGAGGTTTTATCAACGTCTAGTGCTGCCCTTGGTTACACTTTGGCGTTGTAATGTTTGTTTCAGAAGGAGATGATTTAATGTTTATGTACGGATTTATGAATTATTACTGAACTTCCAGCCACTCATTTAAATTCAATTCAGTTCAATCAAACACGATTCATAAGCCCACATGACTCCTCACTTAAAAACCAGTAGAAGGTTTTGGGAGCCAGGACCTGGAGGCAACCTCCAAGGGGCCAGTTCAGTCCTGAGTGGAGTCTTGGATGCTAGTTTCCATTCCCAAATGCATCAGGGCATTCACACAACTTTCTTGGATGATAGACTCTGGAGGTTGGTCAAATGGAAGACACCACCCTTACTCTGAGGAGGGCAGTGGGCTTGGTGTTCTTCCACCCTGGCTGCTAAAGAACAGAGCCCACTTGGCCTAACGTGGGTTAAGTTGCTTGGCCTGTTGGATATATGCCAAGTTCTTGTGGTCCGTGCAGACCAAGAATGGATGTTTAGCGCCTTCCAGTTAATGTTTCCATTTCTCCAGAGCGAGTTTTACCATCAATGACTCCCAATCCCCAACATCCGTGGGGGTGAGGTGGTGGGAGAAAAGGTGCAGGGATGGAGCTTGCAGACAAAACTGCCCCTAAACCAATATCTGAAGTGTCAAGACTATAATTGGGAACTCTGGGGCAGGTAGATGCAAAACTTTAGCAGAGATGTGATGACATTTAAGCTTGTCAAAAGCTACTGGGCCTCTGGAGTTCATTTGAAATATCCCTGGCCCTATGAGGGTGATTAATGGGGGCTACCATGCAGAAACTAATCAACCTATGAAAAAAGTTGGCAAAGCCAAGAAAGCTGTGAGTGGAGCAAAGCGAGGTGGGGCATGACCATTCTACACTGGATCCTTGCTCAGTCACCCCTTAGAGATAGAGAACCCGAGAACGTTGAACGACTAGGCATTAAAGACAGGTTTCTCCAGCTTCAAGTAAAGATGGTTTTCTAGAAGAAGCTGAAAGACCCAGTGGACTTTGACTCCATGCTTCTCTCTGTAGGAGCTTTAGATAAGGATATTGTTCAGGTAGACAAAACACATAGCTGTCCAAGGCTTTCCATATGACCTAAACAAAATGCTGGAAGACAGGAGCATTCAGTAAGCCGAAGGGCATTATGGGATACTCAAACTTACCCAACGGGATAATGAAGGCCTTCAATTTGTCGTGCTAGCACACCATGATATGTTCACAGGTACTGCACAATTTAGTTTGACTCACTGCAGTACCAAAGTCAAAGGTCAAGGTCAAAAAGTGGCAATGCATGTTCCTTATTGGTTATGTTGTTTAGGCCGTATATCACTGCAAAGGCCACCATCGTTCTTCCCCACAAAGAAGAAACTGGCTCAAACTGCAGAGGTACCTGGTCGGGTGAAACCCAACACCAGGTCGCTACAGCCAGGGAAACCCTAATACTAGCTGCAGTTATGGGGCCTGGGGAGCCAAGATAATCTGCTGACCAATGTGCTGACCCAGATGCAGAGAGATGTTGGGACTGTTGGGTGATCTGCCCTGAACCATAAGGGGGAACCACCAATGGCAGAGACTGATACTGGAACATCCAGGTGCTCCAGGGTCAAGTTGAGGACAGGGCGGTAACTTAATGAAGTTAGCTACTGCCCCAGAGTCAGCGAAGACCTACCCTGGTTTTTCCAACCCTTTCCCTCAAGAGACGGTGCTCGTCAGATAAAGACCAGAGGTTTTGGGAGACTGATGTGGGCCTATTACTGGTCTCCAGAAGGTAACATCCTCCATTGCTGAGCCCTGGCGTGCTTATACTCTGTACATGAAAAATCCCAGTTAGTCATGTTGGACATTGTTCTTCTAGATAACTGTGGAACCAAGTCTTTTAACAAGGACAAATGCAGATATAGCAGCGTCTCGTCTACCTGAGAAGGCTCCAGGAGGTTAGGCATGAACGCTGCGCCCCTAGAGCATTTTACACATATGGTATCGTGAACACCTGTGTAAATGTAATATGACAAACATTATGATCACATTTCTGAAATAAACCCACAACACAAAACATCGATACCCGTTTTTGTTCATGCAGGTATACCTGTACACAAACACTGGTGAAATTCCAAAATATTATTTTTACCGAAAACCGGAAAAAAAATTTAAATAATTTATGTCAAAACACTGCCTGCACTGAAATAAGCCCACAAAGTCAGCTCAAAGTTCCAAAGTTATGGTTAATTTATTTCAGAATTCCCAAAATAAAAATATTAGGTTCTCGGGTTGGAGCAAACTGAACCAAATAAAATGGCAGCAAACTGAAAAGAGCAAGAACAACAAGGACAACAACAACCACAAAGACCATTCAGCAGTTCTAGCCTGATTTGCAAGTACAGTCTTTGGTCATATGACCATGAAATCTTCTTCTTTGCATATATGTGTTGGGTTAATGTCCACATAGCTGTATAAGGAAGATAGTTTCAATGTACAGAAACTGTCCAAGGTAGCCAGCGCTCTTTCTCTCAGATCCTTGACAAAAAGAGAACGGAAATAAAACCACAACCACGATGAAAATGTATCACTCTGACTTCATGCTGTATGCTTTTTATCTGTGTCCCGCAAAACTGGACGGATGAGAAAAGGAAAGGGTTGATATGTGGGCTCATGACTAAACGCCGATGCAGTTGGGCGTTCTCCGGGTACAGTACTCTTAGGCTGACTCGGAAATAATAATGGAATTTAACTGCATCACTTCTGCTACATCACTGGTCCATAACTCGCTAGATCACTAAAGTGCTGTTGCAGCTCACAGCAAAAACAAAGAAAGGGCGTTCTCCTAAAAAGGCGTCCGCTTGAGACGCACCTTCTGCTTTTACCCCAAGCGACCATGGGTTTGCGAACTAAGTGACCTGAGTCACCAAAGTCACTTTTGGTGAAAACACAGAGTAACTTCCTATAACTTTGGCATGATGATTAGGAGTTTCTCTTCACAAAATAAAATACCCTTTATAGTCTTAGCTTTGGACAGACTACATAAAACAGAACAGCCAAAAATATAAACGTATATATCTATATATATTTCTATATGATTTCTCATGGTAAGGAATGTTTCTCTTTGTGATTATATATTTCTGTGTAAATAGTTTCTCTATTTTGCAATGAAATCATACAAACAGTTTTTAGAGAATTCACAGTTTAACTCCAGTATATTTACGGTGTTGTGCACAGGGACCTTGTCAGTCCTTCCAAAGGTCTTAGTTCATAAGCTCACCAGACAAAAACCAATGAGTCACCTTGTGTGTTTAAGGTGGTAGTACCTCAAGGCTTCTGCAGATGGTGCTGTACGAGGATGATGGGGCTATAAATCCCTGTGGGGTGTGAGTGACCGGATCCATAGATTGGGAAGAGGTGCTACAGTGCAGGGAATGTCTCGCTCCATGTGTGGAAAACACTCCAGAGCAGATGTTAACGATTGGCTAAAAGGAGGGACTGCATGTGGGCGTGGCCAAAGACCATAGTGGGAAGGGAGTAGTTGAATCTGCAGGTGTATAGAAGTGTACGGTCATACGGGTCTACCAGCAGTGGATACAATCCCAGTCTACAGGGAATTCTCCTCGGAATTGTGCCAGGGAACACGGATGTGGCTTACATTCAGAGACCTGTCCAGTCCATGCCCAATCCAGTCCCAGCTGTTACTGGTACTACAGGGTATTAGGAAGGTTTCAGTCACAGGGGACTCTTTCTTTTTTGTCCGGTGAGTTTATGCAACTATGTAAACTTCTTAGGGAAGTTCTCAATGATTTTATAAATCCTACAGGTACAAAACTAATCTGACATCACCAATAATAATTTTCCAGCTTGTTTCCAATTAAAGCTAGTTGTCAAATTCCATCTACAGGCAATCAAAAGACGGCAAAACGTTTGGTCCCACTCAAGTCTGGATGGACCCTTACTGATGACTGAACTAGATTGTAAACTCAGCTGATTAATACAAGTACTGGGCTTCTGTAATGTTTTGCAAATTGAATATTGAATATTATGAATATTGAACATCTTTAGCCATCATTAAAGGAAATGTTGATCATCATGCCTGTCTGTTAAATCTCCAACAAGTTGCCCTGAAGAATTCTCAGCTTTATAGGCAAAGGCTTTGTGTGAAGGAAGCATTTACCTTGAACATACACCTTCAAGTTTGCCCGTACTAGCGTTTTGAACGACTGTTGTGATGACGCACAGTAACTTGATCACCACAGTGGCAAAGTGCTGCAGTGTATGGCGTATCCTGATTTCACCGATGCGCATCATAATTTAGGATGCGTGACTTGATCGACGAGAGTTACAACAGAGGGTAGTCGCCAGTGGACTGAACATTCACACTCGATAAAGGAATCCCACTTTACCACATTCGTTCGGCCTCAACATACGACGTGTAAACTCGTATCTGATCGGATCAAGTCAGCAGGATGCGAGAGTATGCATGTATACTGTAGTTACATGAGAGGCTTAGTGGTTAATGATGCAACACCGACACAGACAATCAGATGACGGTGACATTCCTTGCATTGCTTACCACATTCCTAGGTCAAACCTGTGAAGATGTAAACAAATCTGGAGAAATAACACAGCAAAATGGATCCCTCGGTGTCGGCTCATCTAGCCTGGCGTATGCCAACGTGGCAGCAATTCCTGACCATGTCATAAAAAAGCCTAGCGATCATCTCTGCATAGAGCAAAGGGACAAGGGCTCTGCACCCTGGATCTTTGTGTGCACAGGCCTCTACGTTGGTTGCCGTGCCTTGCCCCTGTTTTCAGGGTTGTGTCAGAGGGCCAGTCAATCCCTCGTCTAATCCGGAGATCAGAACGACAGCGACAGGTACGACATGGGCCCGCTAGTGTACTTCCTGCACCAGAGTTCTAGACTGGCGCTCCTCTGGCCGTCAGATCGACTTTGGGTTTTCTTCTTCCTGCCGGTGTCCAGCTTGGAGTCCCTCAGCGGCCTGCCCCTGGGAGGGGCGATGGGGCTGACGGGGCTGACGGGACTTGTGGGACTGTTGGAGGTCGTGGGTCCCTCGGGTGTTCCTTCAGTGATCTGGATGCGGGGGCGATTCATCAAGTCAAAGATGTTAAAGGGTGCCGGCTCTGGCTGGCACATGACAGAGGCGTCCACAGTGTTTTGTCTGACTGGACCACCGTTGCCAGTCTGAATGCCAACCGAAACTCGCTCGCTGGACTGGGGGGCGCAACTACCGACGCCTGTTGCTGCATCCCTGCACAGCGTCCACATGTTATAGCACTGAGTGAAGTTGAAGAAGTTACTGTTGAAGGTCTTCAGCTCACTGCACACGTCCCTACGCAGCTCCGCCAGCTCGTACCTCATGGCCGCAATTTCGTCCTTCCACTGCATGTTGAATGCTGCTACCATGTTGGCAGACTCCTTGAAAGCCTGAATGGCCTGAGGAACATGAGGTTCTGGAACGGAAGGGGTTGGGGCAGGGACGCGGTACGCCGGCGGAGAGGTGGGAGGGACTGAGATGGCGGTCACGGTGGAGCTTGTACTATGATGGCTGCGAGCCGCGTTTTCTCTCTCTAGACGTTCGAGCTCTTGGTAAGCTGAGGAGCTGGCTCCGTCATCGTCTTCGATCATATCTTCGTTTAGCAAGGAGGTGCCCTCCAGCGCGTCATACCCCTCTGGAAGAGAGATTTAAATATGCACATACAAGGACATTCAGAGAGAGGAACAGCCCTGGAGGTAGGTAAAAGAAACCGGCCAACACAGGATTATACTCAAACACTACGGGGAGTCCCTTCCTGACCTACACCTGTCGTATGTGAGTAAAAACTCGGCACCCAGACGCTCGCTTCAACAGTTGGAATTTCCCAAAGTAGGAGTAATTAAGAAGATATCCAATTTATCAAAAACGAGCCAGAGGTTGATATAAACTGCTCTCTGGCCACATCCGGGTCAAACAGGCTACATTCGCACCATAGGTAAAGTGGCACAAATCTTTTTCTTTATGTGTGCCAGGGGTGCCATCTTTGTGGGAGTGCAAACAGCAAACAACACACTGGACCTTTTCAGTTCAGACTTGGGACACTTTCATATGCAGAATTAAAATCCGATAAGTATCCGGTATGCGGGAACCCACCCCGGAATTCATGGGACTGGTGAATCCAACTTAACCTTCATCCTTATTTTGCACTCCCAAGACGCCCAAACGTTTGAGCTTAAGACACCTAATTAGAAGTCACTTATCACGACCACTTCCGAGATTTTGAACGAACTGGAGAACAAGGCTGCAGTGTCCAAGAAAGGTTAAAACCTGAAAGCAGGATACGGACAAAGGACGTGACCAAACAAGCGGCCATGGCCGAATAACGTGCCGTTTCTGAACTCAACTGTTGGCAACACGTGCTGGGTGACTGTGTTTACACACACACTCTAGGCTTTGTATTGTGTGTTTACACTGCCTTCTCACTCCTGTCAAACAACATCAACGTCCAACAAGTCTTTCCATCTTTTCATCATGCAGTCCAAGAGACAGCAGGGTCCCTTTGGCATTTGCCGCCATCATCCTCCTCCTCCTCATCATTAATCTGTTCAAATCAAAAAAGATCAAGTGCTATATCAAAGCAGTCGTCTTTTCAAAGCACAATCACGTCACCGGATTTCCCATCTAAAGTCTAAAGGTCTGGGGTTTTTTTGTTGTTGTGCACCAGAAAAGATGAAAAGATAATCGAAGGATCACGAGTGAGTGGGCCAAGTAATAGATATGAACCCTATTGAACATATCAGGTCCCCCTCTGTAAAGACGATTGGACCATGTGGAGATAGGTGGGGGCAGAGGCAAGACTGTGGGTCCTACAAGGGCTGCACCAGGGAGAGGCTGCAATCCCACTGTCCTACATGGCTGAAAACGTCCACACCAAGGATGCCCGAGTCGTTCTGTTAACTCCAAGAGAATCCAAACCATTCCTATTGTTCTGCACGGAAAGCAATTCCCAAATACACCAAAATAAAAGAGGACTATACAGTCCTACGACTTGAACATCAAATTAAACCCACATTAGGTTGGCTGTACTGTTAAACAGGGGTCCAAACAACGCACAATTCCCCCTTTGTGGCTGTGAACACCACAACTACACAATTATCCCACACTGTGTGTGACCTACTGAAGCCTCCTTGGGGCTTCTTAGTTGGTTAGAGATGCCTAATAGGACATTTTGCTATGGGGCAATCATTGTTGGATGGGCAATCCCTGAGCAGTTGAGAAGGCAGTGCAAAAACACACATATACATAGATATATGTATGCGTGTTGACAGTATAATACCTGTGACAGGCACCCCTGAGGTCCCTCCTGCTGCTCTTTCCCCCTGGATCTCCTTGCAGTGCTGCTTTCCTCCCCTCTGAGCCATCACAGGATACCTGCCCCAATCGAGGGCTTGCTACGCTTCGCTAATACAAGCTAGACTTCTACAGTCTTTATGGCTCAGGCTAATTAGGCCTGCACCTACAATGTGGCACTACAGGCGGAGCTTGATAACGGTATCTGTGTTCATTCTACGCTCTCAGATCTTCAGGGCCCATTGTCAACGAACTGCTGTCAGAGCCCGCATTCAAAGGGAATGCTAGTGTGGATGCGAACCGCGGAGAAAAGAGGATTCCTCTCATTAGCTTAAATCGGGCACTGTTGTTTACTGTTTCCAAAGAGGGACCAAGTTGACGGAATTGGGGTGTTAACACATCATAGCAAAACCAAACCAAACCCAACTCTACCAGCATGTTTAGGCTGACAAGGAGCGCGAGGAGCTCCCAGAGCTGTACAGGGTGAAAGCGCTTCAGCAGGGTATGACCGTGGGATTGGGCGCTCTCCTTAATCCTCAGTTCCTGCAGTCACTTGGTTGGCCGTGACGGTTTGTAGGACGAAACGGGAACCAATTGTGTGATAAAAGGTCCAATCAATAGAAACTCCAGTTGGAACAACAATTGTGCATAAAGGTCCAATCAAAATAAAAGTCCATTTGGAACAAAAGAAACCAAAGCAAACAAAAAAAATAAGAAAATTAAGAAAATAAAAGCCATAGCCAAAGGAAGGAATACAGAATTCGCTACAGTGTTCAGCTGGACTGAGCAAATAAACTGAGAGAGAAAAAAAAACATGAACATCTATAGGCCTATTCATACAGGAAAAAAAAAAGATGGCTTACAGTATTCGACATCATCAAATGTTCAGAGCAAGACGTATTTCAATAGGGTTCATAGCTATACTCCGGGTGTACACAGATGCACCATTCATATATGTGTGTCGGGGGAGTGGCACTGTTTGCACAAAGAACCAGGTGTACTCTACCGGAGAGGTAGAATCGATGCATGTGTTGCACAATACCTTTTGTTCCATTCAGATTCAGCCCTAAAGGTCACGTTTATCCTTCTGCCTTAGCTATAAAAGAATGAATATGGCATTTTGATGTGTGGTAAAATGTTAGCCCTGGGATAACACCCAGTTATCACCACGTTAGAGGTCAAAACAGAGAGTTCAGGTTATGCGAGGATGCTCCATTAAATCTATTTACTCTATAAGAAAAGATCCATCTATATTTTAAATCAAGAGTTTAAGAATTTGACACTTCCGTGTGCTTCTTAACCCATAAGAGCCCATGGTGACGTGTGCGTCACATGCCTGTTACAGCTTCGTCCTTTACTGAACATCCCGAATGCAGTCACGTGGCAGTTTATGAATTTGTTGGTGCGTGAGACCAAACCAGCTCCTTCTAAAAGCTTGTGGTTTGTATCTATAAGGTCTTTATAAACCCATTTAACAATGCTAAGGCTATGCTAACATGTTCGGTACTGGACAGAACACATTCTGACCCCATATCTAGAACCCAATAATCAAATCGTCGCTGTCCAAAGAAAAACACGTATCTCCATTTTTGTAGATTTTTACTTCTATGCCTCATTAAGCTGCTGTTTACGCCGTGTGGAAATTTCATGATAAGTGGACCAACAGAAATGCCCCAAAGCTGCTTGGAAAGACGTCTGGTTCCATTGACTTCCATTCAAATGAAATGAAGTTTTTGGCCTCTCCTGGAAAGTTGCCATTTCGGAGATACCCGTTTTGCTTTGGACAGTGACGAATACAGGGCATGAAATGGTTGTCGAGACGTATGTTGCTGGTATTATGACCTTAAAATAGACCTTAGTTGCAGAAGATGCCATGTGACCTCTAATAAGACTGACCTTTGGGATCTTCTAACTGACCCCTCATTGTCTTCCTTCAGAGAGGGCGATGGTTCTGGGCTCTTATGGGTTAAGAGGCTTCCTGAATAGCGCTGCATCCAAAGTCATATTTAATTACATGATGTTGTGGAATGAAAATGCCACTCGCTAGTACCTGTAAAATGCACTGACTGTGAAAGAACCCTGTTTTTATCCCGACCCACTCACGCCCACCACACGGTTCACTTTCTCTCCCGTTCACAGCGAACCGAGCTAACTGATGCAACACAATTGGCAACGTCAATCAGAATTGATCAACCTTCAGTTGCTGGTCAATTTCACTGTCATTACTTTGTGCAACCAGGACCGGAGGACTGAAATGGAGCTCGTCATCTCGAGGTGGCAAGCCGCAGGTTCTGCCATTTACTAGCCTGCTCCTCGGCACTAGAGCTGCGTTAAGAGGCTAATCGTGAGCACAGAGCAAAGAAGAAGCCACGCTGATGTCTCCACCGTAAGCTCCCCCCACCTACCTCCTACTCTCCTTCGTTCTGATCTTTTCTCTAGAGTTCGCTTTCACGTTCCCAAGGTTGTGACATGCTCAGCATGGCTTTGCTTGGTAAAAGCATGCTCAGTTGTTTGCTCAGGAGTGCGAGGAGCGTTGCGAAAGCGTCCACCTACACGCTGGCCTGTCTGTGCGGCCCCCTCCCAGGCTAGTCTCTCATCATCGCCAGATGGCACCGACCCAAAAGCCCAGAGGATGATGCATGAATCGTGCAAACGCAATTGCAGGCAACCATCGTTTGACACTCGGACACAGAGGCAGAAGGAACGAACACACAAAACAGACAGGAGTCGACAGGAAGGACCAAGACCATTCAAACTCAGCATCTCTCAAGCACAAGGGTACCCCACTGTACATATGTAGGTATGTCAAGGTATGCACGAAGCGTGTGTTGATTGTATGACGGGTATGTGCTCTAAGCCTTCTCTCTCTTGTTTTTCGGGAGCTGGGGTGGGAAGCGGGGGCGGGGAGGTTGAGGCATACGGTTACCTGTTGTGGATCTGAGAGTTGAAGTGACAGTGGAGGATGTCATTGAAGGCAAGCAGTCGTCGTCTTGGGAATACCCAGCCTGAATTGCACGCAGGTAACTGTGGCTTCGAGTGCGGAAAGAGCCAGGCAGGTCCAAGGCCTCCATGGCCTGGGATTCTGCTTCGCTAAAAACGGACTCGCAAACTGACTCAAACTGGCCATTGACCTCAGTCTCACTCACCTGAGAGACAAAAACAGGAATAGCAGTCCTTAATTTTTCCTCTTCCTTTCTCTTTCTCACTTTGATTCTTCCCCTTTGCACAGTAAATATGAAGGAGGGTTAGAGGGAGAGAATTCAGCGGACAATCTCCGGCCTTCAACTTTGCAGCACAGTTATCTTTTAGCAACGAAACAAAGAGAAGTTTAACACAACAGGACAAAAGGAGAACAGTGCTAACTGGAACACCGCATTAGACACAGAATGGATGGACTACCTTCGAAGACCCTGCTTAGAAGAAAGACATGGTTAGATACCAAACACATGCAACATGAAGCAGACCCTAAGGCATCGAAATCTGCAAGTGGTGCAATCTAACATGTACAGGAAGAGTCTTTCCCTCAGTGTGGAACAACCATGGACATGCTAACATGCTACTAGCCAGCGTTTACTATAATTACCAATCCAGGAGAACAAGACAGGTACATCGGAAACACAACCCAGCACTCCATTCGACTCTACCTCAGGCTATCTCCTCTCCTGTCTCGTCAGCAATCTTCAGTTACCAACGAAATATCCAATAACACATCCATATACATGCAGTACACAAATAGCACCTGGCTAATTTTAGCTCTCGGTTAATTCCCATGTTTGCATGCACTCAACACATCCGCCTGGACTGACCCATGCTCTGAGCGAGTAAGCCTGAGAGTAAGACTATGACCCGCAGCCGATCATCGCTCTAGTGGGTGTGTAGTGCGATACGAAGGAACCAGCTCACACTCACCTGGCTCAAGCAGCTTGCCTGACTGAGGGTGCTGACCGCACGCATGTAGCTCTGGTTGCGGGAGCGGAACTGGGGAGGGTTGTAAGAGGTCGCCGGGTCCAGGGATACGTTGTGGTGGGGCCGCATGTCTCTCGTGGTTTGCAAGTGGTAGCCTTGGCTAAATGAAGGGAACAACCACAAACACTAATGTAGCCAAGCCGCAGTCACACACGTTTGCCCGTGGGACCTGTAGCATCAGAACGTGTCATTACTACAACATCTGTACACTGCACACAGGGTCACACTGTGGAGCTAAGCACCTGAACGTTCATTGGGTCACTGACAACTTCCACTTTTAGCTCAAGAGGCTGAGAAAATGATCTGTGATGTCAGAGTTGGCGGGAGTCACTAGGGTTGCCACCTTTCAGAATATAAAGGACGGGGGGCGTGGTAATGTGTGAGTGACGTGTTTAAAATTACACATGTATATTGGACATTTGCGGAAATATGGAACAAATTGCGTCCCCTATTGGTTTAATACAGGACGCAACATGTAATTGCCAAATAAAGGATGACTCCGTATTTTACGGGACGGGTGGCAACCCTAGGAGTGACTGTGACTGCACCCCCTGCGAGTGGCAGCGTTAGCGTTCAGTGTGAATGCAGAGAAAACACTGAACGCCTAAAATGAACCGTGTGTGCGTCTCACTGTGCAGACAGATTCAGCTAAGTTCAGAGCGATCTTTACACAGACTGAACACGGATACAGTGAAACCAAGCTAATGATAACTTGGCTGAATTAAGCTTCCTATTCACCAGCTTCTAGTTCAAGTGTTCCTGTTCCTCCTTAAATGCTGCTGCTGTTATGATGGGGATGTTAAGTGTGATGTAAGTAGCCATTTCCAGAACCAAATGTGCCCACAGACTCCAAAACAAATGACTATCCAGAACCTTTAAACAGCACCACTGTGTGGGTGTAACTTTTTTCCACTCCAATCTGTTTGTAAACACTTCCAGGCCAGTTTCAGTTTCAACACTAATGAAGAAAAAACAAAGTTTGGTGCCACAGGGCTCTAATGCTAGCTAGCTAGCGAACCTAGCATAGCTAACCTAGCTAACCTTATTACCCGTTAGCAAACCAGGCCATATGCAGATCTCCTTGACTAGACTGTGCGTATGGTGTTTCCTTCTATGAACCCACATCTTCATGTTCCAGTTGTCCAAAGATAGCTAGCTTGTTAGTCTTAGCTGTGTCTTAACTAGGGTTGTTCCCCTTCAGAAATGAAAATGAGGGACAATATGGAATAAATAGTGTCCCGTATTTGAGCTGAGTCTGGGTCATGGGGTGAGGGAGGGTTTTGAGGGCTGGCGGAGATTGTGATCATTCATGTATGTGTGACACGTGTATATCTGACATTTACGGAAAAATTTAATTTCCAAATAAAGGACAGATCCGGTATTTTACCGGACGGGTGGCAAATCTGGTTTTAACTAGCTAGCTGGTTCTAGCGTTGCCGTAGGTAGTTAGCTAGCTGTCTTCATTGGCTCATTTGACTGACAAGCCTGTCAACCAAACGATATAGGGAATCCACAAAAAGTCAGCTTGAGTGCTAATGTTAGATGTTAGCTAGCTAGCTAACACTGAAGCAGTATTCAAACAATGAGAATTTCAGTCACTGCAGTAAGAGCTAGGACCCAGACATGCAGGTCAATACGTCATGGCTTAGCAAGCAGATTACAAGGCCTAAAGTGCCAGGATGTAATTGAGGAACCATTTAAGGCGGAACGGGACAACTTGAACAAGAAGATTCATATGTCATAACATGATATACACCCACCTAGTAGTAGAGATTAGGTCCACTGTGAAAAACTCAAAACTGTGTGCAGCAAATTAATTAGCAAACAATTAGTTATTTGTCATTTCTAATTTGTGGTTATACTGGCTGAAAAGCAATCCCAGTATTAACGCCTCCACACCCTGAGCAGCACTTACTCATACGAGTACGTAGTACAGTGCGGTGAATTTGGATTTGTTCGTTTTCTATGGGGTTCAAGAAAGAACTGGGCTACAGGGTGTCAGGTGTGTCAAAACAAGCGCCAGCGATGAAACAGGCCCGCGGGAAAGAGCAATTCAGCAGCTTTAGACACCAAAACGCTCAGCGTTCCAAGGCTTGCCGGCAGAAAGGGGTTGACATTTAGCTTAAACAAAAGATTACTTTATTAACTTTTATATTTTCACACCAGGTCTCACATTCCTGATTCTCTGGGGAGAGTCTGGTACCTTTGACTAGGGATGGGCGATCCCACGGATTTCAATTCAATCCAATACCAAGTAATATTAAGGCTAATATCCCAATACCGATATTGACACTTTGTGATTTCCAACAATGACAAATGGGAAATGTGAGCAAAACACAGAAAGTCTGGCATGAATATTAATCTAAGCAAATTATATTAAACTATTATTATTATTTTAATATTAATATAAAAAAAAAAAAACTCTGAGTCTCAAGACTCAGAAACCAGTCTCTCGTGGGTTTCTTTTTTTAATAATAATTCAGTAATAACAAATATCAATTCACTGTTTGATTAAGTCACTAGTACTGTCCATTCCTTTAGTCCCTACGTGGGTCCTCATTAGATTCCTATCTCAATGGTACATTTAACGGTTAATTCTATATCTATTATAATATAGAATTGATTGTTCTCAGACGTATGGCAGATAAAAGTACGGAATAAGTATATCTAATATTCTGCTTGGTGTTTTCAGCATTTGCCTGTTATTTACCCGAGCCGTGTTACACTGTCAGCCTTCTGCTTCTCAGTCTTTTGATCACTCAGAGAAGTCTACCAATTAAACAGGCCCAGTTCAGAGTCACTTTTGTACATCACGTTTGAAGGAGCTTCTTATGTGCCAGCTTTTTTTGGGCAAAAATGAAGAAGGCGGAAGGAAAAGTAGTTCCTATACTACACCATCACTCACAGCAGCATATTTCTGTTATACTCATAGGATACACATCCAACATACTGAATAAATACATTTATAATTTTTATGTTTTATGTTTTTCTTTTTTTGTGCCAGAATCGATTCCTAAAAGTAAAGTAGGATTGGAAGTGTAGATATTTAGGTATCAATCTGCCCATCCCTACCTTACCACAAAATGGCTTAATTTCCTCAGTCAGGCCAAATTGTTCTCTACTGCAGCACAATATACTTAAAATACCCTACACCAAACATTTGCTAACTGCTAACCTATTCTTCATCTTATGGAAGCCCATAATTTATATTACAATATATTGTAATATATTTCATTTTATATGTAATAGACATCATATGTATTTCTCCGTATGTGTTTGCATATATATATATGTATATGATTATATATATATATATATATATATAGTTTTATATATGTGAGAATATTTTCATACATACATGTGGCAATATATGTATAGAAAACTATATATATATATATATATATATATATATATATATATATATATATAAATGCAAAAACACGTATGGGCACTTTTTAAAATGAAATATCTTACAATATGGCAAAATATATATCTTCATACATATATAGCGGCAATTCCTTATGTATGAACAATATAGTAATATATTTATCACTTATAAATATATGCAAAAATATGCACTTGTTTCTACTATATGACTGATTGCACTATATTTTCCAATACATTGCCATATATTATCGTTTCATAAGGGAACGTTAGCATTAGTGTTAGCATTAGCAAGGTACAGCTCAAAGCACCCGACCCAGTATCTCAGTCTGAGGTACCTAGATTTTATTACGGTTTTCTGTCACTGAGACACCACTTACTCGACTTTACTCTCACTGTCGTCCTCACATTTACCTCAGAGATGTTATTACTGTATCCACTGTTTAGAGCTAGCTGCTGCTAACGCTACTCAGTTCACCTGAGATACGGTTAGCCTAGCTGTTAGCTCCCCTCGGCTACTTCACTCTAAAACTGATCCTCTAAAGCGAGTTCATCTTTTATTAATCTTCAGACCTGTATATTTAACTTTCTGAGGCTCATTCTGATGAACACACACCCCACTACAATCACTACACCCACATTTACCTCAGAGCTGTTATCACTGTATCCACTGTTTAGAGCTAGCTGCTGCTAACGCTGCTCAGTTCACCTGAGATACGGTTAGCCTAGCTGTTAGCTACCCTCGGCTATTTCACTCTAAAACTGATCCTCTAAAGCGAGTTCATCTTTTATTAATCTTCAGACCTGTATATTTAACTTTCTGAGGCTCATTCTGATGAACACACACCCCACTACAATCACTACTTCCACATTTATACTCGGAGTGGGCTGCGTTTAGCCCCCCACTGTTAGCCGCCGCCATTTTCTAGGCTGAAGCAGGCTGAGAGCTGGTGAGGCTGTGGTGCATGATGTACACCATGAAGATAGTGCCACCTGTACACTAGAACCTCTGATTGGAGTAGAACACCATCCGTGCATCTCCAGCAAACCACAGGATTAAAGTTTGGTCACATACCACACACCACTGTTAGGTAGATTTAGTATGTGAGGTGTATGTAGTGCGCCATTTCGAATACAGCCTGTGTCCGTGACTTTTCCATTCATTCAGTTTTCCTGCATCATGTTTGGTACTAAGCAGTAGCAATTAGCACAAATGGTCAAGCTAAAAGTTATATGTGTTATACCCTGCAGGAAATAAAAAACTTTATTTATTACAGCTATAATACTGTAATAAATAAAATAATAAACAGATTACAGGCAAACGTTTCCCATTCATCCTTATTTCAAATCCTGTTTGTGTTATCGCCACCGTGATATCCATATCCCATCGTTTCCAAACAACATGCACTTTTAGAACATGCATGAATGCACGAAACACGAAACACCCACAACAACAACCAAGTGTACAGTAACAGTACCGGCTGTAGCCGGCCGAACCGAGGCACATTATGCCAGCTTATGAACTCATTCCTCTTATTCCTCTTTAATAAGTCTATGTCGTTATGTAAAAAGCTTTGTACTCGTTTTAAGTTTTCCAGGGTTTTATGTATTTCTACTGTGCTGCTGTTTTGCTGGAGGACGTTGTCTGTTCCAACTTGTTTGCAAACCACATAACAAATAAATATCATGTATCATGTCTTCCTGTATCACATATTCTGAAAATACCTTGTATCTTGTAATGTACCATGATATATTTTTTTATAACCAAATTGCTGAGCATAAAGTTATTATAAATTTATTTATTATTAGCATAAAAAAAAAATCTAGAAATGACAGGCATTTTTTCATTTTAAAAAGCAGCCTGAAGAAAACCGTCATCTCAGGACTGATGTGCAAGGTCAGTTCTTTCTGGGAGTCCACCTTTTTTCGTTCTTTGGTGGGTCTTTTCTTAGGCTGTGTTCAGACTGTGGCAGATCAGATTTCTGTTTCAGATTTTTCTCTTTTTTAGGGACGACTGTGATCTGATTGGATTGGGTGTTCAGACATTACCAGTCTGTGGTAATGACGGAGGTAGTGACGTAGGTGTCAGTATCTATGTAGCTGCGCTGGTGGCATAGTTTTTATATGCAGAAGAAGAAGAGACGGTGGTTTGACATTTGACCCTCCGAAGTCGGACAAGTTTTTTAATGGCTCTTGAATCCAAGCACTTCCATCATTTGACATCGGCGTTGTTCGGTGTGTTGTGAGTGATGGATAAGACACTCTGAAATCGGTGTCCAGAGCGTCCGGACTGAGGTGTATCTGTAAACGTCCGATTGCTGTCACATTTCAAACCACCTTCCAATGTGGTTTGGATCTGATTTGCAAAAATTGAAGATCAGATTTCATGTGACTATCAAAGATGAATCTGAACACAATATGGATACACCAAAACCCAGATTTCATGTGGTTCTTTGCTGTCCAGACTAACAAAAAAATAATCTGGATAGAATACTAATATAGCAGTAATCTGATTTAATTTGATTTAATGTAGATACAATCTGGATATGCCAATAATCGGATTTGGGCTGGCGGTCTGAACAAGTCTTTGTTGGATGGGTAGTTTTAGCTTGCCTCAAGACACAATCCAGGTCAGCGGTACTGTTTTTGTCCAACGCCTGCAAGGCCTACACTAATACCACATCCCAGCACACAGGGTCATTATATAAGCTCACAGTTTCCATCTTAGGTTCCCGGCACCTCAGGGTTCCTCCTCGTCTTTGGTCATGAAGTCTAAGACTGTAGAATTAGACACTGCAGGATTGAAGGTGAAACTCATTTTCAGTCCCAAAACCTGCAGAAAGTAATGACTACTCCACCTCATGATTGTTAAGCCTTACAATAGCTTCACGGCTCTCGCTCTTCCCCTTGTGTCCTAATCGACCAATCGCCTTTCATTTGAGATCGCTCGTTAGTTTTCATTTCAGCTGTCAGGAGCCATTGTCTTCTGTATGTGACTCATAATGTGATCCTCCACTGCAAATCTGAAGAGAACTGATCCTTACAAGGTTCCGTTTCTTCAGCACCCCTGACGGGCAGTGGTCGCCTGGATTAGAGGAGGGGTGTCAAACTCAATCACGTAAAGACCCATTTTAAAAAAACTCAACGAAGCCGGGGCCAGAAAGCACGAATGTTTATGTTTGATCAGTTTAAATGATGTTTTGCTGTAGTACCCAAACTATATAGCAAATAATAAGCACTTAAAGTAGACCACAAGGTTTTACATTGATACTTTAAATATTCCAGATAATTAAAAAATATATATATACTACTGTATATCTACACTCATCATCCAAAGTAACAGCTGTGTACAGTAACTCAGTAAGTGTAATGTGTTAGTGTACTGTAAGTGGTGTTGGTGTACAGTAACTCAGTAAGTGTAATGTGTTAGTGTGCTGTAAGTAGTGTGTTGGTGTACAGTAACTCAGCAAGTGTAATTTGTTAGTGCGCTGTAAGTAGCGTGTTGGTGTACAGTAACTCAGTAAGTGTAATGTGTTAGTGTACTGTAAGTGGTGTTGGTGTACAGTAACTCAGTAAGTGTAATGTGTTAGTGTGCTGTAAGTAGCGTGTTGGTGTATAGTAACTCAGTAAGTGTAATGTGTTAGTGCGCTGTAAGTAGCGTGTTGGTGTATAGTAACTCAGTAAGTGTAATGTGTTAGTGTACTGTAAGTGGTGTTGGTGTACAGTAACTCAGTAAGTGTAATGTGTTAGTGTGCTGTAAGTAGCGTGTTGGTGTATAGTAACTCAGTAAGTGTAATGTGTTAGTGTGCTGTAAGTAGCGTGTTGTGTACAGTAACTCAGTAAGTGTAATGGGTTAGTGCGCTGTAAGTAGCGTGTTGGTGTATAGTAACTCAGTAAGTGTAATGTGTTAGTGTGCTGTAAGTAGCGTGTTGTGTACAGTAACTCAGTAAGTGTAATGGGTTAGTGTGCTGTAAGTAGCGTGTCGGTGTACAGTAACTCAGTAAGTGTAATGCGTTAGTGTGCTGTAAGTAGCGTGTCGGTGTACAGTAACTCAGTAAGTGTAATGGGTTAGTGTGCTGTAAGTAGTGTGTTGGTGTACAGTAACTCAGCAAATGTAATGTGTTAGTGTGCTGTAAGTAGTGTGTTGGTGTACGGCAACTCAGTAAGTGTAATGTGTTAGTGTACTGTAAGTAGCGTGTTGGTGTACGGTAACTCAGTAAGTGTAATGTGTTAGTGTGCTGTAAGTAGCGTGTCGGTGTACAGTAACTCAGTAAGTGTAATGTGTTAGTGTGCTGTAAGTAGTGTGTTGGTGTACAGTAACTCAGTAAGTGTAATGCGTTAGTGTGCTGTAAGTAGCGTGTTGGTGTACAGTAACTCAGTAAGTGTAATGTGTTAGTGTGCTGTAAGTAGCGTGTTGGTGTACAGTAACTCAGTAAGTGTAATGTGTTAGTGTGCTGTAAGTAGCGTGTCGGTGTACGGTAACTCAGTAAGTGTAATGCGTTAGTGTGCTGTAAGTAGCGTGTTGGTGTACGGTAACTCAGTAAGTGTAATGTGTTAGTGTGCTGTAAGTAGTGTGTTGGTGTACGGTAACTCAGTAAGTGTAATGTGTTAGTGTGCTGTAAGTAGCGTGTTGGTGTACGGTAACTCAGTAAGTGTAATGTGTTAGTGTGCTGTAAGTAGTGTGTCGGTGTACAGTAACTCAGTAAGTGTAATGCGTTAGTGTGCTGTAAGTAGTGTGTTGGTGTACAGTAACTCAGTAAGTGTAATGTGTTAGTGTGCTGTAAGTAGCGTGTTGGTGTACAGTAACTCAGTAAGTGTAATGTGTTAGTGTGCTGTAAGTAGCGTGTTGGTGTACGGTAACTCAGTAAGTGTAATGTGTTAGTGTGCTGTAAGTAGTGTGTTGGTGTACGGTAACTCAGTAAGTGTAATGTGTTAGTGTGCTGTAAGTAGCGTGTTGGTGTACGGTAACTCAGTAAGTGTAATGTGTTAGTGTGCTGTAAGTAGCGTGTCGGTGTACAGTAACTCAGTAAGTGTAATGCGTTAGTGTGCTGTAAGTAGTGTGTCGGTGTACAGTAACTCAGTAAGTGTAATGTGTTAGTGTGCTGTAAGTAGCGTGTTGGTGTACAGTAACTCAGTAAGTGTAATGTGTTAGTGTGCTGTAAGTAGCGTGTTGGTGTACAGTAACTCAGTAAGTGTAATGTGTTAGTGTGCTGTAAGTAGCGTGTCGGTGTACAGTAACTCAGTAAGTGTAATGTGTTAGTGTGCTGTAAGTAGCGTGTTGGTGTACAGTAACTCAGTAAGTGTAATGTGTTAGTGTGCTGTAAGTAGTGTGTTGGTGTACAGTAACTCAGTAAGTGTAATGTGTTAGTGTGCTGTAAGTAGCGTGTTGGTGTACGGTAACTCAGTAAGTGTAATGTGTTAGTGTGCTGTAAGTAGTGTGTCGGTGTACAGTAACTCAGTAAGTGTAATGCGTTAGTGTGCTGTAAGTAGTGTGTTGGTGTACAGTAACTCAGTAAGTGTAATGTGTTAGTGTGCTGTAAGTAGCGTGTTGGTGTACAGTAACTCAGTAAGTGTAATGTGTTAGTGTGCTGTAAGTAGCGTGTTGGTGTACAGTAACTCAGTAAGTGTAATGTGTTAGTGTGCTGTAAGTAGCGTGTTGGTGCACAGTAACTCAGTAAGTGTAATGTGTTAGTGTGCTGTAAGTAGTGTGTTGGTGTACAGTAACTCAGTAAGTGTAACATGTTAGTGTAGTGTGTTGGTGTAAGCAGTGTGTGGTGTAGTTAAGTCAGCTGCGTGGTCTGTATACTCCGTCCACCACTGTGAAGGACATTAATCAAAGTCAGCCTTCTAAATCTGAGTCAGTAGAACAGGCCCACTATCCGACTTCTGGAATGGGATTAGCGGTCAGTGGGGAGGCAGGGCAATGTAATTAATCGTCACTCGTGTTTCCAAATGATTTTATTCCCATCGGAATCAGTACCTCGTTACGGGCTGCATGTTCTAATATCAGTTAAGGTTCTGCTGGCTCCTAACCTGCTCTGAAACTGTAGAAATCACCCCGAGTCATACGAGTCCTGTGAGAACTGCCACATCGTATGAGGAGCATGGAGGTGCTAAAGGAAGTAGCACTGAGTTCTCTGTGGTCTGCGCCACACTGATGTGCGGTATCCCACCTCAAGTCACATTAAAGCGTAAAATCACAGAAAGATGTTTTGATTTCATGCAGCTAAATAGAAACGCTAATCACCAACTGCCTCCACGCCACACAGCTGATAGACGAGGAGGTAAACAAGTGCATTACGATTAAATGAAGATGTTTCATATCTATAAGCTTATAAGCTGATTTAGACTATCAGAACATCCTAATTACGCTTTACATCCCGGACACATTCCCAAATGAGGATATTCACCAGGCCCTTGTAGGCATTTTCCCATTCCACCTTAAATGGTATCTTAATAACTGCTGAATAAACAGTGATAAATCCAACAGGAAGCTGGTAAACAAAGAGCGAGATGCCAGTGCCAGAATGAAACAACTGGACTATTTAAGGTGGAACAGTAAATTCCAACAAGAAACTGTCAAAGAAGAAGCGGAATTCCAGTGCCAGAATGAAACAACTGGACTATTTAAGGTGGAACAGGAGAATTCCGACCAGAAGCTGTCAAAGAAAAAGCAGAATTCCAGTGCCAGAATGAAACTATTGCACCATTTAAGGTGGAACAGTAAATTCCAACAAGAAGCTGTCAAAGAAGAAGCGGAATTCCAGTGCCAGAATGAAACAACTGGACTATTTAAGGTGGAACAGGATAATTCCAAAAGGAAGCTGGTAAACAAAGAGCGAGACGCCAGTGCCAGAATGAAACTATTGCACTATTTAAGGTGGAAAAGCAAATTCCAACAGGAAGTTGGTAAACAAGAAGTGGAATTCCAGTGCCAGAATGAAACTACTGGACTATTTAAGGTGGAACAGGACAATTCCAACAAGAAACTGGCAAGTAGGAAGCAGAATTCCAGTGCCAGAATGAAACTATTGCACCATTTAAAGGTGGAACAGTAAATTCCAAAAGGAAGCTGAAAAAATCAGAAGCGGAATTCCAATGCCAGAATAAAGCTATTGCACTATTTAAGGTGGAACAGGAGAATTCCGGCCAGAAGCTGGCTTATCCTTGTAGTATTTTTGAAACAGAGTACAGGGTTTATACACGGACCTACAGATAAGCTGGTATGACATCATCAGCAGGATTCCTAAAACGTCTTTCTCTACAGCCAGTGTGTGGTCTGTTCTAGACTCCTGTAGAAACCTGGCGGTGGCAGTCTCTGTTAGAAGAGGATCCACTCGTACGTGGATATGAAGGCTCATCCTAAGATGATGAAAACTCTATGATCTGTAGTTACTGGAGATTATACTCTAATGAAAACATAATGTTGTATATTATGTTAAATTTCTGATCCTCTCTACATTTTACACACCTTTAAATCTGTGAAACCAACCATAGCACCACTAATCCAGGAGGACAAACGCGGTGCAAGGTTTCTTTCTCTTTGGATTAGCACAGAAAACAAAAACAGCTCCTCCAAAACAAAAACGCAGTCCACACGAGCCAGCGAACGCAGCCTATTGCAATCTGCTCCAGTGCTCTGGGTGTTTCTGAATGTGTGTAGGTGGGGTGGCATCCACTGGCATAACGGTGCAAAGACCTCGTGCTTTAGGATACAACCAAAATAACAACCTTTCTGTCAAAAAAATAAAAATCTAAACTTTTGACTGGTACTGTATAGAAAGCTCAGCTATTTTTAGTGAGATATATATATATATATATGGACCAGAGGAGGCTGGGTCACCAAGGTTTTTTCAACTTCAACTTGAGGGAGTTTCTCCATGACACTGTTGCCTTCAGCATGCTCACCAGGGGCTTCTTTCTTTTCTCTCCTTAATTAATTATTATTACTGAATTTCTGTAAATCTGCTTCGATATATATAATATATATATATATATATATGAATAAATTTGCTATATATATATATAATATAAATATATATATATATATATATATATATATATATATATATAATATATATATATATATATATATATATATTAATAAATTTTATATATATAATATATTTTGCCTTTCATATATATTTATATATAATATATATTAATAAATTTGCTATATATATAATATATTTTGGCTTTGATATATATTTATATATAATATATATTAATAAATTTGCTATATATATATATATATATATATATATATCAAAGCCAAAATATATTATATTATATATATATATATTATATATATTTATATTACATATATAGCAAATTTATTAATATATATCAAAGCCAAAACCGAACAAAATGATTACAATGACCACATTTAAAAGGCCAAATACCAAACATGTTATTTCTCACAGTTTCATAATTTTGCCTTTTTTCACCACTGCATAAAAATTAATTAGGCTACAACATCCCATATAGCAGGCGGATGTGGCAAAGATATGGCACTGCTGGTCCACTGTCAGCATTGGCAACATGCTGTGAGCCAAAGGTGGACCACACACTTACAACATGCACCTGTCCCCAAACAGATCTGGTTCCCTTGTGGAGTCCCCTACGTTTGGCTGAGGTGTGGTGCAAATGTTTTTTGTTGCACACCTGTACAGATGTTCTCTTTCTGTAAATATTCAGGTCATCTGTAACTTTCTATATAAAATATTTTTCAACTAAATCTGTTTCACATCTGTCAGCTTCTTCAGCTCTTTATTACCTTTAGTACTTTTTACTTTTTTAATTTATCCCCTTCCCTGTTTAATGTTTAGTGTAATTTTCCTTTAGTTTAATCCTGTAATAATCTGTGTTTTTTGTTACTTGTTTTTGTTACTTGTCATACGTGTTGCTCTCACCAAGACAAATTCCTTGTATGTGTAACATACTTGGTGAAATAAAGAGATTCTGATTCTGATGTGGCCACATTTAAGGTGGAACGATAAATTCCAACAAAAGCTGGTAAATAAGAAGCACAATTCCAGTGCCAGAATGAAACTACTGGACAGTTTAAGGTGGAACAGGATATATAAAATATATCAAATATAAAAATATATATGAAAGAGCTACAAATAGCTGCACACACACACACAGGTTATAATGAAAACCAGTTCCTTGATCCTTTCGCATGTTCTTTCATGAGAACTAGGTCTAGGTGAGAACTAGGAACTGCTCAGGAACATCTCAGAGACTGGAACTGTGTCTGCTAATGTGATTCTGCCTCTCAGTTTGCTCTGAAAACACAACAGACTGGTACAGCAAACAGACTCAAGCCCAACAATATGTCTGTGACCACAGGGAGGCCTCTGACCCAGCTCCAACCCGACAGCGCCGAACAAACAGTAGTGTAGTAACCGAGTCCACGTGTGGCTGCTCGATTCTCAGAAGCACGCAGACCTACCTGTGGCTGTCTATATGAGGTCTCTGGATGACGGATTTGAGCACGAGCGCGTCTGGCCGGACAGACTTTTGAGGCGAGGTTTTGGGGCTGGTGTCAGAGTCGCCACTCTCGTCGTCTCCCATGGCTTTCACATAGCTGCTGCTGCGCATCCTGCGACATGGGATCTCCTCGTCCTTGTCAATCCCTGGGTAACCTCCCCACTCGTCCTGAGGAACCTGGGGACGAACAGGAGAACGAGAAACCGGTAAAGACTCCGCTCCGATCAAACTCGTACATACTAGCCAGTTAGCACGGATAACAGACTGTTCCAGCCAACACAGTGCATACTGAGGATCGACACTAGCGCACACACACACACACACACACACACACACACACACACACACACACACACACACACACACACACATACACACACACACACACACTCATAATAAAAGAACAGCTGCACCCAGAAGGAGGTGTGGGAGTGCGGTGGTGTTGGGAAGGAAGATAAAGGGGACCAGGATCAATAACTGATGATGAATTTAGACTGATATGATCAATATTTATTGAGCTACACATACAGAAGTCTGTCTCTCAGTATGGCGTCGGGCCGCCGTGTTTGCTAACCCAACACGCCAGACGTCTCGGTATGGAGCTGTAGAGGTTCCTAATGGAGTCCTGTGATAATCCATCCCATGCAGCCTGAACATCCTCACACAGTTCCTGCAGATGGTGCGGTAGGGGTGGAGGTGGAGAGACACCAGGCCTTCTGGACGTGTGACATGTGACAACAAACCGTTCCATCTCGGTGCTGACCACGGTGCCTCCACACACGGATTCGTTGGGCGTCTCCACCAAGACTAAAGCGGGACTCGTCACTGAAGATGACCCGCCGCCATTCTGAGTCCCTCCATGACAGTCTGGTACGACACCACTGCAGTCTTTGGTGACGGTGACGTGGTGTTAAGGACAGTCGTGGTAACGGTCTGTGTGCATGTAGTCCTGCGTGGTGCAGCCGTCTGCCGATGGTGCTGCACTAACAGGATGACTCATGGAGGACACCGCTGCTCGCTGGAGGTCTGTTGTCGTGGTTGTTGTGGCTAAGCGTAACACTTGCATCGTTCACATGTCTCACAATTACACATGGGCCCTTACACGTGGGCTCCACCTTGACACCCCGTGTCCTGCCTCTGTGCAAAGTCCTGCTGTAGGTTACGGTGGAGCCTTAGTCATGTTTCTGACTCTGCCTCGTATCCTTCTGCTTGTGTTTGTGCCTTGAGTAGTGTAAAGAGCACCAGCGTTGGATTGAGCCGCTCAGTGAACGGATCCAAAGTCGCAGCCCCATAAATTATACCAGCAGATATTGTGTTTCATAAAAAATATATAATTGCCTTCAAGCAATATTTCAAACCCATAACTTGATAAGTTAAGCCAGCATCGGCCAGAGACCCTGAATCCCAGGAGCCCTCCAGTCTGGGCAGCGGCTCACCAGCAACTCTTTTATTTGCAAGTACAATGGGAACCAATTAGCCGCAGAAGAGGAGCTGAGTCAGAACGGTGGAGGCTTGAGCTCACAGACTCTCCTCTGAAAATCTCACTGGCCTTCCGGCTTCACCTGCAGCCGTGGACTTGGAATGAGTTGATCGTGCTCTGAACAGCGGCACAGGAAGAGACTTCCATATATTTCCAAACTGTATTCAAACAAACAAAAAATGCTCTATACTGCCCAAAGTGTTCGCTCCTCTTCCCTCACACACATATGAACTCGAATGACATCCCATTCTTAATCCATAGGGTGTAATATGATGCTCCACCCTTTACTGCTATACCAGCTCCAGCTCCTCTGGGACGGCTTTCCACAGGGTTAGGAATGTGTTGATGGGAATTCCTGACCATTCCTCCAGAAGCACATTGGTGAGGTCAGACACTGGTGTTGGTCGAGAAGGCCTGGCTCTCAGTCTCCGCTCTAATCCATCCCAAAGGTGTTCTATCGGGTGGAGGTCAGGACTCTGTGCAGGCCAGTCCAGTTCCTCCACACCAGACTCCCTCATCCATGCCTTTATGGAGCTTGCTCTGTGCACTGGTGTGCGGTCATGTTGGAACAGGAAGGGGCCGTCCACAAACTGTCCCACAAAGTTGGGAGCGTGAAATGGTCCAGAGTCTCTTGGTCTGCTGAAGCATTAAGAGTTCCTCTCACTGGAACTAAGGGGCGGAGCCTAACTCCTGAACACCACCCCCACACCATAATCCCCCCTCCACCAAACTCTACACTCGGCACAGTGCAGTCAGACCAGTACCGTTCTCCTGGTAACCGCCAAACCCAGACTGTTCCATCGGATGGCCAGACAGAGAAGAGTTGCTGTCGTTCCCGATCACTCCCACTGTGTTCTAATCCCACTGACAGTGGACTGTGGAATATTTAGTAGGGGGAATTTCACGACTGGGCTTTTAGCACAGGTGGCATCCTATCACAGTACCACGCTGGAGTTCACTGAGCTCCTGAGAGCGACCCATTCTCTCACTAACGTCTGTAGGAGCAGTCTGCATTACCAGGTGCTCGGTTTATACACCTGTGGCCATGGATGTGACTGGAACACCTGAATTCACTGATTAGGATAGGGGAGTGAATACTTTTGGCAATATAGTGTAGGTTGTGCTAATGGGACTCTAGAGGTTGAAAGCTGAATGCCTTCTTGATAATATCATCACACATGTTACTATGGAAACATAGCTCTAAGAGTTATACTCCTATCGTCCAAAATAGCTGCACCCAGAAGGAATCAAGCAACAGGAATGAAACTTGGTGGGGAGGTTTGACATGGTGAGACATGCCAATGATTCAAGTTAAAGGCTCAGGCGTACATGTGCCGTAAGCAAGGACGGGTCTTATCTCTGTACCTGACTGACCCAACAGCCACCATTACAGACCTCCAGAGAGCAGTGGTGCCTCCATCAGTCATCCTGTTAGTGCAGCACCATCGGCAGACGGCTGCACCACGCAGGACTACATGCACACAGACCGTTACCACGACTGTCCTTAACACCACGTCACCGTCACCAAAGACTGCAGTGGTGTCGTACCAGACTGTCATGGAGTGACTCAGAATGGCAGCGGGTCATCTTCAGTGACGAGTCCCGCTTTAGTCTTGGTGGAGACGCCCAACGAATCCGTGTGTGGAGGCACCGTGGTCAGCACCAAGATGAACGTCTGTAGTCACACGTCCAGAAGACCTAGTGTCCCTCCGCCTCCACCCCTACCGCACCATCTGCAGGAACTGTGTGAGGATGTTCAAGCTGCATGGGATGGATTATCACAGGACACCATCAGGAACCTCTACAGCTCCATACCGAGACGTCTGGCGTGTTGGGTTAGCGAACATGGGGCCCGACGCCATACTGAGAGACAGACTTCTGTATGTGTAGCTCAATAAATATTGATCATATCAGTCTAAATTTATCACCAGTTATTGATCCTGGTCACCTGTATCCTCCTTCCCAACACACCTGCACTCCCACACCTCCTTTTGGGAGCAGCTGTTCTTTCGATAATAAGTCTATGTGCTATTAGCTAGTTCGCTATACCCATCACACCAGCATAGCGAGCAACGCTAACACTCTTTCAAAAGACTGAATCTGTAGAACATACAGCGACCCGGTTTGTACTGGTGTATATTACACTGTGCCCGTGCTTCTCAGGTGTACAGCTTCAGTTACGCGACTGCTGTGAGTGACAGTAAAGTGGCAGTAAAGGCTCATTCCCCGTTAAGTGCCTCTTCTGCTCTGAGTGGTATCATAGCCCACACTACCGTGTGATGTGAACATGGTGGCTACACCTTCTGCCAGGAATTCAGTTCATCTGTTGGGGGAGTGATGATACTGGTCAGTAGGTGCAGGAAATGCCATCCCTCGTTCAGATTTCACTTTGTTCTGAACATTAGGTTCCGTTAATCATCAGACTCATTCGTCCCTTTGGTCTATTCTGGGTCCCCTGGGGCCCTGCCCACCAAATGTTCTGCTCAGTGAGGTTTACTGTAGACAAACAAAGACAGCACCAAATCAAGGAGAGGGTTAGATAATCATACAGGACACTCTGTAGGTGTACAGGTCCAGACTGTAGTCCATCTGTTTCTCTGTGTACTGTATTACCCTGTTCTTAAATGATCAGGACCCCCACAGGACCACCACAGAGCAGGTAGTATGTGGGTGGTGGATCATTCTCAGCACTGCAGTGACACTGGCGTGGTGGTGGTGTGTTAGTGTGTGTGGTGTTGGTGTGAGTGGATCAGACACAGCAGTGCTGCTGGAGTGTTGAGACACTGTGTCCACTCACTGTCCACTCTATTAGACACTCCTACCTTGCTGCTCCACCTTGTAGATGGACAGTCAGAGACGATAGCTCATCTGCTGCTGCACAGTGCAGTGTTGGTCATCCTCTAGTCCTTCATCAGTGGGCACAGGACGCTGCCCACAGGACGCTGCCCACAGGACACTGCCCACAGGACGCTGCCCACAAGCACTGCCCACAGGATGCTGCCCCACAGGACGCTGTTGGCTGGACAGTTTTGGTTGCTGGGCGATTCTTAGTCCAGCAGTGACACCGGGGTGTCCAGCAGCACTGCTGTGTCTGATCCACTCACACCAGCACCACACACACTAACACACCACCACCACCACGTCAGTGTCACTGCAGTGCTGAGAATGATCACCACCCACATCATACCTGCTCTGTGGTGGTCCTGTGGGGGTCCTGACCATTGAAGAACAGGGTAATACAGTACACAGAGAAACAGATGGACTACAGTCTGGACCTGTACACCTACAGAGTGTCCTGTATGGTCAGTGGAGCTGACAGAGAGTGCAGATACAGGAAGTGGTCGTTATGTTATGCCTGATTGGTATATATATATATGCACATATATTCGGAACGTCCAGCTCTGAAAGCCTCTTGACTGCTGTTCACCTGCGGTTTAAGGGCTGCTGGATAATTGAACGGTGGCAGCAGCAGCAGCAGTAGCAGCTCTGGTGTATTTGAACTCGCTGCCAGTCATTCGGGTTTACACGCTGGCTTCTAGTGTCCCGTATTTACCTGTACAGTCAGCCTGAGAGCCATGTGGTGTAAAGCTAATCGCTTCATGTGAGGAGACTTAAAGACGAGTACCGCTGTAATATCAGTGTTTCCCATGAAGGCCCTTTGAGGTATTCAAACATTCATACATGTATAAATTAATAATTAATATGTATATAATAACAGGAAATAATAATGCAGCAGATGAACAGCGACTATTTATCATCTATGCTGTGACCTCATCGAACAACAAACGAGTCCCCTGTGACTGACACATATCTGATAGCCTGTAGCACCTCCACCAGCACCAATAACAGCTGGGCCTGTACTGGACAAGGTTCTGGATGTAGCCACATCAGTGTTCAGACACTCTTACATCAAAGGATTGGTCGGTTTCCATACACCTGCAGATTCAGCTACTCCCTTTACACTATGGTCTTTGGCCACGCCCACATGCAGCCCCTCCTTTTAGCCAATCATTAACATCTGCTCTGGAGCGTTTTCCACACATGGAACACGCCCTGCACATAGCACCTCTTACCAATCTATGGATAGCCGTCACTTAACACAGGGCTCTGGAGTCCCATTCCTCATGCAGCGCCATCTGAAGGAGCCTAAAGTTTACGACCACCTTTTAAACATGCAGCATGAGCTTCCCAATCTATTAGGATCCGTCATCACACATCATGTGTGGATGTGATCACATCTGACGCGTCTCACAGGAGGGCTGTTAATCTGCTTTGGTCACCTGCATCACCCCTCAACATGTTGCAGCTCTCAATCTTATGCTGAGGGACTGTGATCTCCACTCTGTATAGTGTCACTGTCTCTCTCTCTTACTGCTCTTGCCAGATGCCTCATCGCATCACTTCTTTATCTAGTTTGAAAGCTTTGACAGAAATATGGAATATACAGGTCCAAAAAAAGTTGATTGAAATGTGGTTAAAAGTCATGAAACCGTGTTTGGCCAGTGCAAAAATGCAGTGCTGGTTGTTTTATCTAATGAAGCTTTTTTAATATGCAGTCATTCCAAATGGAATGGAGTGCATATCGTCGCTGTCCAAAGAAAAACAGGTATCTCCAAAAAGGCAACTTTACAGGAGAGGCCCAAACCCAGTTTAATTTGAATGGAAGTCAATGGAACCAGCCGTCATTCCAAGCGGTTTTGGGCCATTTCTGTTGGTCCATTCTTCATGAAATTCATACACAGCGTAAACAGCAGCTCATGTGATCAAATGAGGCATAAAAGTAAAAATCAACAAAAATGGAGATACATGTTTTTGTTTGGACAGCGACGATATCCTGTACACATATACTGTATTTACTCATTACTGAAAACCATAGCTGCACCCAGAAGGAATCAGCCTATAGGACTGAAACCTGGTGGGTGGGTTGGACATCATGAGACATGCGAGTGATTCGAGTTTCACGCTCGGCTGTGCATGTGATGTAAGCGAGGACGGGTCTTATCTCTGTACCTGGCTGACTATACTGACTGTTGTGGGGGCTTTCCCTTCTGACTCATGCTGTTGTGATGGTAGCATCCCTTGCTAGTGACGACTGTCCTTAACACCACGTCACCGTCACCAAACACTGCAGTGGTGTCGTACCAGACTGTCATGGAGTGACTCAGAATGGCAGCGGGTCATCTTCAGTGACGAGTCCCGCTTTAGTCTTGGTGGAGACGCCCAACGAATCCGTGTGTGGAGGCACTGTGGTCAGCACCAAGATGAACGGCTTGTAGTCACACATCCAGAAGACCTGGTGTCCCTCCACCTCCACCCCTACCGCACCATCTGCAGGAACTGTGTGAGGATGTTCAAGCTGCATGGGATGGATTATCACAGGACTCCATTAGGAACCTCTACAGCTCCATACCGAGACGTCTGGCGTGTTGGGTTAGCGAACACGGCGGCCCGACGCCATACTGAGAGACAGACTTCTGTATGTGTAGCTCAATAAATATTGATCATATCAGTCTAAACTTCCTAACAGCACCGCACTCCCACACCTCCTTCTGGGAGCAGCTGTTCCTTTGATGGTGAGTGTATATTAAATGAGTGTGGGCAGATAAACGTTGAGGGGAGGTTTGTTTTTGGTTCTTCTGGAAGTTCTCAGCATCTCCGAGCTGAGCTCCTCTCTGCAAAGGCCGACAGAGGCAGATGAATTCATTATGAGCTCATCAGAATCACTACTAACGAACACAGCTGGCCCTTTTTTCCACACCTCCGGATTTGCTTTAAGGGGAACGTAGGCCAGCGCGTGTAGGATGCGGCCATAGCAACTGCACATGAACCACACACATTAGCACATCATGCATATGCAAAGGCAGAGACGCTGCTCCAGACGCAAGCCCGGCTCTGGCTCTGCCAAGGCTGTTAATGAGGAGTTTAGGTAACCTGATGGAGGCTGAACTGGGGGTCTCCATACCGTGTGTTGCGTACGGCTTTAACTTTAACTGGCCTGTGCAAAGACTGGAAGGTGGTGTAACCATGGACGAAGGGAGAAAGGGCTAGCGACAATAGCTCTAGGCTAGCGTCCACTGTAACGCCTTATTTCTCCCCAGCGAGTCACACCGGAGCATGCGGACGCCCTCCAGGTCTTATTCAGTTTCAGGCATTCAAGCCAAACGGAGCTCCAGACGGACCAGAACCAGAACAGAGCCGCTAGGTGTAACAAGCGCTACGGCGACTCTCTCTCTCGTCGTTCTCTCTTTTCCCCAAAGGCTGGGTTTCGTGTTTTTGTTATATTGGGCCTTGTTGGTGTGTCTGCTGGGATGTTAAGTTGTTCGGTGTTCAGTAAGTCTGTCTAGTCTGTAGTTTTAATTCTGGCCCAAATCTGGCCCACCTTCCCCTGTTCATCTGGCCCATTTGCCAGATAGGTTGACAGCACATAGGTGGACCGCTCCCAGTAGCGAGAACTGGACCACATAAAGTAGGCAACTGCTGTATCTGTGCCAGAAGTGGACCTGATCTGTTTTGGGACAGGTGGGCCAAAGTCATGTTGGGCCGCCTGTGGTTTACAGCAGTGCCGACAGTGGCCCAGCAGTGCCATATCTTTGGCAGATGTGGGCCACATCTGCATTCTATGTGGGATTTAGCCTAGTTCATTTATGCAGTGGTGAAAAAGTGGCGAAGTTAATAAGACACAGTGGAAAATACGTGTTCGGCAAAACTCAACTCTCTACACACTGTGCAGAGCATCTGTACTGCACACTCTAATGACCATCCTGGCAGTGGCAATGCAGAACTCGCTAGGAGTTTTCCAAGAAACCATGAGAGGAACCAAGACTCAGTAGAAGACTCCATCCGTCTCTGGTCCACCACACATACCAGGAACACCAGAGCAATATGCAGACGAGCAGAATTTATGATTGGTAATAATACTTCATATGACAGAAGGAAGAGGAAACCTGCCTGGGAGTGAAGGGGAGTATTTAGATTAACCAGTGTTACTGCCACACACTAGACATCACATAGGAGAGCAGTACCATAGCAGAACACGGGGTTCAAGTTCAGTGTCACACTCGACTGGTATACTCACTCACTACCTCAACACTTCACTGGGACAGACTCCAGTAGAGCGCTGTATACTGTTCCAGTGTTTCGTTTATCGCTCACTGCACTATTTGTCCTCCAGTGTGCAATCTATATTCTTCTCTGCAAAATAATAATTGCAATAATTATAAATCTATAAGCTATCCAAAGAATGTGCAATAACTATTGCTACCTCACCTGTCTACTGTCTGTTTAGAATATACAGTTTTTATAGTCATTTATTATATTTAAATATTTTTTAATATATATATATATATATATATATATATATATATATATTTTTTTTATATATATATATATATTTTTTTATTTTTTTATTTATTTATTTTTATTATTATTTTATTTATAATTTTTTTAATTTAATTTTTAATTTTTATTTATTTTTTATTATTTTTTTATATTTTTAATTACACTTTTAATTAATTTTAAATTGCACTTTATATATTTTAGCGCTATGTTTAATTATTTAGTGTGTAAAGCGCTTGTCTTATCTTATCTTATCGTATCTAGTAAATTACATATAGTGCTCAGCATCACTCATCACACTTGGTATCAGGTAACTACTTCTTCACAGACCGAATGCTTACCAGCTCAAAAAAGAGGGCTAGGCGAATCACATGACCCCTAGTTCAGTACTAGGTCACATGTCACCTGCTAGCCACAGTTCACCAAAGGAATGCTGACCAGCAGTCAGTACTTCAGTACTTCAGGCAGACAACCAGTCCTCATTAGAAACACCTCCAGTCCAACACTGTGTACCAGTATCAGACTGATGGGAGCAGAGCATGCAGGATCTAGGAAACACAAACTACACTCCCCAATGAGCTCTGTGCATAAAGGGAAAGGCCGAAAGCCACATCTGAACATGCTACCCCTCAGACGGCAGCGCCATGTTCCCGTGATGGATTTGACTGCATGGGAACAGGAATTCTCAGATGAAGACTGCTGCTGCATCCACTGATGCAAGTTAAGGCTGTTCAGCAGAAGCCATGTCCCCACAGCATCCAGAGACGGCACAGGCCTTTCCAGGCTCAAGCTAAATCAGCTGGATTAGCTGGAGTCTCCTGCTCCATGGATTACTGCTGCATGGTACCAACTCAACTCGGCTCAGCTCCGCTTGTCTCTCGGTTCCCAGTTCTCCGTTGGGTAAACCTGCTGCTGTGTTTGACATCACCTCTATTAAGCTTCCATCCCGGGTGAACACGATCACCCTCACGTCTTCACAACAGCAACTTTACAAAAACCCACTTTACTTTAATGGAAGTCAATGGAACCAGATTTTATCCAAGCAACTCTCGGCCATGTCTGTTGGTCCGTTCCATTATGAGATTTTCACAAAGTGTAAGCTCATGATTACTAGGTCTCATATTTGGTAGCACACACTTCGTAATAATTGACTCTGGCTCTAAAGCGACCACTGAGGAAGGATCTATATTGGTTACCAATGTTTAACCCATAAGCCCAGACCATTTCAATCAAGGGAAAACCATAAGGGTCCTGTTATAAGATCAATCTTAGTGTGAGAATGAGGTCAAATGGCATCCTCTGCATCTATATTAGGATCAAAATACCACCAACATACACCATACCGCCAAAAGTACTCGCTCGTCTGCCGACACACGCATCTGAGTGACCTCCCATTCTTAATCCATAGGGTGTAATATGATGCTCCACCCTTTACTGCTATATCAGCTCCAACTCCTCTGGGAAGGCTTTCCACAGGGGTTAGGAATGTGCTCATGGGAATTCCTGACCATTCCTCCACAAGTACATTAGTGAGGTCAGACCCTGATGTTGGACGAGAAGGCCTGGCTCTCAGTCTCCACTCTAATCCGTCCCAAAGGTGTTCTATCGGGTGGAGGTCAGGACTCTGTGCAGGCCAGTCCAGTTCCTCCACACCAGAATCGCTCATCCATGTCTTGCTCTGTGCACTGGTGTGCGGTCATGTTGGAACAGGAAGGGGCCGTCCCCAAACTGTCCCCACAAAGTTGGGGGCATGGAATGGTCCAGAGTCTCTTGGTCTGCTGAAGCATTAAGAGTTCCTCTCACTGAAACTAAGGGGTGGAGCCCAACTCCTGAACAACAACCCAACACCATAATCCCCCCTCCACCAAACTTTACACTTGGCACAGTGCAGTCAGACCAGTACCGTTCCCCTGGTACCACCAAACTTAGACTCGTTCATCGGATCACCAGACGGAGAAGCCTGATTGGTCACTCCAGAGAACACGCCTCCACTGCTCTAGAGTCCAGGGGCGGAGCTTTACACCACTGCATTCGGCGCTCTGCACTGCGCTTGGTGATGTAAGGCTGGGATGCAGCTGCTCACCATGGAAACCCATTCCATGAAGCTCTACACACTGTTCCTGAGCTGATCTGAAGGACACATGAAGGCTGGAGGTCTGTAGTGAAACATAAAAAGGGACTTGGAGCACAGGTGGAGCATCCTATCACGGTACCACGCTGGAGTTCACTGAGCTCCTGAGAGCGACCCGCTCTCTCACTAAGGTCTGTAGGAGCCGTCTGCATGTCTAGGTGCTCGGTTTTATACACCTGTGGCCATGGAAGTGACAGGAACACCTGAATTCATGATTTGGATGGGGGAGTGAATACTTTTGGCACTACAGTGTATGTCTAAACTGTCACGCCAGTCTGTCATGGAGTGACTCAGAATGGCAGCGGGTCATCTTCAGTGACGAGTCCCGCTTTAGTCTTGGTGGAGACACCCAACGAATCCGTGTGGAGGCACCGTGTTCAGGTGACTCAGGTGGAACGTTCATTTCATCTTCATTAATGTCGCGTCTCCTTTATTACAGTGATGATAAGACGTGTATAAACCTACAGTATGTCAGTGCTCAAGTCTAATGAACGCCAGTCGGGTTTGACTATGAAGCCTTCGGAGGAGCCGATGCCGACTGTATACACGTACAGTGGAGTGTGCACGAAGGGCTTGGAACCATGAAAGACCAGCGTACACACTCCAAGTGTGTCCTTGCCTGGATGTCACAGAAGCTAGCAGCTAAGCCTCACCGATTGCTGTGCGCAGATGACTCCTCTGGCAGCTCGGGAAGATAATTAGCTGGCGTGTTTACATCGCGCTTCAAAGCTCTACCAGCCCCGGCATCGCAGACCCTAATCTGCTGCATATGCATTCTGCTGCTTCCGCAGAGCAGAGAGCAGGAAGACCGTGCATCAGATACCAGAGATACCACAACAGGGGCCAAACAGGGCCCCCAACAGGGGCCACAACAGGGCCCACAACAGGGGCAACAACAGGCCCACAACAGGGCCCACATCATGACCAATAACAGGGCCCACAACAGGCCCACAACAGGGCCCACATCATGACCAATAACAGGGCCCACAACATGACCAATAACAGGGCCCACATCATGACCAATAACAGGGCCCACAACATGACCAATAACAGGGCCCACATCATGACCAATAACAGGGCCCACAACATGACCAATAACAGGGCCCACAACATGACCAATAACAGGGCCCACAATAGGGCCCCCAACAGGGCCAACAACAGGGCCCACAACAGGGCCAACAACAGGGCCCACAACAGGGTCCACAACATGACCAATAACAGGGGCCACAACAGGGTCCACAACAGGGCCCACAACAGGGTCCACAACATGACCAATAACAGGGGCCACTATAGGGGCCACAACAGGGCCCACAACAGGGCCAACAACAGGGCCCACAACAGGGCCCACAACAGGGCCCACAACAGGGCCCACAACAGGGCCAACAACAGGGCCCACAACAGGGCCAACAACAGGGCCCACAACAGGGCCAACAACAGGGCCCACAACAGGGCCCACAACAGGGCCAACAACAGGGCCCACAACAGGGTCCCCAACACGGCCCACAACAGGGCCCACAACAGGGCCCACAACAGGGCCCCCAACAGGGCCCACAACATGACCAATAACAGGGCCCTCAACAGGACCAACAACAGGGCCCACAATAGGGCCCCCAACAGGGCCCACAACAGGGCCCACAACAGGGCCCCCAACAGGGCCCACAACAGGGCCAACAACAGTTGGCCATGGGCAATGGTCAACCAGACAGGTATCGCTCATTAGACTCTACTTGATGTGATGGACTCGGGTAACTGCATTTGCAATGCTGGAGATTCTGGGATACGGGGACCTGGCTACTCTCCACTGATGCCACAGTGCCCTTCAGTAAGACAGGTTCCTCTCAGGTGTGGTCTTTGCTAAGGGGTAGGATCTAAATGTTTGCATGCCTCGCCCGGACTCGGAGCGTACTGGTGAGTTTGAGCTGAAGTATAATGAGACGGCTCACGCCTACAGCAGTCTTGCGCCTAACTCAAAATTAATTTTTCACCCACTGGATGTGCAGATGGGCAGTCTGACAGTATGAACACGCTGCCAATGCTGCTCCGCTCCAGGAGAGATGATGAAGCGAGAGGAGGAATAGAGACTGGTCAATTTAACACTCGAAAAAGTTGATATACTGCTGGCCAAATAAAGACTGGACACTGACATCACCAACACTAGGTAGGCCTGGGTTTGCTAGAAGGCCATCGTCCGCTGTTTGTCACACGATTATTACCACTGCATTACACGGTCAAAAGTTTAGAGACGGCTCCTTATAGCAGGTTCTCCTTCTGGGTATCTTAAAGCTTCACTGTAGACTAACAGTGAAGACACCAACCTATAAACTAGCCCTCATGGAATTATACAGTCCACCTTAAACCCCTCCAGAATGGAATTAAACAGTCCACCTTAAAACCCTCCAGAATGGAATTAAACAGTGCACCTTAAAACCCTCCAGAATGGAATTATACAGTCCACCTTAAACCCCTCCAGAATGGAATTATACAGTCCACCTTAAAACCCTCCAGAATGGAATTATACAGTCCACCTTAAACCCCTCCAGAATGGAATTATACAGTCCACCTTAAACCCCTCCAGAATGGAATTATCCAGTCCACTTTAAAACCGTACAGAATGGAATTAAACAGTCCACCTTAAAAGCCTCCAGAATAGAATTATACAGTCCCCCTTAAAACCCTCCAGAATGGAATTATACAGTCCACCTTAAAACCCTCCAGAATGAAATTACACAGTCCACCTTAAAACCCTCCAGAATGGAATTACACAGTCCATCTTAAACCCTCATGAATGGAATTATACAGTCCACCTTAAACCCTCCAGAATGGAATTATCCAGTCCACCTTAAAAGCCTCCAGAATGGAATTATGCAGTCCACTTTAAAACCAACCCTCCAGAATGGAATTACACAGTCCATCTTAAAACCCTCATGAATGGAGCATGCATGGGATGGATTATCACAGGACACCATTAGGAACGTCATCATATCAGTCTAAATTCATCATCAGTTATTGATCCTGGTCACCTTTATCTTCCTTCCCAACACCACCGCACTCCCACACCTCCTTCTGGGTGGAGCTGTTCTTGTAAAGATGAGTGTGGATTGTATGCACCGTGTTAATATCTTATCTGTGATGGATGTGGCTGTTTGTGTTTACGTTTTACTCCTAAGCATTCATAATATCACACAGAAGCCGGGAATAATAATCTAGCTATGTAGTTTTATGTACTAACAGTAACCGTGTCGAAGCCTGCACCGTCTCCTGGTGTGAAGCTACGCTCCAGGCTTCAGTCCATCATGTAGAACGCTCTCCGTGTATCACTCAGTCTATTCAACACTGTCCTCTTAATCTGAGCTCCAGCCTTTCCGTGTTAGTCTCCTGGAGCAGATGCAATTTCACAGCAGATCTGAGTGACGCGAAGGAGCCGGTTGGAGTTCTACTACAAAACACCTTAACACCCGACAGCTATAACAGCCCAGCACATCACACCTCTGTGGAGATTCGATTCGTGAGCGGAGAATCCCTGCGTCGGAATCGCGCCTCTCCTCGCTTAGAGCAGGAGGGCTGATCTCATTTCGGCTGCGGAGTGATGGGAGTGACTAGGCCAGATGTTAAAGCACACCACCCAGACAGGGATATGCCCCATTACACCTCCTCATTTCCATGGCACTCAGCTCACCTGCAGAGAGGGGTGATGGCTTTTCCATTCTCACACACATGCAGGAGGGCTGGTGCTCCGGAGGCATCCCTCCTTCACACCGTTTGACCTTCAGGAGCATCTCTGAGTGTTTATGGTTTACACCTGGAGTCCATGTGGGATGATCTGACTAATATATATATATTTATATAAGGAGTGCACACTACATAGGGAGTATAGGAAGAAGCACACTACATAGGGAGTATAGGAAGAAGCACACTACATAGGGAGTATAGGAAGAGGTACACACTACATAAGGAGTATAGGAGAAAGTACACACTACATAGGGAGTATAGGAAGAAGTACACACAATATAGGGAGTATAGGAAGAAGCACACTGCCTAGGGAGTATAGGAAGAAGCACACTACATAGGGAGTATAGGAAGAAATACACACTACATAGGGAGTATAGGAAGAAGCACACTACATAGGGAGTATAGGAAGAAATACACACTACATAGGGAGCATAGGAAGAAGCACACTACATAGGGAGTATAGGAAGAAGCACACTACATAGGGAGTATAGGAAGAAGCACACTACATAGGGAGTATAGGAAGAAGCACACTACATAGGGAGTATAGGAAGAAGCACACTACATAGGGAGTATAGGAAGAAGCACATTACATAGGGAGTATAGGAAGAAGCACACTGCATAGGGAGCACACTGCATAGGGAGTATAGTAAGAAGCACACTACATAGGGAGTATAGGAAGAGGTACACACTACATAAGGAGTATAGGAGAAAGTACACACTACATAGGGAGTATAGGAAGAAGCACACACTACATAGGGAGTATAGGAAGAAGCACACTACATAGGGAGTATAGGAAGAGGTACACACTACATAGGGAGTATAGGAAGAAGCACACTACATAGGGAGTATAGGAAGAGGTACACACTACATAGGGAGTATAGGAAGAAGCACACTACATAGGGAGTATAGGAAGAGGTACACACTGCATAGGGAGTATAGGAAGAAGCACACTGCATAGGGAGTATAGGAAGAAGCACACACTACATAGGGAGTATAGGAAGAAGCACACTACATAGGGAGTATAGGAAGAAGCACACTGCATAGGGAGTATAGGAAGAAGCACACACTACATAGGGAGTATAGGAAGAGGTACACACTACATAGGGAGTATAGGAAGAAGCACACACTACATAGGGAGTATAGGAAGAAGCACACTGCATAGGGAGTATAGGAAGAAGCACACTACATAGGGAGTATAGGAAGAGGTACACACTACATAGGGAGTATAGGAGAAAGTACACACTACATAGGGAGTATAGGAAGAAGCACATTACATAGGGAGTATAGGAAGAGGTACACACTACATAGGGAGTATAGGAAGAAGCACACTACATAGTGAGTATAGGAAGAGGTACACACTACATAGGGAGTATAGGAAGAAGCACACTACATAGGGAGTATAGGACGAGGTACACACTGCATAGGGAGTATAGGAAGAAGCACACTGCATAGGGAGTATAGTATAGGCAACAGATGTCTCGGTATGGAGCTGTAGAGGTTCCTAATGGTGTCCTGTGATAGTCCATCTCATGCAGCTTGAAGATGGTGCGGTAGGGGTGGAGGTGGAGTGACACCAGGCCCTCTGTGTAACATAAGCCTTTCCTGATCTCCTGTTAAAGGCTGGGGGAAGGAAACAGCAGTAGCTCCAGCTGAGCTTGCCTAAATTTACCCGACCCACTCAGTACCGCAGAGGGCTTTTCAGCATTAACAAGCCCGGTTCATACGCTCCGAACATTACCGCTGATTTACACCCCAGCCGAGGCTCAGGGAGCCGGGTTATCATTCATCAGATCCTAAACGCTCCAGGTAAAGCAAGGTACATCAGGTGTTACAGCACCGACGGAGCCGTTAGGTCTGGTCTTGTTCGGGATTTAACACTTGACTGCACCGTTGGCATCAGCTCTGGTACTCTGGTCTTCTCCCAACAGGTACCGGCTGAGTTAATTAGAACTCGTTAGTATAATTGCTCCCTCTAGAAGTTGGAGACAAAGGCTGAGCTCACTTGCCAGTTTGCCTCCTTCTTGTTTCACTGCCCAGAAACCTGCGTTCTAGCTCTGTCTTCGTCCCAGCTCACGCAGTCGTCAGATCCGCCTCCGGGTGTTCCGAGGACACTTCCACTGAAAGTCTATGGCTTTATGCGTCAATCACTGCACAGAGACGTGACGGCTGAGCAGGCGAAGGAGGTGGGCACGTATGCACTGTCTGAGTCCAGCTTGTCATTACAAGGAGCCGAAATGCTGGGAGAGGTGGAGAGGACAGGACAGTCCATAACTAACCCTGCGCTCACACCAGCAGGCGGCAGAGCGACAAGCCACCGGCCATTCCCTTTGGGGGTACGAGGTTTGTGGACACGATTATGTAGACAGTGTACACTCCAACTAAGTCTTCTTCCGAGTTCCCCAGCCTCTGCTCCCTGAACTTTTCGTTCCTACCAGCAAACCCTCAACGAGACCCAAAGACACCTAGACACAAAGCATCACACAAACTGACACATAAGGCTTCCTGAGGCACCTCTATGGGTCCTTCACCCCTCAGTCTCTCGCTCCGGCTCGCTCCAGCATGTGGCGTGTACGTTTACGCCATTCAGCTGACGCTCTTGTAAATCGTCGCCGTCCAATGACAAACAAGTATCTCCGAAATGGCAACTTTACAGGAGAGGCCAAAAACCTCATTTAACCTTAATGGAAGTCAATGGAACCAGACGTCTTTCCAAACAGTTTTGGGCCAGTTCTGTTGGTCCGTTCATCGTGAGATTCTCACTCAGTGTAAACGGCAGCTGCTGTGTTCAAATGATGCATAAAAGTAAAAATGGACAAAAGTGGAGATACATGTTTTTCATTGGACAGCGATGAAATGTGAACCACAGGGTTTACACTGAGCTGCTGGACATCCAGGTTTCCCCACAGCTCATCATCTTACAGAGGAAATCACATTCCTATCAGTTCTGATTTCAGTTCTTTACACATCTGGACTGGCACCACAGATCGCCTGGACAGCCGACAATCCACTAGTCGGTCTCTATAGAAGTACGCAACTTGGCGATAAGTGACAAATCGACTTGTGAAGCAGCATGTGGTGTGTACGTTTACGGCATCCAGCTGATGCTCTTATCCTTATTGGGCAATGTGGTGTTAGGAGTCTTGCCCAAGACCTCTTATTGGTGTAGTGCAGCCTATCACTAGTCACCCAGACCGGGACTCGAACCCCAGTCTCACACATGGTGTGGTAACTCCCTGGTGGGTAGTGGTCTTATCCACTGAGCCACACCAACCACTAACCACATAAGCCACATGTCCCCCCTCCTCACACTGTGGAGAGGGCCAGGTTATAAGAGTATGGTGCCCCGCCTTCTGATCCCACACACCAGGCGGTGATCAGTGGGGAGGGAACGGCAGCGACTCCACTCCGCCCACACCCGGACGGATAAATCAAAACAAAAACAGAAGAGAGAAAGAGATAACTGGTCTAAAAAAATAAATCACGTGACAGCAACACTGTACGGCCCTAAACTCGCCAAACAGACGGTCGTTATCCCAGTCTGGAACCCCGAATTCCTGATGACCTTCACGCCTGACACAAGGAGAGCCAGGCAACATGGCCAACCGGGACCCCAGCAGTCCTGCTGAGTCATTAATAAAGTCATCCCTACATTTATCATATCTGTTTCTGCAGCCCAAAATCAGGACCCCTGTCCAGCCTGCTGAGTCGCCTGACAGCTCACCGTCCACTAAACCATCAACAGGCTCACCAGCAGACGCCTCCAAAGCCACCATCTGTTCCAGACCTCACGTCCCTGGCCAGGAGACGACCGGCCCGTTCTTCCGAAGTTCCTTAACGCTGGTTAATCAGCAGATCCATGTGTTTCGACTGCACATCAGGAATGAAACTCGGGGTGGACAGCTGTAATCGGCCAAATACTGGAACCCCATAATTTACGTTTTTGTTCGAAACACATACTTGGCACCCGGCCAGCTTATCGATATGATTTCGGCTGATATGTGCTGAAGTGAGGATATGCACTCAACCCTACCAAAATGCCATCGGACTCATTGTGCTTAACCGTCAGCGCCAGGCAGCGGATTTCTCATGCAGGGATTTAAACTAACGTTGTTCATACTGATATTATTGATATACGCTCCCTGGCGTCCCCTCGGTGACGTTCTCGGGGGTTAGCGTGATATAGGTGGGTATGGGTGTCTTCGGTAGGCGTGAAAGTAAATGTGAACCACAGTGTCCACACTGAGCTGCTGGGCATCCAGGTTTCCCCTATAGCTCATCACCTTACAGAGGACATTATATTCCTATCCCGGTATTCCAACATGACATGGCGTTCACCGGGCTGCGAATGTGACTGACTGGCATGATGAACGTTCAGGAGCATGCACACATCTGGACTGGCACCACAGAACGCCTGGACGGGCGACAGAACGATAATCCACCGGTCGCTCTCTATAGAACTTGCAACTTGTTGCCTCGACTTAGCGACAAGCGAGGAATCGAGTTGTGAAGCATCATTGCACATGACCGGCCCTAACAAATTTCTTGGACCAGTTGTAGACATGTGGGTCCGAGGTATCCAAGATGACAGTTCTGGCGTTCACCGGGCTGCGAATGTGACTATGACTGACAGAGGCATTCACATTCACATCCGGACTGTCCCACACAATCCCCAGATTGGATATGCTTGGAAATCTGTGGGACCGTCTGGAATAGCCAGTAAAACGCCGGGAAGGCATCCACCAAATCCGAACCAACTAGCCATTTCTTAGATGAGTGTCGGAACACTGATGTGGCCTACGTGGTGACGGTATTAGGTAAGTTTCAGTCACAGGGGAATCGTTTGTTGTTGGGTTTAGAGATTTGGGGTTAGAGTTGATTTGGCGTCATCAACATAGTGGACTATGGTGGACCCGGCTACGTCCTGACCACCACAGTTCACCAAACTGCAAACTGCAACGTGCCCTCTTAGTTCAGGAGCCAAACAACAACGAGCCTCATATGCTTCATCTGAACTGGCATAGTCTCCACCACCGCCAGCACCGGTCTGCAGCGACAGCGACCCAAGATCAACCAAACATGCCACTCACCTGCAGATAGTGACTGGTGCGTAGAGAAGGCTTTAGGTCGTGATGTACCGTCTGCTTGTCCAGGTTGAGGGAGGACTTGCGGTACGCCTCTTTGGCCTGACTGACAGTGAGCGTGGACCAGGAGCTTCTCTTCATGAACTTTCCCTCGGGTGCCGTGGCCAGGTTCTCACAGGCAGAGCACTTGATGTCGTTGTTGCTCTTGGAGGTTTTAAGGGAGAGGTCACCAAAGTGAGTGTGCACTGAGTCTGGGAAGCAGTGGCCTGCGTGCTCCGCGTGGTGCCGGCTCATGACGCTGGGCGTGCGGTAGGTGCTGTCGCTGTCCAGGTTATCGTCAGAGCTCCACAAGCCGCCCGAGCGGTGCTTCCGTTCCTTGCTCTTGCTGCGTTTGCTGCCGTGTTTGGAAGAGTGGTGGCCGCTGTGGTGGTGATGGTGACCCCCGCCGTCCCCCTTGGTGCCGTTCATCTTGGAGGAGCCCTCGAGGGAGTGGGACTTGGTGAAAAGCTTCTGGACGGAGTGCACCAGGTGGCGTATCCGCCCGGGGCTCTCGCTCCTCTGTTCGCTGGTGGCCGTGGTGGAGGTGCGCTGGTACTGCAACGTGTGGAAGCCGTCCCGGTGCAGGGGCAACTGCTTCTCAAACTGGTCCAGGAGGTTAGCTGGGATGCGGTTGCTCTTGCTGCTGGCGTGATGAGAGGCGGCGGCAGCGGCGGCGACGGCAGCGGCCGAAGTGGCGGAGGTGGTGATGGTGGCACAGTCGTCGCGTGTGGCAGGGTCGTAGTACTGGGTGCTGTAGTGCATTCTAGGGAAGGTGCTGCTGGAGACGTGGTCGGCTGCAGCGGCAGGGGGCAGCATCACCGGGGACATCATCATGCAGTCGGAGTGGATGGAGCTGCGGGGCGAGTAGCGATGATGGTAGTCCATGGCGCAGCTCTCCGTGGGGCTGAGCAGGTAGGAGTGGCGGGGGTCGGACACGTGCATGCCGTGCAGGTCGTGAAGGTGGTCGCACTCCACCAGGCCACAGGGGTGAAGCGAGGGGATCTGGTGCTGGGCACGGCTGCTGGATAAGCCCTTCATGTTCCTGGTTTGAGGGACGCGTCTGTCCTCATTGAAGTGTCGGGAAGGTGACCAAGGGGTAAACTGGGGGTCTGTGGAAAAGACAAGATGAGCAGATGGCAGGATGGTTAATCGCTGAGGGAAAAATCTACCACATGAGTTCGTCTCTATTCTTGTTTTCCGAATTTGAGAACAAACAAGTGTCAGAAAAAAGCCAGCGCAAAGATTACATGAGCATTAACAAACTGTGTTAAGTGGGAGGGCTCCTCACAATGACTAACTGCTGTGCACTAGCACCTGCCTATGCATTATGATTTAATCATAGCTGTAATAAGACCAAGGTGACAGACAGACTTCTGAACGAAGCATTATAGAACACCTCGCCATGTAAAATCCCACACAGCAGTTTCATATTTTAATATTTCTTCTTTATTAATGGTTTATACAGGAGCCTGGTTTAAGTAGCACATCCATTCCTCCCTCTTTCACTCATCTTCTAAACCCCTTTATCCTTCCACGTCATGGGGTAATGGAACCTACCCCAGCTCTCAGTGTGCAGAAGGACGGAAACACCCTATACAGGCCACCAGCCCATCACAGGGTAGACACACATTCACACACACTGTGTTTGGGAGATTTAGCATCTCCAGTTCACCTGACGGTGCGTCTTAGGACCGTGGGAGGAAACTGGAGCACCCGGAGGACATCCACACAGGAAGAACATGCCAGCTGCACGCAGACAGAACCCCGGACAAGCCAACCGGGAATCAAAGCTAGGCCCATTTTGCGGTTGGCCAACTGCCCATCCTGTAAGGCCAGTGGGAGACTTCCGTGGAGTCTGTTGATGGACAACTGTCCATCCTGTGAAGACTGTTTTGAAATAACTCCACATACAGTGCGGCCAGCTGCGGAACAACTGCCCATCCTGTGCTGCCTGTTGCGGAACAACAGCCCATCCTGTGTGAACTGTTGTTGGACAACTGCCCATCCTGTGTGGACTGTTGTTGGACAACTGCCCATCCTGTGCAGCCTGATGCGGAACAACTGCCCATCCTGTGTGAACTGTTGTTGGACAACTGCCCATCCTGTGCGGCCTGTTGCAGAACAACTGCCCATCCTGTGTGGACTGTTGATGGACAACTGCCCATCCTGTGTGGCCTGTTGCGGAACAACTGCCCATCCTGTGCAGCCTGTTGCGGAACAACTGCCCATCCTGTGTGGACTGTTATTGGACAACTGCCCATCCACACACTGGACTGTTGTTGGATATTCTTGATCATCCCTGTAGGGCCTGTTGCGGTAACAAACTGCCCAGTTTTTGTGCAGCCTGAAGCTCTTGATCATCTGCATTTGACCATCTGTGCCCACTGCTTGCTAGCATTCCATAAAACGATTTAATCTAGGGGGCCACGGATGCTTGCCCATGCTATGCTATGTGGAAGCTTTGCCTGCATGCCACTGACCCATCCGAAGATCCTGCTTCACAAACCAATCAGAGATTTCTTCCACTGCCTCACACACACTGAACAGTGAACCAACAGGACACGAGTTATTAGTTCAGGGAGTCGAATCAACAACGCTCCTGTCATAAGGCTGGTTCCCGAACCTCCAACCCACGACTGCACATCTCCAATCCATGATCCCATGTGCCCAACAACCTTCAGCCCCCAACGTTAGGACCACGGTTACCCACCTCCAGCCCACAACAGCCCACCAATCTTTAGTCCACGACTACCCACACCTTGCCCACAACTGGCCAACAACTTGCTTGTCTGCGCAAGCAGGGACTTGAACTTTGAACCAGGGACCAGCCCGGTTCCTAAAAACTCCAGACTCTGGTTTATGACATGGAGGAACCTAACCTGAAAAGTACACCTGGACTGGAATAACTTAGAATCAGGTTCCCTAACTAAAGGTACCAACGGTGCACCCTTGAGGGTCCCACCCTGGTTCTTTCTGCTGGGAATTCTGAAGCCACAAAGGGAATATGACGAAGACAGACCATTGAGACCAGCTGAGTTTGTAGACTTTCAGAAATTCTGCCAAATGCAGTGGGTACAAAGTGGTGGGCGCGCTGTAGATGAGGCATGTGTCGAGACCTTGAAAGTGAAGGTATATAAAGGAACAGATGAAAGAAAAGTGAGAGAATTTACATCATGGTTCCCCGGCCGTTTACTGAGCATCCACAGTGTCCTCACACAGTGTCCCCATTCACACGTCCGTCCTTAGGTGAACTCCACTCCTCTGCAGAACTGAACTCAGCATCGGAGATTCTGCTGGGAAGTTACATAAACCGATTTAAAAGGTTGGAGGAATTGAGCACACGTTCCCCAGACGGACCCTTAGACCGTGAGACTTTGGGAAAAGGGGGCTGTGAATCCCGTTAGGGAGGAGTTAAGGAGTGCCTTAGTAAAGGATTAATGGTGGACCAATCCCTCTAAACTTCCCAATAGGAAATCAGATCCTGAAGCAGCCTTGGGAATTCCGGCCAAGGTGCCAGTAATTAATTTAGCTCACTACTGGGTTGTAGTTGTCAGTTTGAGCAAATGTGACATTTATGCCCACCTCGCTCCGGATGGAAATGAGGCCGGCGTGAATTTCAGTGTAAGGCTAATTAAACTCAGCTGCCTACAGCGTACGAGACTCCAGCCTCCAGACATGTGCAAGTAGCCTGGCGAGGTTTCCGTGATGAATATGTCTCTATGGCAGAGTGCAGTTTAGCCGAGGAACGTCTCAGGTAAGACCTCAGTAAGGCCAGAGGTTTACAGCTGTGTACAAAGAAGGAATGGTGGAGGAATGAATGTCAGGACTCATCTCGTCCCTTCAGAGGCCTCTATTAATGTGGCAGTGTGGTTTAAAACTTGAAGGACTCAACCAGCAGGAGTGAAACTTGGTGGGTAGGTTTGTAGTTACATGTCCAGAAGACCTGGTGTCCCTCCACCTCCACCCCTACCGCACCATCTGCAGGAACTGTGTGAGGATGTTCAAGCTGCATGGGATGGAGCGTCACAGGACTCCATTAGGAACCTCCACAGCTCCATACCGAGACGTCTGGCGTGTTGGGTTAGCGAGCACAGCGGTCCGATGCCACGGGTTTTAAGGTGGCCTGTATAATTCTACTCTGGAGGGGTTTAAGGTGGACTGTATAATTACATTCTAGAGGGTTTTTAAGGTGGACTGTATAATTCCATTCTGGAGGGTTTTTAAGGTGGACTGTATAATTCCATTCTGGAGGGTTTTAAGGTGGACTGTATAATTCCATTCCGGAGGGTTTTTAAGGTGGACTGTATAATTCCGTTCTGGAGGGTTTTAAGGTGGACTGTATAATTCCACTCTGGAGGGTTTTAAGGTGGACCGTATAATACCACTCTGGAGGGTTTTAAGGTGGACCGTATAATTCCATTCTGGAGGGTTTTAAGGTGGACCGTATAATTCCACTCTGGAGGGGTTTAAGGTGGACTGTATAATTCCATTCTGGAGGGTTTTAAGGTGGACTGTATAATTCCATTCCGGAGGGTTTTAAGGTGGACTGTATAATTCCATTCTGGAGGGTTTTAAGGTGGACCGTATAATTCCACTCTGGAGGGGGTTAAGGTGGACTGTATAATTCCATTCCGGAGGGTTTTTAAGGTGGACTGTATAATTCCGTTCTGGAGGGTTTTACGGTGGACTGTATAATTCCACTCTGGAGGGTTTTAAGGTGGACCGTATAATACCACTCTGGAGGGTTTTAAGGTGGACTGTATAATTCCATGAGGGCTAGTTTATAGGTTGGTGTCTTCACTGTTAGTCTACAGTAAAGCTTTAAGATACACGGAATACACAACCAGCTATGAGGAGCCGTCTCTAAACTATTGACTGGGACAGTATGTCTTGTTCTGTCTTATTTTAAAAGCAGCTCCTTTACAACAACAACACTGGAAATCCCAGGAGACAAGGTTTGGGAAGCTTGCCAAAATGTGTAGGTCAAACTGGCCTTTGTCATGCAAATGTTTGTGGTGTTTGACAGACAGTTAACCCACCAAGGATTGCGATTACACCAGGGGGATCGTTCCTGGTTCCTGCTCTCTGTAGACTGTAGCCCCACGGGTGCGGTTAGGACTATGAATAGGCTTTGTGGTACTGACACCAGAGATCCAACACCCCATTGTTCCTGATCAGGTATGTCATAGAAACGTTCCTTGTACATATAACACATCATGCACTACTGCGACTGGGGTCTGCAAGCCCTCCCTCCCCTGCTACCGGATCCAAACATGGGCAGTTCCTTTGTATAACCAACCAATCATGAAAGAGCAAACAGGGAGTTAAACCTAAGCCTGAAACCTCATTGGCTGGTGTTGATTTCTGACAACGTGATTGGTTCAGATGCATCATGTGACATGATGTTGACAGATCTTGGTTTGGCTAAGTGTGGAACCCTGATAATCTCGAAATGCTGGAAGACGTGCGCCTAAAAGCTTCTCAGGACGACAGAAGAGACTAATGAAGTAGACAGCGAAATGCCCTCACCAAGAGGAGCCATGTGCAAGCTGTCATTGCCATGTGAAGCCAGCAGGGGGCCGGGCGCCTGGCGGGGGTTTGGCTCGGACATCAATGTAATAGGTAGAGGTTATTTTATAGATAGTCTATATTGTTGTTGCTAAGGACATGGTTAGATATCATGTCTGTAAATAATGAACTCCAATACAAGTCACATATCATCATCTTCATCATCATCATCATCATCATCATCATCATCATCATCATCTTCATCATCATCTTCATCATCATCATCATCTTCATCATCATCTTCATCATCATCTTGATCATCATCATCATCAAAGCCTCTTATTCTTCTAGGCTGTGGGCGGTTCCAAAGCCTCTCTCAGCATTCAGTGGGCTGAAAGCAAGGAACACCCTGGTCAGGCCTTCAGTCCACCCACCACAGGGCAGACACACACATACACTCACACCTAGGGGGCGCAATTGAGCATCTCTGATTCTGAGGAAACCACAGCAACCTGAGAAGGAAGCCCACACAGAAAGGACCCTGGACGTCCCAGTCAGGAATCAAACCCAGACTCCCACTGCGCCACTGCGCCACCCGTCTTCAATACAGTACGAAAGTTCTAACCCATCTTTAAAGGCCATTTTCTCCAAACGAGCTGCTTCTCAGCCAGAGATCTCCACTTCGGTACCTCTCACATACACCACAGGCTTCTGATCATTACATCAAGGTGTTTGATCACCAAAGGAACAGGCCCTATATTATTCGTAGCCTGAGTTATAGAACACTGTATGCCTAAGAGCACGGTGAAAATGGATTTCTGATGGTTGTTGAAAGTATTTTCTGGTTTATGAAGTGATTAAAAGAAAGATCCAAAATTCCAGCTTCTGTAAAAACCTCAGATTCTAATATGCCGGTAAAATGAAAGGAGACTTTCAAACCTGACTATCCAGTTAGCACATCGTCAGGGATAACACGCTTAGTCCGACGCACGCTGAGCTAAAAGTCAACTGAGGTTTATTAAACAGAGTAGAAGTAAAGCACAACAGCACAGACCCGGCAGTCAATACCGAGGCGACAAGGCAGAGAGAATGACCAGAGAGGCAGTCGGGGGTCGAGAACCAGAGAGGCAGGCAAACAAATCCAAAGGAGTAAGACAAAATCAAAAACCAGTAAACTAATACCCAGCCAAAACCAGAAGGGCATCCAGATCAAAGGGGAGAACCGAGACACGGGGTCAAAAACCAGAGAAGACAAAACCAGAGAAGACAAGACCAGAGAAGACAAGAGAGGGCGCTCAGTACGCAAACAAGGCCTGGTAGTACTTTACACCGCGAGTGAGTGACTGAGGGCTGGGTGAAATGAGAACCAGGTGTGCCTGATCAGTACTCAGGCGAGAAAATGAGGTGTGATTGGACAAGTAGGGACACGTGGCAGTGACGTCATCGAGTCAGGGAAACCAAGACAAAATCACTTTCTTAATGCGCAGAATCTGATGGAGTTTATGATCTTTGGCAGTTATCCAGCTAAAGACGAGGCGTATTTCAACGTCCTACAAATGTACTATAATGTCAGCCACAGCTTATCCTGCACCGCGCTGTGGCGTGTGTAACACACTTACGCTTACCTCAGTGTACTTAATGTAAGTGTACCAATTAGCTCTGCCTCCTAAAAATTAACTACATCGTCGCTGTACAAAGAAAAACAAGTATCTCCAAAACAGCAACTTTACAGGAGAGGACAAAAACCTCATTTCATTTGAATGGAGGTCAATGGAACCAGACGTCTTTCCAAGCAGTTCGGGGGCATTCCTGTTGGTCCATTCTACATGAAATTTCCACACAGTGTAAACAGCAGCTTGTGAGATCAAATGAGGCATAAAAGTAAAAATCAACAAAAATGGAGATACATGTTTTTCTTTGGATAGCAATTAGCTGATTTAAGCATAATTTACTAGAAATCTACTTAGCATATAAGTACTTATATGTATAGTTAACATCATCTTGGTGGTCTACCAAATAGTACAGTTAAGTACAATGTTTACTCTATATTAATTATTATTAGTAAAGACACACACACATACACACATTATTATTACTATATATATATATATACACACTCTCACACACAACACACACACGCATATACACACACACAACACACACACACACACACACACACACACATTAATATATAACATATACATACACACACACAGACACATATCTCTCACACACACATACACTCGTGTGTGTGTGTGTGTGTGTGTACACCACACACACATACACACAACACACACACACACACATTTACAAGTATACATTATATGACATATTCCTGTTGTCTTGTTTATTGTTTATCACACACACACACACACACACACACATATAGTCACCATACTAGACACACACACACACACATACACACACGCCCGTTAGACATCCATCCAGACACCAAGCCTACACATACATAGACACACACACATACACACACACACACACACACACACACATACACACATACACATACACATATATACACATACAAGTCTGTGTCTTGAGTCTGGGTTTGATGTGTGTCTATATATATATATGCACACAAATATACATGCACATGCACACACACACATATATGTGTGTGTTTATATATATAAATATATAATATATATATATATATATATAAACTCTTTTTAAACTCACTTCTGGATCTGACTCTACGTGTGTGTAGGACCTTTATCTGGACCCCTCACAGGTGCTGGAAACGAGTTACAGTGATCTCCTGTTCAAATAAATATAGGTACATTCACAGACTGCCAGCCTGGCCCGCACTGCCGGTTCTGAGAGTCAGGCCCATTAGTCAGCACTCTGGCTCATGAGCGTGATCTAAAAGTGAGTAGCGTTCTGAAAGTGTGTGGTCAAGTGAAGTACACCTACGGACGAACATTCGGAGTCACGAAGTGTAGGGTCTCTGGAATCAGGTGGGCGTGTACAAACCACGCTGTGTGGGCTTCTCCCCACAACACATGTAGAGACATGGAGGATTATCAGCCCACCAGACCACAGAGCTAGTCCCAGTGACTGAACCGTACCGAATACTGTGTAAAACCTCCACTAGCCCCGATACACAGTGACTGGACAAGTTTCTGTCCACTAGGAACCTCTACAACTCTATGCTGAGACGTCTGGCATGTTGGGTTAGCCAACATGGCAGCCCAAAGCCATACTGAGTGGTTGGTGTGGCACAGTGGATGACAGCACTACCATGACGTAGGCTTCTGCCTTATGTGGGAGACTGGGGTTCGATTCCCGGTCTGGGTGACTACCAGTTATGCTGTAAGAGCCAGGCCTGCCGGAGTCACTGCTGCACACTGTTAACACCGTATAGTGTGTTCAGGTCTTCTGTTAAAGCTAACAGTCTGTCTGATCTCTCTGTTAACACCGTATAGTGTGTTCAGGTGTTTTGTCTGATCTCTCTGTTAACACCGTATAGTGTGTTCAGGTCTTCTGTCAAAGCTAACAGTCTGTCTGATCTCTCTGTTAACACCGTATAGTGTGTTCAGGTCTTTTGTCTGATCTCTCTGTTAACACCGTATAGTGTGTTCAGGTCTTCTGTCAAAGCTAACAGTCTGTCTGATCTCTCTGTTAACACCGTATAGTGTGTTCAGGTCTTTTGTCTGATCTCTCTGGTATGAAAGGATTGTGTGTTCAGGTCTTCTGTCAAAGCTAACAGTCTGTCTGATCTCTCTGTTAACACCGTATAGTGTGTTCAGGTGTTTTGTCTGATCTCTCTGTTAACACCGTATAGTGTGTTCAGGTCTTCTGTCAAAGCTAACAGTCTGTCTGATCTCTCTGTTAACACCGTATAGTGTGTTCAGGTCTTCTGTCAAAGCTAACAGTCTGTCTGATCTCTCAAAGCTAACAGTGTCTGATCTCTCTGAACTGCTGTTCCCATCCTGTTGAGGTCTGATGCTCTGTCAAACTACATCTGCTGATCTCTCTGTTAACACTGTATAGTGTGTTCAGCTGATCCTGTTAGCCACTGTTCAGGTCTTCTGTCAAAGCTAACAGTCTGTCTGCCTTTAACCCCCACGGAGCTCCTGGCTGTCCTGCACTGTGGAAGCTTGGCCTGCGTCCTGGTGACCCATCTTATGACCCACCAACATAATTACAGACTAATCAGACACTATACTCTGCTTTCTCGTGCTGTCCTGTATCTGGTGTTGACCCAAGGAGGATGGGTTCCCACTTTGAGTCTTGGTTCCTCTCAAGGTCTCTTCCTAACTAAGGGGGTTTCTCCTTGCCTCTGTTGCCCGCGGCTTGCTCTCTGGGGGCTCCACCAGATTCTTTGTAAAGCTGCTTTGTGACACATCTGTTGTAAAAAGCGCTATATAGATAAATGTTGACTTGACTACCCTGTGCTACATCAATAAGTGGCCTACCAGCAATACGATTAACCGCTCTGGATAAGAGCGTCATGTGAATGTGCTGCGAGACAGACTTCTGTATGTGTAGCTCAATAAATATTGATCATATCAGTCTAAATTTATCATCAGTTATTGATCCTGGTCACCTTTATCTTCCTTCCCAACACCACCTCAATCCCACACCTCCTTTTGGCTGCAGCTGTTGTTTAATGATGAGTGTATTAAAATCTACCCAACCTTCATATCCACGAGAGCCGGGTTTGCTTCCCCAGCGTTACAAGCTGTCTTGACTTCAGCTCTGCGTTCTGATAATGATAATAATAACAACTGCTGAATATATTTACTGCCGAGTTTGTCGAACCACATTCATGAATTATGAAGTACATTCTGGCGCCCTCCACCTCCTGCCTATCTGGAGCGCGCTCTGTCATTTTCCCTGCGGGTCACACATGGCCACTGTGATTTGTAGTGTGTGATTTGCCTCCATCAAGCACAAAGCTCCAGCGTACGCCCGAAGCAAAGCATTCAGAGCAATGGACTGTGTACAGTAAGGAATTCCAGTTATCATACACGCAGCAATTAGGATTACTTAATTATACCACGCAAGCTAAATGTGCTACTCTGGGATAACGCTGCCGCATAAACTCCTAATGAGAGGTCTCCTCAATCTTCTTTATGGTGGGCTCATGCACCGAGCTCATCACCAGGCAACTTTTCCCCCAGAAAGGACCTCATCGTGCTGCTGAAGTGGTGTGCATTACGAAGGGAAGGACTGATGAACACAACGTTCCCTCATTCCAGACAAAACAAAAACGGGGATTTTAAAACACGGAGCCTTTTCAGTGTGTTTTGGTCTGTGGTCCATGTGTAGGTCAGCGGTGTAGGTCACTGAACACGAGCCTTTAGCACGGTGAAGGTATATAACGCGGTTAATAACGCTGTATTTTACAGGTTGTCTGTTGAGTTTTTAAGCTTCTGGTCGCTACTTTGTTCACACGAGGCTGTGCTATATCAGCACATAGCCAAAAACGCTACTAGTTTTAGCATCGCTAACAGGATATACAGTTACAGAATGCACTACCGAGGTCACCACTACATCCAGCACTCCAACCATACAGTGGATGTGTCCCAAACTGCATGCTACAGTCCTATTTGGTATGATATCAATTTATCATCATTTATTGTTCCTGGTAACCTTTATCTTCCCAAGAAGGCTATCTGGACAGTTAGTTAGTTACAGCTATCCTGCTATCCTGATCCCCAAACGGTCGAGATGACAGGAGTGTTAGTTGGTTAGTTAAGACGGCTATCCTGACCACCAAATGGTCAAGATGACAGGAGTGTTAGTTGGTTAGTTAAGACGGCTATCCTGACCACCAAATGGTCAAGATGACAGGAGTGTTAGTTGGTTAGTTAAGACAGCTATCCTGACCACCAAACGATCAAGATAACAGGAGTGTCAGTTGGTTAGTTACAATGACTATCCTGACCACCAAACGGTCGAGATGACAGGAGTGTTAGTTGGTTAGTTACGATGACTATCCTGGCCACCAAATGATCGAGATGACAGGAGTGTTAGTTGGTTAGTTAAGACAGCTATCCTGACCACCAAACGGTCGAGATGACAGGAGTGTTAGTTGGTTAGTTAAGACAGCTATCCTGACCACCAAACGATCGAGATGACAGGAGTGTTAGTTGGTTAGTTAAGACGGCTATCCTGACCACCAAACGATCGAGATGACAGGAGTGTTAGTCGGTTAGTTAAGCCAGCTATCCTCTCCACCAAACGGTCAAGATGACAGGAGTGTTAGTCGGTTAGTTAAGACAGCTATCCTGACCACCAAACGGTCGAGATGACAGGAGTGTTAGTCGGTTAGTTAAGACGGATCTCCTGACCACCAAACGATCGAGATGACAGGAGTGTTAGTTGGTTAGTTACGATGACTATCCTGACCACCAAACGGTCGCGATGACAGGAGTGTTAGTTGGTTAGTTACGATGACTATCCTGGCCACCAAATGATCAAGATGACAGGAGTGTTAGTCGGTTAGTTAAGACGGCTCTCCTGACCACCAAACGATTGAGATGACAGGAGTGTGAATAAGTTATTTGGTGTAAGGCCGACATTGGAGCTACACAGCTGCAGACGGGGGATCGCTGAAAGCAGCGGCTCAGGTGTTCAGCTAACATGCTACAGATTTAGCATTTCTACTGCCGCTTGTCTCCCACGCCGCCAACGGAAAGTAATGGCCTGCCACTCCTAGATCCGTGCATGCCTTGAGACTGTCACTGGTTGGAATAAAGATCCACTGCATCACCTGCTGAATATTTCCCAGTGATACAGAGGCATTAAGAAGGGGGTACACGGCTCCACCAGACAGGGTACTCTCACTCAGTCATGTCCCTATACAGCCCACTCATTCATATTGGCCTGTAAATGAAAAGGGAACCCAGTGCTGTAGCAGGGAAACACCCTGAGAGCTAAGTCCCCTCTTGCATAACATTCAAGGACCATGATCCTTTGCAGTATATCAAAGAGCTTGAGATAAGATGCTCTGTTGTCATGGTAACCAGTGCAGAGCACACTGACAATGTTTTCAAGGCTCTTACAAGCGCTGTATGATAGGGAACTCGGACGGAGGATCCTTACAGGGGGTACAGATGTTCACCTAGTCATCAGCCCCCAGCCCACTGGTCTGTCCGTATACTCTGTGTGCTGGCTGCTCTAAACGATACTCAAACAGAGTTCCAGTCAGCGGTCAAACACTTCACCAACAGAACCCGATCAGTAATCCTGACGGAAACACACTGGAGACTCACGCACAGCAGTGTGGACACACACATGCCTACACGCTTTGCACACTGACCTTTTAACCCTTAGAACACAAAGAGCATAATTTATAGGCAGTTTGCATGGCTCTACTAACACATTACACTTACTGAGTTACTGTACACCGACACACTACTTACAGCACACTAACACATTACACTTACTGAGTTACTGTACACCGACACACTACTTACAGCACACTAACACATTACACTTACTGAGTTACTGTACACCAACACACTACTTACAGCACACTAACACATTACACTTACTGAGTTACTGTACACCGACACACTACTTACAGCACACTAACACATTACACTTACTGAGTTACCGTACACCGACACACTACTTACAGCACACTAACACATTACACTTACTGAGTTACTGTACACCGACACACTACTTACAGCACACTAACACATTACACTTACTGAGTTACCGTACACCAACACACTACTTACAGCACACTAACGCATTACACTTACTGCGTTACCATACACCAACACACTACTTACAGCACACTAACGCATTACACTTACTGCGTTACCATACACCGACACGCTACTTACAGCACACTAACACATTACACTTACTGAGTTACCGTACACCGACACGCTACTTACAGCACACTAACACATTACACTTACTGAGTTACCGTACACCAACACACTACTTACAGCGCACTAACACATTACACTTACTGAGTTACCGTACACCAACACACTACTTACAGCGCACTAACACATTACACTTACTGAGTTACTGTACACCAGTACTTACAGAACAGTTTGATCCACTTACTGAGTTATCGTTCCCCTTAATAACTACTTACAGCGCACTAATATTACACTTGCTGAGTTGTTCAGGTCACTTTCAGTGCACTAACATAAGTGTTCAGTTGAGTTACCGTACACCGACACTACTTACAGCGCACTAACACATTACACTCTGAGTTACCGTACACCAAACACTCCTACAGCGCGACACATTACACTTGCTGAGTTACCGTACACCAACACGACTGACTTACAGCACACTAACACGAACTTACTGAGTCACCCACACCAGCGCTCTTCAGCACACTAACACTGTACACTTACTACCGTACACCAACACGCTACTTACAGCACACCACTTACTCTACTGAGGTTTGCTACAGACACGCTACAATGACTAAGACATTACACTTACTGAGGTTACCGTAAGGCAACTAACTACTTACAGCACACTAAACAGTGAGTACTGAGTTAGGTACACCCACACTGGCTTACAGCGCACTAACACGGCACTTACACGTTACCGTAACACACAACACGCTAGGTACAATGGACACGGGCCAGAGGACACTTACTGGTTACCGAGACCAACACAGTTTACAGCGGGCACTAACACAGGTCACTTACTGATGTTGCCGTAACACCAACACGCTACGCACACGTAACCTACACTTACTGAGGTACCGTACACCAACACGCTACTTACAGCACACTAACACATTACACTTACTGAGGTACCGTACACCAACACGCTACTTACAGCACACTAACACATTACACTTACTGAGGTACTGTACACCAGTGTTAAACAGTTTGATCCACTTTTGTACATCATTCCCCTTAATAACGACAGAACGATATCTACATGCTGTGTTCAGGTCACTTCTGTGCCTCATAAGTGTTCAGTTGCTAATCGAGGGGAACTGAACCCCAAACAACAGTGGGTCCGGCATCAAGAACTTCCGCGAACTGTCCACTCCAGCTCTCTTCAGCTCACTGGCTGTTCTATCCCCCCCACCACTTCTCTGCATTGCTGCAGAGCTCAATGAAGAAATGTTGTGAGCAACTAAATCAGTCAAAATGAAGCATCCTCCCTGGCTGCGGCGTGGACCCACGAGCAGCACAAAGAGGTGGGAATGGACACGGGCCAGAGGACGCCCTCATTTCTCTTCAGTTCCGGTGCACTCGGCGTCCTGTTGCACATGTGACAGTCAAAGCAAGGGCGGGGCTGATACGTGCAGCACGACCCAGGATTACAGAGCACAGCAAAATAAAACCTACAAGCTAATTCATTATTAGATATATCAGCCCATTAAAGGAGCAATCTGTAAAGTGACGGCTACAGACATCCAGCGAGCAGTGGTGTCCTCCATGAGTCATCCTGTTAGTCCAGCACCATCGGCAGACGGCTGCACCACACAGGACTACATGCACACAGACCGTTACCACGCCTGTCCTTAACACCACGTCACCGTCACCAAAGACTGCAGTGGTGTCGTACCAGACTGTCATGGAGTGACTCAGAATGGCAGCGGGTCATCTTCAGTGACGAGTCCCGCTTTAGTCTTGGTGGAGACGCCCAACGAATCCGTGTGTGGAGGCACCGTGGTCAGCACCAAGATGAACGGTTTCACGTCCAGAAGGCCTGGTGTCCCTCCACCTCCACCCCTACCGCACCATCTGCAGGAACTGTGTGAGGATGTTCAAGCTGCATGGGATGGATTATCACAGGACTCCATTAGGAACCTCTACAGCTCCATACCGAGACGTCTGGCGTGTTGGGTTAGCGAACACGGCGGCCCGACGCCATACTGAGAGACAGACTTCTGTAAATGAGCCCCACCCCAAAACGAGCCGAGAATCGGTCCCGAGTACCGACCCAAGTATTCAGAACAGGTGTGAAAACAGCGTCTACGGGAAGAGAGAGGATTCTATAGATTTTGAACTGAACCAGCCTTTTGTGAGATAGGGGAAGGTTACCGAGCTCACTAGCCTGCACACCTGGTTCTGTGGTCTAAGAGGACAGGTTCTTCATACAGACGGACCTTGAGAACTCCCATTATTGTTGGTGTTCATGGAACTGGAACTTCTAAGGCGTACCTTAGAAATGGACCTAGACCACCATTATTATTCCAGCCCTGGCTCATCATATATGGACATGTATACCTATCCAGGGAACGGTTTCTCTTTCACTGAGCACACAAGACGTGTAGACATCAATTAGGCCTCACGCCTGTACACCTGTACTCTGCATCCATCAGCTGCAGGCTGGAAAGGAGATTCAGTGTGAGGACTTCTGTGTGACCCAGATGGATCATCCGTCCAACCCACCGCCGTTCAGTCCGTCATTACAGGGTACCCATTAGAAGCAATCTAGCTGGGGGAATAATTACTGCTCTGATTCGCTAAAATAAGGGATAGACTACAAGACGCACGGCGGTCGCTGACCCCTGGGTAATAGGAGTCACCTAACAAGCCTGGCAGCATTTTAGTTCAGCAGTGGCGCTACGCTTCTTCCATGCCCTGGACATAAGCTCCCCAGACCGTAAACGAGTCCCCTCTGTGATGCTCGGGGGGGGTGGGTTAAATAGGTGGACATGGGTTCTTTGGTTGAGGTGACAGTAGATCTGAACCACGGTGCCCACACTGAGCTACTGGAGAACCAGGTTTTGCATTTACGGCATTTAGCGGACGCTCTTATCCAGAGCGACTAACAAGGCTAATCATATTACAGGTGGGCCAGTGTGGTGTTAGGAGTCCCGCCCAAGGACTCTTATTGGTGTAGCACAGTGTCGTCACCCAGACCATGGCTTCCTGGTGGGTAGTGGTGTTATCCACTGAGCTACACCAGCCATTGCACATTCTCCTGTATTCCAGGATTAGAGTTCTGGCATTTACAGCGCTGCAGATGTGACTGACAGGCATGCTAAACATTCAGGAGCCCTCCCAAATCTGAGTCCTCTTGGAAAACCGTGGGACAAAAAGTAAGACGCTGGGAAGGCATCCACCAAATCTGGACCAACTGACCAATCCAGGAGTGTCTGAACATTGATGTGGCTACATCCAGAACCTTGTCCAGTCCATGCCCAATCCAGTCACAGTTGTTACTGGGGCTCATTATTTGTCCGGGTAGCATATCGTCCCTGTCCAAAGCAAATCATGTCTCATGTCCATTTTTGTTGATTTTTACTTTTATGCTTCATTTGCTCACATGAGCTTCTCTTTACACTGTGTGGAAATGCCATAGAGAATGGACCAACAGAAATGGCCCAAAACTGCTTGGAAAGACGTCTGGTTCCATTGACCTCCATTCAAACTAAATGAGGTTTTTGGCCTCCCCTGTAAAGTTGTCATTTTGGAGATACCTGTTTTTCTTTGGACAGTGACGATATATAGCCCATTTCCATCACCATTCCGGATCGCGCTCCGAATTTTGAAGCTTTCTGTGCGTTTCCACCAACAATAATGCGGTTCCCCAGCTTTAGCTAGAACATGACATGAAGAGAACAACCTTTATGTCTCATTTTCCACTGCAACCATGTAAAACCATGCTCCATCACACGACAGGCCGTGTTACAGTGACTGACATGCATCAGGTCTACCATGACTAGGGTGGCACCTTTCATAGCCTCAAAAAGGAAGACCACGCCCCTTAAAAGCAGGACTTCATAAAGGGGGAGGGGCGGGCATGATACTAGAACAGAATGAAAATCATAATCTGACCTGTATAACACCGAAACGATGCTTTACTCACCTAACTGGGTGGGATGGAGGACATCCTGAGTCAGACGGGAGTGTATTAATTGGCTAGCATTTAGAGGGCTGACCTGCGGTTAGTACCACATGGCCTTGGTAAACCAATGGAACGCAAGGTATGCGTTTTGACACAGACATGAGCCAATGGCACACTTCATATCGTTGCCGACTGAGCATTTCAAGTATGTTTTCCCGAAAAAGAGGACTTCTATTCCTCCGTCCAGGTATTGCGCCGGACGGAGGACTGGGAGTTCTGAAAAACCGGACTGTCCTGAAGTGTGTGCTCGAGCGATTGTCCACTCGACCCAGCAGCAGCTTAGCTGGATGGCCATACGATTCCCATGTCCAATAGATCTTTAGTTTCTTCATCCAAAAGGCTAAAAGCAATCAGGGCATGCTATGCTAACAGTCCACTGAGCCAACGCATCCAGAACAGAGTGGCTCCAGCAGCATGACATCTGTTTGCTCTTTTCTTGAAATCCTAATTAAGTCATTATCTAAGCCATTTGCCTCAAAAGTACCCAGGGTCTTGATTACCTCGGATTTCAGCATGTTTTGATTGCTTGGTAATAGCCCCCTCTGGTCAAGCAGTTAGACATGTCATTTTCTATCATCATTAGCAATAACGCGCCAAAGCAGATTGTTTAGCTTGAGAATCTTTGGTCTTCAGAATCTGTAATTTCATAGTTCTGCGCGGTTCTGCTGGATCGATACAGACGCGAGTGGATGCACACTGCCAGGATCTGTGGGAGGCTTTTTTATACTTCAGTTTGTAGTTCGAGTAAACAGGAGCGCCATTTAGCCTGGAAGGACAAGTGGCTTGCTTCAGAGCGCAGAAGAAAACAATTACGTTTCGGTAGACCTTTATTCCCATAAGCAAAAACAAACAAACAATAAATATTATAAATATAATAATAATAATAATAATAATAATAATAATAATAATGCACTCCAAATTTGGTGTCTGGATGGCTTAAGATGGCTGCTCTAGAGCAACTTATAATACTACTACTACTACTACTAATACTACTACTACTAATAATAATAATAATAATAATAATAAGCACCTTTGGTGCTTGGCCCCCTAATAATGATAAAATGGCTTATTGGTATCTGGGAAGTGTACTGAGACACAGAATGCAGTATGTTGCAAACAGTAAACCTGTAGTACACCTGTATTCCCCGGATGGTGTTCTACTCCAGTCAGATGTTCTGGTATACAGGAGAAGCTATCCCATCATGCACCGCGGCCTCACCAGCTGTCCAGCTGTATTCAAAATGGCCCACTCCTATACCGCACACTGCATACTACAGTAGAACGTACTGCACACTGTATACGCCCCCTGTGTGTGGTATACACTACAGTAACAAGTTCTGACCTACAGTGTCGTATGCTAATACAGTCACATGACCAGTTACCTCACATTTACCTCAGAGCTGTTATTACTGTATCCACTGTTTAGAGCTAGCTGCTGCTAATGCTGCTCAGCTCCCCTGAGGTACGGTTAGCCTAGCTGTTAGCTCCCCTCGTCTACTTCACTCTAAAACTGATCCTCTAAAGCGAGTTCATCTTTTATTAATCTTCAGACCTGTATATTTAACTTTCTGAGGCTCATTCTGATGAACACACACCCACTACAATCGCTACATCCACTAACAGCTAACAGCTAGGCTAACCGTATCTCAGGGGAACTGAGCAGCGTTAGCAGCAGCTAGCTCTAAACAGTGGATACAGTAATAACAGCTCTGAGGTAAATGTGAGGTAACTGGTCATGTGACTGTATTAGTATACTACACTGTAGGTCAGAACTTGTTACGATTCTTTATACCACACACAGGGGGCGTATACAGTGTGCGGTATAGCAGTGTGTCATTTTGAATGCAGGTTTTGACTCGGTTGACTCCTGTGGTTTTTCAGTTTACCGGCTTCCTGGTCAGATTTCCATTCTGACACCAACACACTGATGCCGTAACTACTAAGGTGGACAGTTTTCCGATATTCCGTCAGTGAAAGCATTCCAAACACTGGCTAAATAAGGGGGCTTTCTAATCCTACATTAAAACGTGGTCGGCCTGCTCTGGTGTTTGCCCAGACCGAACAGTACAATAGGACAAAGGGCATTAACGCGGCTTTGGAGGCAGCTGTTTGATTGTAGCAGGTTGCAGGTTAAAGTGCCCGTTTATCCCGCTCCTGCCGGTGAAAATGGACTGCAATTCAGCACACAAGCTGCCAGCACAAAGGAGGCGCGGAGCAGAAAGAGAGAAAGTGAGGCGAGCTTTCTCCAAGGGAAAGGCTGCTGTTCCACAGGTCCTGGCACCTTCCGAGCTGGTTGCATAACTTGGCATGAACGAGTGCTACCTCCTCCACACCGAATCTCCAGTGAAACAAAGGATCACCACAGGGAAAAGGAGAGCGCAACAGGCAGCGCTCCAGCAGCACGCGATTCCCGCCGTTCAAATGAGCTCCAGCTGCGAGTGACAGTCATTCCCTCCTCGTTCCGAGCCAGAGCCTGTTGTGTGCCTCAGGGTCAGAGTGCAGCCTCAATGGACACACAGCTATTCCTCCTCTCGCAAGTCACACAACGGAGCCACCTAGCTGTGCCTCGAGTCCGCTACCGTCAGGCAGGTGTGTTCCACCTGTGGGGTGCCCACACTGAATCCACATTGTTCTGTAAATGTCAGGAACGTCAGGAATAAGACTAGGTAGTTCCTCACTCGGCTACTGAGCTAATTGCTAGCGTTGTTCATATCACAGTGCACCACTGTTACATCAATATTACACCAGTACCGTTAAACTCGGCACCCCAAAGATGCATAATAAACTCGGCACAGACATTAATACTAATTATATTGCATGGTGGTGTTTGGGAGGAAATGAGGCTGATCCGGTTTCCTGACATTGGAATACTAACAATCTTGCATGGCCGCCGTGTTTGCTAACCCAACACGCCAGACGTCTCGGTATGGAGCTGTAGAGGTTCCTAATGGTGTCCTGTGATAATCCATCCCATGCAGCTTGGACATCCTCACACAGTTCCTGCAGATGGTGCATTTAGCTTCACCGTGTATGGCACATATACCTCGGGTTGGTTAAGTCTGTGGTGAGCTTCAGTTACTACATGCTGCACAACACTCACTTCCTGGCATAATTCCGAGGAGAATTCCCTGTAGGCTGGGATTGTATCCACTGCTGGTAGACCCGTATGACCGTACGCTTCCATACCCCTGCAGATTCAGCTACTTCCTTTGGTCTTTGGCCACGCCCACATGCAGTCCCTCCTTTTAGCCAATCATTAACATCTGCTCTGGAGCGTTTTCCACACGTGGAACGAGACATTCCCTCCACTGTAGCACCGGTGGGTCAGATTTGGTGGATGCCTACCTAACGGAGAAGTGTGGGAATGGCTGTTGTGGTATGCTTAGCTGTAACAAGATGTTCTCCATGTGGAGTCTATACTTGCCTGGCCTGCTCTCACTCCATTATGGTACAGAAAGTCTTCAGGGGGGCTCTGTAAATAGATCTGTCCGATATGAGAAGAAGACTGAAAGCATCCTGAACCCAAACTTCTTTAACTGAGATATATATATATATATATATATACTGTATATACACATGTCTCATTTTTCCCCCACACTAGTTTGCCTCCCACCTCTCCGCCACACCACACATGCACTCGCCCACTCGCGGAGAACATGCTGGAGGATGAGTCATCTGACCATTTCACTTCATCCACATCTCTGTAGACCAGTGCTGATAGCCCGCACAGCACTGATCTTTCAAATGCGCTTGCGTCCTTGTAATGCATCACAGCCCTGCGATTATACCACTCTCTATGTATGTGCCAAGTCGTGGTAAGGTGGTCCACATCGTGCAGCCGTCTGCCAGTGGTGCTTTCACAATTAGAATGACTTGTGGATGGCGCCACCGTAAGACCATTCCACTTCCTGGAGGCCGATGATGCGGTCAGCCCTTATATCATCAGTCAGGTACAGAGATAAGGCCCGCCCTTGCTTAGGTCACATGTGCAGCCCATGATGTCAACTCCACCCACCAAGATTCAGGACGCCCTGCTTCTGATCTTCACAACACATGTTTGTGGAAGTGTATCATGGCACCAGCAAAGGTGACTGCTGAGGAACCTCAGAAGAAGAGCGGCTGATGCTCATCAGGCTGGAAAAACCATCTCTGAGGAGTTTGGACTCCACCATCCACAGTCAGACACATTCAAGACCACTGGTACCCTCCCCAGGAGGGGTCCACCAAGACATGTAATAGTCTATGAGGTCACAAAGGAGCCCAGGGTAACGTCTAAGCAACTAATGGCCTCTCTCACATCAATAATGTTCATGCGTCCACCATCAGGAGAACCCTGAACCACTACGTTCATGGCAGGGCTTCAAGGAGAAGCTCACTGCTCTCCAGAGAGAACACTCCTGCCCGTCTGCCGCTTGCTGAAGATCACATGGACAAGCCAGAGGCTTACTGGAACCATGTTTCGTGGAGACCAGAATAGATCTTTGTGTTGGGAAGCATTACGTCTGGAGAAAGGAGAACCCCTCATTCCAGCATAAGGACCATATCCCATCTGTGAAACATGGCGGTGGTAGGATCACGGTTTGCTGGATCTGGGCCAGGACAGCTTAACATCATTGATGGAACAACGAATTCTGAATTATACTGGCAAATACTAAAGGAAACCGTCAGGACCTCTGTGTGTGAGCTGAATCTCAGGAGAACCTGGGTCATCCAGCAGGACGAAGTCCAACAACAGCCATAGAAGAATAGAACGTTCTGGAATGTCCTAGTCAAAGTCCTGGTCTTAATCCAATAGCAATGTTGTGGAGGGACATAAAGTGAGTAGCTCCTATGAGGACACCCTCATGTGGACTCCGTTTGGAGGAACGGGCTGAAACACCTCCTAGCTGATGTGCAGGACTGTTTAGCAGTTAAGGTCAAAGGTCAAACTAGATCCCGACAGCTCACACACATGAAATACTGGATCATTAACAAATAAATCAACAACAGCGTCTAATATTAAGTCTCATCTGGTTCATTTGGTTCCCTGTATCCACTGTATTATGCAGATACATAGACAGTTCTAAAGGGTTCTTAAACTTTCAAGCACCTCTGTACGTTCCCTATCCTACCCATAATGAATGTCGTGTCCTAGCCAGTCACCAGGAACCCCAACGCATGCTTTAAACCAACACAGATCCACCACTTAAGAGGAGAAGGGTTCTCGTCACGGACCGGCTTCATCTTCGTTTGTTCTCCGCTCGGCTCGGTGTTACGTAAGGCGTGAGCCGCTCTCCCAGCTCTCTGACTGATGTGGATACTACAGAAAAGCCTTGTGCACGGCGCCAGAACGGCTGCTCACCTTTGATTCAGTCTCCCACTCACACCCACGGCTCCTCAGCCCCCACCGGCACACGCAGGCTGTGGTGTCGCTCCACCGCCAGCCGCCCCCCGACTTCCTCTCGGAAGCCTTGCCTAATAAAGATCTCTCGCACGCTCCCGTTAGAAAAGACGAGGAGGAGGAACCAAAGTACGCAGTTATGCCTACTGAACACAGTGTCGTCACTTAACACTGACGGACAGGACTACTCACCACACCATGACACGGCTCAGGCCACCATGACACGCAGTGACTCTGGCTATAGAGTACCAGGCAGCTGGCACGTCATGGTATGATGTGATTACAGGGTGTTGTGGGTTGGGAATGAGGACCCCCCCCCACCTCAGAGACCACCGAAAGAAAGGCTTCCAAACACGACTTCTACAGTTCATCAGAAAACGAACGCTGCACACGCTTTACAAAACCAAAGGAGTTCGGGACCCAGTGCTCGCCCTGTCCTGCACTACCCATGGCAGGAGGTTAGGGTAGCTCTCTCTAGGGGCCCCCCGGGTTCCCCTTGTATCCCCCTACACCCATCAGCCACAACATTAAAACCACCTCGATGCATCTACACTCACTGTACACTGGCCAGATAGGAGCACTCTGTAGTTCTACAGTTTACAGGGCGTATACAGTGTGCGGTATACACTACCGTAGTATACAGTGTGCGGTACGGTAGTGTTCCATTTCAAATACAGCCCGTATCTACGTCTAAAGTCATACTGATATCTCTTTATCTCTTCCACACCACACCCAGATGTGGGTGGTGCGGCCTTTCCTCCAAACGTCCCTCTGTTTGGATGCTGCTGAGTGCTGCACTGCCCCTAGTGGTTTTTGTGTGTACTGCACCTTGAGTTATTTCCCAGGACGTCCAGAACCGATACACCAAACAGATGCATGACACGCTCGGCAGCCATCATGCATGCATGCGTAGTTAACAGCCAGTACACCTCCACGCTTAGGGACCATGGGGCAGATTTAATAGCATCATCCACCACTCGCCCACTAAACCTGGCAATGAGCAGAGAAGACGAATCAGGTGTGTATGTAACTTAGCGAACTGTGATGGACGCTGGCCCTCCAGGACGGAAGCTGTGCACCCATGGGTTAGTCTGTTACCAATATGCACTTCCTGGACAGCTTCTCTGGTCGGGCGGGGATGAACTACATCACTATTTTTAGCTCAGCCTTCGGGGTCTTTTACAGCCTTGGAAATGCGTGTTCCACTGGACTTATAGCCGGTCATGACCTTGTCATTCCAAGCCCGTACAGGCTTCGACCCCGTGACCCTCCTTGGTGCGTTTCGGTGACCTGTCCTACAAAGGCGGTCTAGTGTGTAACGCAGAAAGCGCAGAGAGGCTTGGGTGGGGTTTGGGGTTTCGGGGCGTGGTCATGTGTGAGTGACAAGTGTTCGAAATCGCATCCCGTATTTGAGCTGATTCCGGGCGGGGTGTGGAGGTGGGGGGTGTGGGGGTGGAGGTTGTTGTTTGGGGGAGAGTGTGATTAAGCATGTGTGACACGTGTTTATCGGACATTTACGGTAATGCGGAACAGAGCGCGTCCAGTATTTGAGCTGAGTCTTGGGGGGTGTGAGGGGTGGGTCGAGATTGTGATCATTTATGTGTGTGACAGACGATATATCGGATATTTACAGAAATACGGAACAAATTTACGGATATTTACAGCCGCCTCCGAGATAGTTTCTTCCCCCGAGTCATCAGACTACTGAACAGCCAGTAGTGCTGAGGCACCGGTATATGGACCTGGTTCAGCACACCTCACCAAAACCATCTAAACGATGATCTCCATGGACAATCATCACTCTGCACTTTACATTAGCATATTTAGCACATACAGACTGACCTACTGTTACCTTCCATCCACAGTGTATATCTGTAGTGTACGTATATACATATATAATATTCTATGCCCTGTATCTGGTAATGATACCCTATATATAATATTCTACACCCTGCTATATGGTAATGTGTACATCTGCATATATCATAGTTTTTATTCATAACTTTTATTCATAACTGTAAATTAGTGTAACAGAGATTTTAGTGCTTAGTACTGTATATATTTATTGTCTATTTATATGTTTGTATTAAAGTACTGTAAGTTTTTCACTCAACTTCACACCTGTGAAAATGTGATGTGACAATAAAAGTGATTTGATTTGATTTGAAATACGGAACAAATTTACGGACATTTACAGAAATACGCAACAAATTTACAGACATTTACAGAAATACAGAACAAATTAACGAATATTTACGGAAATACGGAACAAATTTACGGAAATTTAAAGAAATACGAGACAAATTTACGGACATTTAAAGAAATACGGAACAAATTTACGGACTTTTACAGAAATACGCAACAAATTTACAGAAATACAGAACAAATTTACGAATATTTACGGAAATACGGAACAAATTTATGGAAATTTAAAGAAATACGAAACAAATTTACGGACATTTAAAGAAATACAGAACAAATTTACGGACATTTACAGAAATACAGAACAAATTTAGGGACATTTACAGAAATACGGAACAAATTTACGGACATTTAAAGAAATACGAAACAAATCGTTGTTTCAAATTAGCATTTAGTTGCCAAATAAAGGATGATTCCGTATTTTATGGGACGGGTGGCAACCCTATTTGAAACCCAGCCATGTGTACACCATCCCATACTGGTCATATGTTTAGGTGTAGAAGCCGGAACTCGCAAAAACTTTCCTAGGTAGGAAGGAGAAGGGTTTGGGATTCAGCTGCTGGCAAACAAACCAACTGTGCTACAACAGCTTCGCTAACTTTCCTACCCTGCACTGAAACAGAGGAGCAGCCGAACTACAGCGACCATATAAACGTCACTGTGGTACAGTCTGCATGTACGGACGCTGGCACTGGTAATGCCCACTCGCTAGCCTGCGTCTGTGTGTGTGCGGCAGTGGAGGAGTCGTAGCTGTGACTGTTAGTGTGTGGTTTTGGGTGTGACTTTGAGAAATCGATGCTCAAGCTGTGAGACAAGCGACCCAAACTTCCAACACGCCACAAAATCGGAGCTCGCTCGAGCAGTTAATCAGGCAACCCTCCAACCCTCTCTGCAAACAGCCCCAGAGGAAGCTGGAACTGGACCCAATGATGAAACTGCGTCGGCTCCGACCAAATCAGGCTTAACCACACACTGTATTCCTGACCGTCAGGTCTGGGTTGGGTCTTTAGCTTGCGTCCGTGTGTGTGCAGCTGTGGAGGAGCCGTGGCTGTGACTGCCTGCGTGTGAGACTTTGAGAGAGGCCACCAAAACTTCGGACATGAGGAAACCCATCTGATCGTCCGTCTGCTCGATCGTACCCAGTCTCAATCGGGAAGCTCAACAACACGGCTTCCACCCTCTCACACTGCACAGCAAACGAGTCCCGAGGAGGAAAATTCCGCCGTGAGATTCAGTCGGCTCTGACCTAATCGGGCTAAGGCACACAGTGTCTGGCTTTAGAGATGAATCTGGCTATTGAAAGCAAACGAAGGGAAGAGAGAAAAGAGAGAGAGACGTGTGAACTAGAACCCAGCACTGTATAATCACGCACGGACGATCACACAGTCCGACCCAACCAGCTTTGTGCGGAAAACTGAGAATCACACTTCGGAAAAGTGACAGCAGACGAGCCCTGCAAACCGAAGACAGACGAACGCTCGCTCACTTCAGACTCCCGAATGCCAATCAGCTGCCCCGTAACCGCACTGCACTGTTTCTATAGGAGCTAACAACCTACACCTCCCCTGTAGCCGGAGAGAGATGCATTGTGTAACAGGGAACGATCTAATCCAGGACAAGCACACGAGTTTCAGAGCTCCTTCATCAGACATGCGTCCTTCTCTACACTTGGTATGGATCATATCACACATACCGTATTTCACTGCCCGGGTCAAGACCGTACAGACACTTCACTAGGTCCACCTCCCTGTATCTACTCCCAGTGTCCATCTTATCAGCTCCACTGACCATACAGGACACTCTGTAGGTGTACAGGTCCAGACTGTAGTCCATCTGTTTCTCTGTGTACTGTATTACCCTGTTCTTCAATGGGTCATGGACCCCCACACCAGGACACACCACAGAAGCAGGTATGATGTGGGTGGTGGTATCATTCTCAGCACTGCCAGTGACACTACTGACGTGGTGGTGGTGTGTTAGTGTGGGTGGTGCTGGTGTGAGTGGATCAGACACAGCAGTGCTGCTGGACACCTCAGTGTCACTGCTGGACTGACAATCATCCACCAACCAGAACCATACAGCCCAACAGTGTCCTGTGGGCAGTGTCCTGTGGGGCAGTGTCCTGTGGGCCAGCTTCCTGTGGAGCAGCGTCCTGTGGGGCAGCGTCCTGTGCCCACTGATGAAGGACTAGAGGATGACCAACACTGCACTGTGCAGCAGCAGATGAGCTATCGTCTCTGAACTTGTCCATTCTACAAGAGTGGAGCAGCAAGGTAGGAGTGTCCTATATAGAGGGACAGTGAGTGGACACAGGTTGTCTCAAACACTCCAGCAGCACTGCTGTGTCTGATCCACTCACACCAGCACCACCCACACTAACACACCACCACCACGTCAGTGTCACTGCAGTGCTGAGAATGATCCACCACCCACATCATACCTGCTCTGTGGGGGTCCTGTGGGGGTCCTGACCATTGAAGAACAGGGTAATACAGTAAACAGAGAAACAGATGGACTACAGTCTGTAAACAAAGAGCTGTGTGAAGTGGAAACTGCCCAGAGGTGTTCGGTTTGGGGCTGTGATGTCAGCAGTGATACAGGATGTTCCTGCCGGCCTGGAGATGCCCCTCCATGTGCCCCCTGGCTCTGGTGTCTTTGTCCTGTATCTCTTCACGGGATGATCTGATTGGGTGGAGGCTTGCCTCCGGTTCCTCTGGGCAACAATATACAAACAGGGTCTTATGAAGCTGCGCAATACATATCTCCATATATCTCCCCTCTCCTCCGCCAGTGTCTCATATTCATCCATCCATCTATATATCCATTCATCCATCCATATATTACCACTCATCCACACATCTATCAATCCATCCAGTCCTCCATCTATACATCTATATCTATCCTAGTATCTATCATCTGTCTACCCATCCATCCATCCATCCATATATATATATCCATCCATCTCTATCTGTCCATCCTTATATCTATCATACATCTCTACAGCTAGATATCCATCCACCCATCCATCCCTGCATCTATATATCCATCAATCCATCTCTCTATATATCTGTTCATCCTTCATCTATCTATCTATATCCATCCATCCACATATCTATCTATATATCCCTCCATCTATATATCTATCCCTCCATATATCGATCCATCCATCTATTTATATATCTATCAATCCATATATCTATCCATTCATGTATCCATCCATGTCTTATCATCCATCCATCTATATATCAATCTATATATCTATCATCTAAGTTCTATCCATCCATCTATATATACCTATCTACATCTGTTCATTAAGTCCATCTATCTATCCATCCATCCATCCACATATCTATTCATCTCTTCATCCATCTAGATATTAATCCATCTATCATCCATATATCTATTGATATATCCATTTATCTCTCCATTCATATATCTATCCATATATCCATCCATCCATCCCGCTACCTTTACATCCATATATTTATCATGTATCTATCCATCCATCTATATATCCATTTAAATATTTATATTTTAATTTCTATAATCATTCATCTCTTTCCATTCATCTATATCCATCCATCTACATATATACCTCCATACCTCCATCTTTATATCTACCACTTTCTATCCATACATATAACATTTATCTGTTCATCTACCTATATATCCATCCATCCATCCATCCATCTGTCTAAGTGCATATCTATCCATGGATCTATATACTGTATTCATCCTTCCAGTTATGAATCTGTATGTCGCCCGGCTGAGGTTCATCCAGCGTTCCGTGCGTGTACGTTCTCTAAGCGAATGGAAACCTGGATGTTTAAAGCATCAACACAAACACCGGATCTGCATCCTGGATACAGCAGCATCGACTACAACACGACCCGCACACGCAGACCCGTGAGAACAGCCTCAGTCTCTTCACTAGCAGGCATTCTAAAACCCTTAGCCTGAGGGCAGGAGCTGAACCTGCTCTAGGTCTTCTCCACATGAAGAACAGAGACTGTGGACACACCGTGCGGTACGCGGCTTACACCATAATAAAAAGGACACTAAGTAGTGCAGCATGTAGGTGCGTGGTTTGGGACACAGCCAGGCATCTGATTGACCAACATGGCTTCACAGTGAGGGTTATATCGCCGCCTGCTGGTCCGGCTTCTATTGACAGTGCCTGGCTAAGCTTTTATCCAGAGGGTGGACCATACAGCAGCCACAGGCCTGTGACAGCAGAACCTCTGACAGCGGCTTAGGTACTGTAAAGTTCCAAAAGACTCATTAAGCCTCGTATGAAGACCACTCCAGGACCACTAACCCTAACAATCAGGACGTTTCACTGGAAATGGCTCATGCACTTTGACCTTTTCACCCTCAAACCAAAAACTGCAAGCAGCAAATAACCCTGGCCATGACTGGTGGTCTCTACACACTACCCATATAAGCCCACCGGACAAAAACCATGAGCCCCCTGTGAATGAAACATACCTTATACATGCAACACCTCCACCAGCACCAACAACAGCTGCAAACGGATTGGGCATGGGCTGGACCAGTTTCTGGATGTAGCCACATCAGTGTTCAGACACTCTCACATCAAAGAACTGGTCAGGTGGTCCAGATTTGGTGGAGGCCATTCCTGGCACAATTCCGAGGAGAATTCCCTGTAGACTGGGATTGTATCCACTGCTGGTAGACCCGTATGACCGTACGCTTCCATACACCTGCAGACTCAGCTACTTCCTCACACTATGGTCTTTGGCCACGCCCACATGCAGTCCCTCCTTTTAGCCAATCATTAACACCTGCTCTGGAGCCATTTTCCACACATGGAACGAGACATTCCCTGCACTGTAGCCCCTCTTCCCAATGTGCGCATCGTGTCACTCACACCCCACAGGGATTTATAGCCTGTCATTCTGTTGCAGCGCCATCTGCAGGAGCCTGAAGTTACTACCACCTGGACTAGAATAAGGTTCAAACCCAGAATACTGCTGACCATGGCCAGATGGAACATTGTGAGAGTAGTCAAAAACAGAATTCCAGAAACGAGACAACTCTTACACGGGCAACTCCAGCCATCAAGAAGAGACAATACTTCACAAAGCTAGCCACCAAACAAACAAGGGGTAAAAAAAAGGAGGGGTGGTCTGTGATTGGATGATGGCAAGGGAGGCTGGGGCACATGATCCCCCGGAGGATTCTGGGTGTTGGAGTCCAGGTTGTGATTGGTGAGAGAAGGGTCTTAGACTGCAGGACTGGAATTCCGGTGTGACAGTGTGAATGGCTTGGCTGTCCTATTTCCCAAAATACAGCCCGCTATGAGGCAATCACTCGGCACTCAGACCCTGACGTGCAGTACGCCCGACTAGCCCCTGCTAGTGTTCCTGTTTCATTCATATCTGTCTTCTCTGTCTACTGCAAGGTCACCTACACCAAGGGCATTCAGGTTTCAATGCTAATACGGTCTACGCTTAGCTTCTCACTGCATCCAGACAGGGTGGTCTGTGGAGACCCTGCTGCTTAACTGCTTCGTTCATTACACAGTGCTAGTAACTGCTGCAAGAGCCAATCACTAATCACTAATCCCTGCCATGAAGGGCATGATCAATCCCTGTTCAGGTCCTGCCTGGACAGCTAAGCCTGAGCATTAAATCACCTGTGGCTGAAGGGAAGACGGTACACTTCTCATATACAGGGGGACAGACTCATGTTGCTAATTAGCATCTTCTGTCAAGTTGGGTTCCACCCACCCAGTCCGGACAGCTCTGAGACTCTGGAATAGCTTCCAACATGAGACCACAGATCCTCCCAGAGAAAGGCTGGCCGGGTCCCACAAGTACTGACAAGTGGAGATAGCCGCTAGCCGTTTGACAGCGACAGCGTTCTTGTGTTGTGAAATTAGTGCACTCTACAGGACGGAGTCTCACTGTTAAACCTCCTGAGCTTTTAGCCGCTACTTCAATTTCAGATTTAAGCAGTGGCGCAAGGGGACTGGGCCTGTTCTGCCGCAGCGGCGACTGGTGAACTGATTAAAGGCGGAGAGCGTTTGGTTTGTTTTGGGTACTCATCTTAACCAGTTTGGCTAATTACAATACTCTTTCTCCATTCCACTGGGTTAGCCTGGGGTCCACTGGGTTAGCCTGGGGTCCACTGGGTTAGCACGGGGTCCACTGGGTTAGCCTGGGGTCTACAGGGTTAGCCTGGGGTCCACTGGGTTAGCATGGGGTCCACTGGGGTAGCCTGGGGTCTACTGGGTTAGCCTGGGGTCCACTGGGTTAGCCTGGGGTCCACTGGGTTAGCCTGGGGTCTACTGGGTTAACCTGCGGTCTACTGGGTTAGCCTGGGGTCCACTGGGTTAGCCTGGGGTCCACTGGGTTAGCCTGGGGTCTACTGGGTTAGCCTGGGGTCCACTGGGTTAGCCTGGGGTCTACTGGGTTAGCCTGGGGTCCACTGGGTTAGCCTGGGGTCCACTGGGTTAGCCTGGCATCTACTGGGTTAGCCTGGTGTCTACTGGGTTAGCCTGGGATCCAGATAGCTAGTCTGCCGACTCACAAAAGTGGAAAAGAGGGTTCTCAACGGATTCAGTAGAGCCTAGGACCCAGCACCAGCACAGGCACGAGCACTGGCACTGTGTTGGTGGAAAAGAGGTATTAGGCCAGGGAAATTTTTTTTTTTCGGCTCTCGAAGTGTAGCTCGGATCTTGGTAGCATCCGGAGGTGTGGATTATGCGACCATGCCTATCCTAAACTCTCTATTAGAGGGGATGTGTTTGTCGTTCTTCTTGTCCAGATGACCTGGGCTAGTGGGTGGTGATCCTTCCTCGCCAACTGGAGAGACTGTCCAATTATATTTCATATTTGCCAGGTTTTTAATGCCACTGCGACTTTGGAACTGGGACAGCCAACTCCCTCATTAGCGAGCAGCACAGTTCCCAAAGTGCTATACAGTGCAGTCTGTATAGCAGATTAGCCAGTTAGCTGCTTTAGCTAACCCAGTTTTTTCCCTCTGTTGTTTGGAAATAGCTAGCCACTATTCTCAGACAGTTCTCAGGCTGCACCATGCAGGACTACATGCACACAGACCGTTACCACGACTGTCCTTAACACCACGTCACCGTCACCAAAGACTGCAGTGGTGTCGTACCAGACTGTCATGGAGTGACTCAGAATGGCAGCGGGTCATCTTCAGTGACGAGTCCCACTTTAGTCTTGGTGGAGACGCCCAACGAATCCGTGTGTGGAGGCACCGTGGTCAGCACCAAGGTGAACCGTTTGTTGTCACACGTCCAGAAGACCTGGTGTCCCTCCACCTCCACCCCTACCGCACCATCTGCAGGAACTGTGTGAGGATGTTCAAGCTGCATGGTCATCAGTTATTGATCCTGGTCACCTTTATCTTCCTTCCCAACACCACCGCACTCCCACACCTCCTTCTTGGTGCAGCTGTTCCTTTGATGAGGAGTGTAGATACCTGACTGAGTATATAGACACTGATATTGATAGATATTGGCTATGACAAAGACCAGGACCTGTGTGCACTGAATACTGACCGCTCTGAAAGAAGGCCGCATCGAAAAGTGTTTTTCCACATGCTCAGTGCAGTTACACATTCTCACCAGAGAGGTCGCCAAACCCACTACATTTACAGATTGCCGCTTACAGCGTTTGCCACACAGTGGTAGTAACCACACCTGTCCAGAGTGGTGGGCAGCCCTGTCCATGGTACCTGCGACCTATCCATGGTAGCTGGTAGCGGGTAGGGGTTAGGTGCCATACTCAAAGGCACTACATCCTGTCCCTGTCTACATAGAGACTATACATCAGGCCAAAATGGATCCCGTTGTATCGTCTGTCTGAAAATAGCTCCCTGGGAGCATTTTCAAGATGACGTCAGAGCAGGAAGACTTCTGGACTCCAGACTTCTGTGGATAGCTCTAGCGGAATGAGCGCCAGGGTTCTTTGGCTGGTAAGCCGTGTGTTAGGGAGTTGCTGTCCCTGTACTATTCCTCCTAGTTGGTTTGAAATCGGTCCATGGTTTCTAGCCTCCCCCTCCCCGTGGCCACCAGGGGAACGCTGTACTTTGGCGTGAGTGCCAGTGCTCTTTATTCTAATACTGGTCTCCATCAGCTTTCCCTGGCTGGTAGCTGTCACGCATCACGGGAGGCCTAAATGATGGGTGGAAGTTGGCAACCAGGAGCAGCGATAGAACAACGAGTAAGAAGAGACACTGATTTCAAAACAATCAGGACAAATTAACAGATGTCCTGCGAAGCAGAAGAAACAAACGGACTTCATTATTACTTCTCGAATAATCATCACCATCATCTGTTTCATTACCCGCCTCTTCACACCTGCCTTAGAAGCACCGCGTTCTCCTGCGGCCACTCTAACGAGCCTGTATTACAACCAGCCTACGATATTCTGCACGTACGAGGCCTGCGTCGGCTTACAGACCCAAAACACTCGCTCTACACACACTACAGGACACCAAGTCATCTACACACACTACAGGACACCAAGTCATCTACACACACTACAGGATACCGAGTCATCTACACACACTACAGGACACCGAGTATTCCACCCCACACTACAGGACACCAAGTCATCTACACACTCTACAGGATACAGAGTCGTCCACCCCACACTACAGGACACCATGTCACCTACACACACTACAGGATACCGAGTCATCTACACACACTACAGGACACCAAGTCATCTACACACTCTACAGGACACCGAGTCATCCACCCCACACTACAGGACACCGAGTCGTCCACCCCACACTACAGGACACCAAGTCATCTACACACACTACAGGATACCGAGTCATCTACACACACTACAGGACACCGAGTATTCCACCCCACACTACAGGATACGGAGTCGTCCACTTCACATTACAGGATACCGAGTATTCCACCCCACACTACAGGATACTGAGTAGTCCACCCCACACTACAGGATACCAAGTAGTCCACCCCACACTACAGGATACTGAGTTGTCCACCCCACACTACAGGATACCGAGTATCCCACCCCACACTACAGGATGCCGAGTATTCCACCCCACACTACAGGATGCCGAGTATTCCACCCCACACTACAGGATGCCGAGTATTCCACCCCACACTACAGGATACTGAGTCGTCCACCCCACACTACAGGATACCGAGTATTCCACCCCACACTACAGGATGCCGAGTATTCCACCCCACACTACAGGATGCCGAGTATTCCACCCCACACTACAGGATACTGAGTCGTCCACCCCACACTACAGGATACCGAGTATTCCACTCCACATTACAGGATGCCGAGTATTCCACCCCACACTACAGGATACTGAGTCGTCCACCCCACACTACAGGATACCGAGTATTCCACCCCACACTACAGGATACCGAGTATTCCACCCCACACTACAGGATACTGAGTCGTCCACCTCACATTACAGGATGCCGAGTAATCCACACACACTACCGGATCAAGAGTAATCCACACACCCTACCGGATACAGAGTAGTCCACACATACTACAGGATACAGAGTAGTACACCCCACACTACAGGATATTGAGTCATCCACCCCACACTGTAGGATACTGAGTCATCCACCCCACACTGTAGGACACTGAGTCGTCCACCCCACACTACAAGATACTGAGTTGTCCACCCCACACTACAAGATACTGAGTTGTCCACACCGCAGCACAAGACACTGAGACGGCCACCCCATAGGATACAGAGTAGTACACCCCACACTACAGGATACAGAGTAGTCCACACACACTACAGGATACAGAGAAGTCCACCACACATTACCGGATACTGAGTAAATACTGAAGATGTTTATATTTGTGGTTCAGGATGGCCTGACTGACCACGTATCTGGAGACTGTTTGCGACTGGAGGAGCAAACGGGCCTCAGAATCAGAATCAAAATGTGCGGTGGGCCGGGTATTACTTACTACAACCGGTTAGGTCCTAGTTCACGAGCTTGCAGAGAGTGGCCAAACACTACCGGAGGGAACGTTACGATGACCAGTCACTACACCTCCGCCAACCCAATCATGTCACTCCTAGCCATCATCCGTCTCCACGTCTCCACCTGCCGTCTTTCACCCAGCCATATGACAAACGACAAGTGGGAGCCGAGCAGAGGCAGCGACTGACTTCACAGGAGTATCCCTGCAGCAGGCCCAATAAGAGAGAGAAGGAAAACAAGACTGAATGGGAAATCAAAGCAGCACCACGGAGAATTAGAGACTCCGAATGCATGATGTAGCAAAGTTTCACAATGATGAGAACAGAGGCTATCAGGAGAGGGTCCTCTGCTGTGATCTATCAGGAATACCAGGACACTCCAGGCACCGTAGCGAACAGTGAGTTCCAATGAGGGAGCGATCCCACGTTTTGAAACGGATCCAGGACTATTCTGGGGGTTTTCAGATTTAGCTGCAGTCCCAGATGGGTGTAGCACTGGACTGTTTACTGTTATCTCTGCACCAGCCTATGCATACAATCAGACATACGATCCACTCCAGGCAGACCGTGCTGCAGGGACGCTCTCTGTAGGAGCTGAAATGTGCAGCACAGAGGTTTGAAGGATTCATCTTCAGTTAACCTTACAGCATCCATTCGATCCCCAGCAGGTTTGATATATGGAGGGGACGCTGAACATGACGTGCTGATCAATCAGATGTTTAACAGTTGAAAGATTGACCACTTTGGGCCAACGTTTTCAAAATCATATAATCCCTGAGGGCAGCTTACACAGACTCTCAGTGTTGGTCCAAGTGTTCACTCAGTTACTCTGGCCTCATCGGTAGCACTATAGCAATCATACACCCATCATCACATGAAGAACTGCACACGTAGCTACACCCAGAAGGAATCAACCCACAGGAATGAAACTTGGTGGGAAGGTTTGCGGTCGTGAGACATGCCAATGATTCAAGTTTCACCCTCGCCCGCACATGTGACGTGAGCAGAGATGGGCTTTATCTCTGTACCTGACTGACCCAACAGCCACCACTACAGACCTCCAGAGAGCAGTGGTGTCCTCCATGAGTCCTCCTGTTAGTGCAGCACCATCGGCAGACGGCTGCACCACGCAGGACTACATGCACACAGACCGTTACCACGACTGTCCTTAACACCACGTCACCGTCACCAAAGACTGCAGTGGTGTCGTACCAGACTGTCATGGAGTGACTCAGAATGGCAGCGGGTCATCTTCAGTGACGAGTCCCGCTTTAGTCTTGGTGGAGACGCCCAACGAATCCGTGTGTGGAGGCACCGTGGTCAGCACCAAGATGAGCGGTTTGTCGTCACACGTCCAGAAGGCCTGGTGTCCCTCCGCCACCACCCCTACCGCACCATCTGCAGGAACTGTGTGAGGATGTTCAAGCTGCATGTGATGGATTATCGCGGGAGGGATTAGTGTTAGGGATGAGTGTTAGGGTCGCCCAGGCCTAATCTAGAGTTATATTTCTATTCTTAATCCCATGAATCCTGAATTACACAGCGACATTTGGAAATCAGTCACTCACACTTCGTACTCCAACAGAATGGAAACAGATTGGGTCCAGCTCAAGCAGGCTGTGTGACGAACCATCCATCAACACCAGGTCACGCCTGCACGTTCGCGTAATGGGCTCGTATGAAACGGCGGGTTTGTGTATGGAATCCTCTCGCTCCCCTCTTCCCTGGCAGAGAAGCGGAAGTTTGTGGACGTGTCAAGTTGACTTTGCACACTACAGCACACACTTGGTTCAGTGAGGATCCCGAAGAGCTTTATCGCCAGTGTACTCAGCACTCTGCGCCAGCTCTGCACTCGTTTGCTCATGTGTGGAAACACGCAGCCAGCACTATGTGGGCTTGGTGAACAAAACTGGCAGTGCCCAAAGCCTTAAACCCGAGAACATCAGGGGTCAAGCCACAACCTAAAACCTTCCCTCTGTGGCTACTCACATCGATCTATCATCCTGGGCAAAAGTAAACCAACATGGCTTGAGCCGCTTATCCTCCTGGGCTGCAGGGGATGCTGGTGCCACTCATTGGACAGGAAACACCCCAGACAGGCCCGCCAGTCCATCACAGAATTCGAATTAGAACCGTTCTTTGGCTGTGCTTACACTCAGAGGAACTGAACCTCCGCATTTAACCCCGCCGTGCAGTGAACACCCACTAGGGGGCAGTAAGCACACGTGCCCAGAGCAGTGGGCAGCCCTATCCACAGCCCCCGGGAAGCAGTTGGGGGTGAGGTGCCTTGCCTGGGGGCCTTTCATGTCATGTCGTTTCGGTTCAGGGAATTCTCCAGCCCATGACTGCCCCCAGGGCAGACAGCCCGACATAACCATTCACTGACACACACTCACACACAGGAGAGCTGACGTAGCGTCTCCAGCTCACCTCGCTGCATGTCTGTGGACTGTGGGAGGAAACCCCCACAGACACAGGGAGAACGTGCACACAGAGAGGACCCCCAGCCGGAAATCAAACCCAGATGCATCCTGTATCAGTTCTCTGTGGAGGCTGTGTTAGCACAGTGAGCGTGTACAGACCCAGCTGAAAGTCTTCCAGGAGTGATCTGATGTTCATGCGGGGAAGACTGAGCACTCAGCTGTGGTAATGTAATGCTAGTATTGATCTATGGGGGTCCCCCACTAATCCCCCGTTACTATGATGAGTTTTAATGGTGCTGCCTTATGAAGAATTAGGGAATGATCCATTAATGGCAGCCGGCAACATGTTTAGAAAACCCGTTTCAGTATTTTATAAAAGCACCGCCTTTTAAAGGCTTATATGATAATCTTAATTCCTAAATGAAGAGTCAGTTTTTAATAAAAAAGTCATAACTACAATAATACTGCGCTGGTTTTAGAGCTGGGACTCAAGCAACACACTGACTGAACTCAGTACATGGTCTTACATCCACAGATACAGCTACTGAAATGGATGAAGGGATGTAGAGTCTCTGACATCCAAAGAGTCCCTGGTCCGTATTTGCTTGTGTTCCATATTTGTGTTGGATGACCCATCTTTCCCCGAGACAGGGATGTTTCTACGAGGCTGGGCTGCAGACGGTCAGCAGGGTCTGATTACTTTTATCTTATTAATCAATATTTTAATCGCGCGGTGCAGTGCGTCAGCTGCTGCCTGGACGTGTGATAATATGTCACTATGTCTGTATAAATGACCATATGATGACCAAGCACACTTGGCTTTAGAGCGCTGCTGTGTCATTCCAGAGGACCAGGATCAATATATATATATATGTATATACACAATCCCTCCGATCAAGAATTGATTACAAACCTTTATCAAGTACTACAAGCCGTTTGTTAACCGTTTTTTAGAAGCGCCGCCGACTTCTCTGGGCTTGGAAGCATCTGAGACGGTCCTTCACACAGTGGAAACATGGTTTGTGGCAAGATGAATCAGTATTCCAGTTCTGTTTAGGAAGAAGTGGCTGTCGTGTGCTTTGGATGAAGAGGACCGTCCAGACTGCCATCAGCAACAAATTCAAAAGCCAGGTCTGTAACGGTATGGGGTCAGTGTGTTCATGTCCTCAGCAAAGGTCATTTACAGTTCTGTGACGTAGCCTTAATGCAGAAAAGTGTGCTGAGATTTTAGAGCATCATATGATGTCTTTACCAAGAACGTCCTGCATTTCTCAACAGTACGATGCAGAACCACACACTGCTGCACACATTACAAATGTACAGCTGTGGAAGAAGAGAGCATGGGTATTGGACAGTGCCCATACAAGACGTGTTTGCAGGATGAATGGGACAACATAGCACATGCAACACTTCATCGCTCAGTATCAGGTAGATCACTGCACCACCATTCAATGTGGGAGACTGGGGTTCGAATCCCGGTCTGGGTGACTAGGCTGTGCTCCACCAATAAGAGTCCTTGGGCAAGACTCCTAACGTTACACTGGCCTACCATGATTAACCTTGTAGGGTGCTCTGGATAAGAGAGTCAGCTAAATGCCATTATTGTAAATGTATGTTCTCAACCTCAAGGCCCATGGGTTTATTCTTAGAAAACACAAATGACCCACAGGGTGAAATTATTTTCTCCTATTTTGGTTTTTATTAAAATTAAAATAAGTAATTGAATTTTAAGTTTGGGTGCCAACTTTTATTCACAATTGTCCTTTTTATAAATCAATCTTAAGTCTATTTTCTTTTCACCAGCAACTTTCAAGACAAAGTCCCCATTACTGGCCCTCACTACTGGCCCCACTCAAGGACCACCAAAACCTACTTGAGGTCCAAAGCCCATTGGCTGAGAAACCCTGGTGTGTGGCTCCTGGAATTCCATAAACCCAACACGCTTCTTGTTTGCTTACTGCCTACTGCCCTCACGTTCTCCAATAACCCCACAGTCTAATCCACAGTGAGGTCCAGTTAGTGTCATTCACCCGCACGTCATGGCACGCTGTAGACATCAGACTGAAGTCCGGACTGGTCACCACCACAAAGCCTGGGCCTTACAAAGCAAGTATCGATCGTCATGGTGAAACAGACAACGCCACAGGACAGGGATTTCCTTTCTTTCGTCCGGCTAATCTCAGCGCACGAGGACACTCAAACACAGCCATGGTTCCACCGTTACACAGAGCTGTCCATGAATAATTGAGCTCAGATACTTTTTCCCGTTTTTCCTCCTCCGGACTCCAGCAGGGGAACGTCGCTCGGAAATCGGCCTGCAATGCCTGTGTTGAAAGCACATCAATGGCATCATCCACGGTACAGTCCGTATCTCCGGGCTAGCTGCTTTCCTCAGAGGGTGCCGCGGGGATCACAGCATGGCTTCTCTCCTCTTAGCCGAGGGCTGTGGGCACCAGTGCAGCGCATGGACGGGTTAACCAGCACTTAGAAGAGGTGGTCTATGGGAATGTGTGATTTAGCGGCAAGCGCCAGACAACAACTTCATGCGAATGAATTATGATGTGGTGAAGCGACATTGTAAACGATTGGCAAAATTTAAAACACATGTATCTGACCAATCAGAGACACAGGGATTCGAGGTCCCCCCCAGCTTCTGCTCTCTGAGCTGAGTTCCAGTTCTCTGCAGTGTGGTGGGGAACATGGTGGAGAAGCTCACTGCTGATGTTTCCTCTTTCCCCAGTTTATATGATGCATCTTTGTACATCTACATCTGAAGAAAACGTCACGGATATTGTTGGTGTCTCTGGTAAGTTAGATCATTCAATAGCTAGCTGGGTTAGCCAGCATGCTAACATCCCATAAAGCTAGCCATGAATGCAAGCAGTAAAGTTTCCATTTGAATTTGTTATTCAGTAACAATATAGGCTTTCAAAACTGTGCTCCAGAACTCCCGATATCACCCAGAGCTCCCGATATCCCCTAGAGCTCCCTATATCACCCAGAGCCCTCGATATCCCCTATCGCTTCCTATATCCTCCTGAACTCCCAATATCACCCAGAGCTCCCTATATCCTCCTGAACTCCCGATATCACCCAAAGCTCCCTATATCCTCCTGAACTCCCGATATCACCCAAAGCTCCCTATATCCTCCGGCACTCCTAATATCCTCCAGCTCTTGATATTTTCCAGAACTCCTGATTTCATTCAGAGCCCCTAATATCATCCAGAACGCCTGATTTCCTCCAGAGATCCTGATTTCCTCCAGAGATCCCGTTAACTTCCAGAGCTCCTGATTTCATCCAGAGCTCCTGATATCCTCCAGAACACCTGATATCCTCCAGAACACCTGATATCCTCTAGAACACCTGATATCCTCCAGAGCTCCTGATATCCTCCAGGACTCCTGATATTCTCCAGAGCTCCTGATATCCTCCAGGACTCCTGATATCCTCCAGAGCTCCTGATATCATCCAGAGCTCCTGATATCCTCCAGAGATCCTGATTTCCTCCAGAGATCCCGTTAACTTCCAGAGCTCCTGATTTCATCCAGAGCTCCTGATATCCTCCAGAGCTCCTGATATCCTCCAGAACACCTGATATCCTCTAGAACACCTGATATCCTCCAGAGCTCCTGATATCATCCAGAGCTCCTGATATCCTCCAGAGCTCCTGATATCCTCTAGAACACCTGATATCCTCCAGAGCTCCTGATATCCTCCAGGACTCCTGATATCCTCCAGAGCTCCTGATATCCTCCAGAGCTCCTGATATCATCCAGAGCTCCTGATTTCCTCCAGAGATCCCCTTAACTTCCAGAGCTCCTGATTTCATCCAGAGCTCCTGATATCCTCCAGAGCTCCTGATATCCTCCAGAACACCTGATATCCTCTAGAACACCTGATATCCTCCAGAGCTCCTGATATCCTCCAGAGCTCCTGATATCTTCCAGAGCTCCTGATATCTTCCAGAGCTCCTGATATCCTCCAGAGCTCCTGATATCATCCAGAGCTCCTGATATCCTCCAGAGCTCCTGATATCCTCCAGAACACCTGATATCCTCTAGAACACCTGATATCCTCCAGAGCTCCTGATATCCTCCAGAGCTCCTGATATCATCCAGAGCTCCTGATATCTTCCAGAGCTCCTGATATCTTCCAGAGCTCCTGATATCCTCCAGAGCTCCTGATATCATCCAGAGCTCCTGATATCATCCAGAGCTCCTGATATCCTCCAGAGCTCCTGATATCATCCAGAGCTCCTGATATCCTCCAGAGCTCCTGATATCATCCAGAGCTCCTGATATCTTCCAGAGCTCCTGATATCCTCCAGAGCTCCTGATATCCTCCAGAGCTCCTGATATCTTCCAGAGCTCCTGATATCTTCCAGAGCTCCTGATATCCTCCAGAGCTCCTGATATCTTCCAGAGCTCCTACACAAACAAGACAACGTTTGCACAAGTGTCTGCGGCATCAAGCAGCTCCATTTGCAAACCAAAGCTCCCTCCGTCCAAGCTAACCTCTCTGATTACTGCAAGTGCTTAGCCTCCACTTCCTGTTAGCTAATTACAACAGATTACAAAGACTCTGGTCAGTTACTAAATTCTAAAATTCCTGGTTTTTCTCACGGCACTTTTCACATTCATGTACATGACCAGTCATACGTTCAGACAGCTCCACCTGCTGAGGGTCTGACCCAGTCCATATCCTGATACACCACATCTACTCCTGATGTACACAGTATGGTACTCCTCCATATCTCCACCTCTAATATATATTTTGTGGTGTAAAAACTTTGATCTCTTTTTCTGCACAGTGTAAAAGCTCTAGCTCTCCTTTCAGGTTAGTGAATATTCATGATGGACCGACCAATAGAATCGCTCCAAACCTGCTTAGTAATAAACCTTGTTCTATCAGCTCCACTGCAGGGTAAGGAAGCTGCTCCATCCTCCTGTACAGCTCCGCTCTTGAGGGGTTTAAGGTGGACTGCATAATTCCACTCTGAAGGGTTTTAAGGTAGACTGCATAATTCCACTCTGGAGGGTTTTAAGGAGGACTGTATAATTCCACTCTGGAGGGTTTTAAGGTAGACTGCATAATTCCACTCTGGAGGGGTTTAAGGTGGACTGCATAATTCCACTCTGGAGGGGTTTAAGGTAGACTGCATAATTCCACTCTGGAGGGGTTTAAGGTAGACTGCATAATTCCACTCTGAAGGGTTTTAAGGTAGACTGCATAATTCCACTCTGGAGGGGTTTAAGGTGGACTGCATAATTCCACTCTGGAGGGGTTTAAGGTAGACTGCATAATTCCACTCTGGAGGGGTTTAAGGTGGACTGTATAATTCCACTCTGGAGGGGTTTAAGGTAGACTGTATAATTCCACTCTGGAGGGGTTTAAGGTAGACTGTATAATTCCACTCTGGAGGGGTTTAAGGTAGACTGTATAATTCCACTCTGGAGGGGTTTAAGGTAGACTGCATAATTCCACTCTGGAGGGGTTTAAGGTAGACTGTATAATTCCATTCTGGAGGGTTTTAAGGTGGACTGTATAGTTCCACTCTGGAGGGTTTTAAGGTAGACTGTATAATTCCACTCTGGAGGGGTTTAAGGTGGACTGTATAATTCCACTCTGGAGGGTTTTAAGGTGGACTTTTATTACCTTTATTCTACAGTAAAGCTTTAAGATCAACAGAAGGAGAACCTGCTATAAGGAGCCGTCTCCCCATCTCCAGTTTTGACTGGTACGGTATATGCCAGCTGGCGTGGTGCCAGCCGTTCCATCCAAAATTGCTACCATACTCATCAGTGTCAGTGCCAGAGCTTCTCTGCACATGTATACTGCCAATGCTGTGTTTTATAAGCTGACCAATCAGATCAAACGAGATGCAGGCCCTCTGTGATGGTTGCAGTCACTGAGTTCACTAAACTGGATGATTCCAGAGTCTAAAATTAGCACAACATAAACGAGCAGCTTTAACTTAGTCTTTAACTGTAAAGATGCTAACAAATAGCGGATCACGAGGGGAGGGGCCAGAGCCTTCCGCCTGTACTCATCCAAACGGTAGCTAGCTGTCAATAAAGCTGATTGACAGTTATGATGACAGTAGCTGACGTGTACAGGCTGAAGGGTGAGTAGTGCAGTGTGCCTACATCCATGCTAATGACTCAAGCATCACGCTCAGCCGCGCATGTGACGAAAACAAGGACGGGCCGCATCACTGTACCCGACTGACCCAAGACTAACCATTACAGACATCCAGCGAGCAGTGGGGTCCTCCATGAGTCATCCTGTTAGTGCAGCACCATCGGCAGACGGCTGCACCACGCAGGACTACATGCACACAGACCGTTACCACGACTGTCCTTAACACCACGTCACCGTCACCAAAGACTGCAGTGGAGTCGTACCAGACTGGCATGGAGTGACTCAGAATGGCAGCGGGTCATCTTCAGTGACGAGTCCCGCTTTAGTCTTGGTGGAGACGCCCAACGAATCCGTGTGTGGGGGCACCGTGGTCAGCACCAAGATGAACGATCCAGAAGACCTGGTGTCCCTCCACCTCCACCCCTACCGCACCATCTGCAGGAACTGTGTGAGGATGTTTAAGCTGCATGGGATGGATTATCACAGGACTCCATTAGGAACCTCTACAGCTCCATACCGAGACGTCTGGCGTGTTGGGTTAGCAAACACGGCGGCCCGACGCCATACTGAGAGACAGACTTCTGTATGTGTAGCTCAATAAATATTGATCATATCAGTCTAAATTTATCATCAGTTATTGATCCTGGTCACCTTTACCTTCCTTCCCAACACACCCGCACTCCCACACCTCCTTCTGGGTGCAGCTGTTCTGTGGTGAGTGCAGTTCCACTTGTTTAACCAGGTGCTCTCAGCCTGTCCAGGAATGGAAACCTGCGCCCACATCAGACACCCCGCAGGCTGGGCACCCCTGGCCTACATTCTCCCGTATTCCAAAACTCCCCAGTCAGTGTGAATGTTGGTCCAGGACTCTGAACTGTTCACATCAAGGCTTCCTAAATATTTATCAGGCTTCAGGTCGGGATCAAACTCCTTTTATCAGGTCTGAGTATTTTACAGTAGGTCTGAGTTTTGGCCCACATCACCTTTTATTCCTCTCTGTCACTGTGGGGTGTGAGTGACGGGATCCATAGATTGGGAAGAGGTGCTACAGTGCAGGGAATGTCTCATTCCATGTGTGGTAAACGCTCCAGAGCAGATGTTAATGATTGGCTAAAAGGAGTGACTGCATGTGGGCGTGGCCAAAGACCATAGTGTGAAGGAAGTAGCTGAATCTGCAGGTGTATGGAAGCGTACGGTCATACGGGTCTACCAGCGGTGGGAAGATCCCAGTCTACAGGGAATTCTGCTCGGAACTGTGCGTTTCAGTCACAGGGGACTCGTTTTCTGTCCGGTGAGCTTATGAATTATGGGAGCTAATGCTGGTGTTCACTCACTGAGCCGGCTCTTGAAGTAAAGAGAACATGTTTCTTCCACGAGAGGCTTTTATGGGAAATTCCCGGCGGTGAAAATTCCCGGCTGTGAGGAGTCACAGCGAGTCTGAGATGCTTTGATAACCGTAAAGCATGACGGGTTATCTGTGAACCGCAGGAGGAGGAGGGGGGACCCCTCTTCTTTGAGATCAAAGTTCTGGCCCTGCTGCATGTCACCGAGTTCCACTGCCAGAGAACCCTTCCCGACTCCAGACTCTAGTCTCTTCCCAGTCACTGCCGAACATGGAATCATCACCAGTCCAAAGTGACTAGCTGTCCGATTGTACCAATCCAGGGTTTCTACGTCATCCCAGTTGGCGGGAGTCTCTGTGGTTATGCCCACCGAGTAACCATAATCAATCATGCTCCTGGTATTCTCCATACTTAAGTACACTCAAAGTAAATACAGTGGTGTGAAAAAGTGTTTGCCCCCTTCGTGTTTGTCTCTTAAATGTTTCAGATCATCAAACACTTTTACATATTAATCAAATACAATGCAAGTAATCATAAAGTTTTTAGTTTTTAAATGAAGGTCTTTATTATTAAGGGAGAAGGAAATCCAAACCTACATGACTCTGTGTGAAAAAGTGTTTGCCCCCAGTTAAAACATAATGTAACTGTGGTTTATCACACCTGAGTTTAATTCCTCTAGCCACACCCAAGCCTGATTACTGCCACACCTGTTCCCAATCAAGAGATCACTTAAGTAGGACCTGCCTGAGAAAGCCAAGTAGACCAACAGATACTCAAGAGCTAGACCTCAGGCCAAGATCCAAAGAAATTCAGAAAAAATGAGAAACAAAGTAACTGAGATCTGATCAGTCTGGAAAAGGTTCTAAAGCCATGTCTAAAGTTTTGGGACTCCAGCAAACTACAGTGGGAGCCATTACCCACAAACGGCGAAAACGTGGAACAGTGGTGAGCCTTCCCAGGAGTGGCCGGCCAACCAAAGTTACCCCAAGAGCCCAGCGACGACTCATCCAAGAGGTCACAACAGACCCCACAGCAACATCCTGCAGGCCTCACCTGCCTCAGTTAAGGCCAGCGTTCATGACTCCACCATAAGTAAGAGACTGGGCAAAAATGGCCTGCATGGCAGAGTGCCAAGACCTAAACCACTGCTGAGTAACAAGAACCTTTAAGGCTCGTCTCAGTTTCACCAGAAAACATCTGAACGATCAGCAAGACTTTTGGGAAAATACTTTTTGGAAGGCGTGAGTCCCATTACATCTGGCGTAACAGTAACACTGCGTTTCAGAAAAGAACACCAGACCTACAGTAAAGTATGGTGGTGGTAGTGTGATGGTCTGGGGCTGTTTCCTGCTTCAGGACCTGGAAGACTTGCTGGGATAAATGGAACCATGAATTCTGCTGTCTACCAGAAGATCCTGAAGGAGAATGTCACGAGTTCCGGTGCTGTGTTTAACTACCTGATTGTTCAATAAAGCTCATCTGAGTTTTAGCTCTGTCCGCGTCCGTCCAAATTCCTTGTTCGTGACACTCAGTGGCAGGTGTGAGTGGTGACTCGGATCCAGGGTGGGCTCCTGGTTTTTCCACTCCCAGTCATCCGTCCGGTGCGGTACCAGGACAGACGCCAGTTAGTCCTCTTTTCGGGATGGGCTATTTAAAATGTTCATGTGTGCCATTGGCTCACGTCCGTGTCAAAAGACATGCCTTGCATTTCATTGGTTTGCCAAGGTCATGTGACATTGGGACTCAGTTAGTGAACTCCCATCTGACTCACGAATGTCATCCTTTCCACCCAGTTAGGTGAGTAAAGCATGGTGTATGTGTTATAACCCCCTTCATGATGTCCCCCCTTTGGGGGTGGGCTGTCCTCCTTTTTGGGGTTATGAAAGTGGCCACCCTACTCTGACCACAGTCCACACTAAAGGATTCGGCCATCTTGAGCTACACTGGTGTGTGGTGCTATCCGCCATAATCGCACCACAGCAGCATCAAATGCCCCTCCACCATCCAGTCAGTGTCACGGAACCCTCTGTTCAAAGGTTAGTCCAAAATCGCACCCAACTAAATCCCAAGCTCTCCTTAAACCAAGGGTGCACATCCCTAGTCCTGAAGATCCGCCGCCCTGCAGAGCTAAGCTCCAGCCCTGATCCAAACCTGATCCAGGCAATTAGTGCCTACAGGGGCTTCTGAACATCAGAGCTGGGCGTGTAGCCTCTGAGCCCTACAGAGAGCTAGAACTCCAGGAGCAGCACTGGGCACCCCTGCCCTACGCTATCCCACAACGGCAACCGCTGGAGCCATTCTGGCTGTGCCGCGCTTGAAAACACCCACAGATGGAGATGAAGGGATTCAGCCTTCTCCGAGTCTTTTTTTGGACACGGGGATCCTTTTCTAAATGCTGTAACCAGTTGCTAAGCAACTCTGCGGATCTTGTACTGTATGTCAGCGGCAGCTGGTCTCCAGCATCTCCGTACTGTATATGAGCTCATTAGAACCGGGTCCGCGACACAAGGGCGATAGGGTGTTTACGAATCCAGTGAGCTCTAATAGCACATGTTTATTAAAAGTGACATCAGTAAAGATGAGTACGCAGTCCTATCACGCTATGGCACGCTCTGTCCATCAGTGATGGAGGCTAAGTATGCAAGCCAGGTAGTTAAAAGAGAGATCCACACTATGGTATTTGGCCACGCCCACGTGCAGTCACTCCTTTTAGCCCATCATTAGCATCTGCTCTGGAGCCATCTCCCACACATGGAACGAGACGAGAGGTTCTAGTGTACAGGTGGAGCTATTTTCATGGTGTACTGGAGACACCTGGATGGTGTTCTACTCCAGTCAGAGACTCTAGTGTACAGGTGGAGCTATCTTCATGGTGTACTAGAGACACCCGGATGGTGTTCTACTCCAGTCAGAGGTTCTAGTGTACAGGTGGAGCTATCTTCATGGTGTACTGGAGATACCCGGATGGTGTTCTACTCCAGTCAGAGGTTCTAGTGTACAGGTGGAGCTATCTTCATGGTGTACTAGAGACACCTGGATGGTGTTCTACTCCAGTCAGATGTTCTAGTCTACAGGTGGAGCTATCTTCATGGTGTACTGGAGATACCCAGATGGTGTTCTACTCCTGTCAGATGTTCTAGTGTACAGGCGGAGCTATCTTCATGGTTTACTGGAGATACCCGGATGGTGTTCTACTCCAGTCAGAGGCTCTAGTGTACAGGTGGAGCTATCTTCATGGTGTACTAGAGACACCCGGATGGTGTTTTACTCCAGTCAGAGGTTCTAGTGTACAGGTGGAGCTATCTTCATGGTGTACTGGAGATACCTGGATGGTGTTCTACTCCAGTCAGAGGTTCTAGTCTACAGGTGGAGCTATCTTCACGGTGTACTGGAGATACCCGGATGGTGTTCTACTCCAGTCAGAGGTTCTAGTGTACAGGTGGAGCTATCTTCACGGTGTACTGGAGATACCCGGATGGTGTTCTACTCCAGTCAGAGATTCTAGTGTACAGGTGGAGCTATCTTCATGGTGTACTGGAGATACCCGGATGGTGTTCTACTCCAGTCAGATGTTCTAGTGTACAGGCGGAGCTATCTTCATGGTTTACTGGAGATACCCGGATGGTGTTCTACTCCAGTCAGAGGCTCTAGTGTACAGGTGGAGCTATCTTCATGGTGTACTAGAGACACCCGGATGGTGTTCTACTCCAGTCAGAGGCTCTAGTGTACAGGTGGAGCTATCTTCATGGTGTACTGGAGATACCCGGATGGTGTTCTACTCCAGTCAGAGGCTCTAGTGTACAGGTGGAGCTATCTTCATGGTGTACTAGAGACACCTGGATGGTGTTCTCCTCCAGTCAGAGGCTCTAGTGTACAGGTGGAGCTATCTTCATGGTGTACTAGAGACACCCAGATGGTGTTCTACTCCAGTCAGAGGTTCTAGTGTACAGGTGGAGCTATCTTCATGGTGTACTGGAGCTAGCCGGATGGTGTTCTACTCCAGTCAGATGTTCTAGTCTACAGGTGGAGCTATCTTCATGGTGTACTGGAGATACCCAGATGGTGTTCTACTCCAGTCAGATGTTCTAGTGTACAGGCGGAGCTATCTTCATGGTTTACTGGAGATACCCGGATGGTGTTCTACTCCAGTCAGAGGCTCTAGTGTACAGGTGGAGCTATCTTCATGGTGTACTGGAGATACCCGGATGGTGTTCTACTCCAGTCAGAGGCTCTAGTGTACAGGTGGAGCTATCTTCATGGTGAACTAGAGACACCCGGTTGGTGTTCTACTCCAGTCAGAGGCTCTAGTGTACAGGTGGAGCTATCTTCATGGTTTACTGGAGATACCCGGATGGTGTTCTACTCCAGTCAGAGGCTCTAGTGTACAGGTGGAGCTATCTTCATGGTGTACTAGAGACACCTGGATGGTGTTCTACTCCAGTCAGAGGCTCTAGTGTACAGGTGGAGCTATCTTCATGGTGTACTAGAGCTAGCCGGATGGTGTTCTACTCCAGTCAGAGGTTCTAGTGTACAGGTGGAGCTATCTTCATGGTGTACTGGAGCTAGCCGGATGGTGTTCTACTCCAGTCAGAGGTTCTAGTGTACAGGTGGAGCTATCTTCATGGTGTACTGGAGATACCCGGATGGTGTTCTACTCCAGTCAGAGGTTCTAGTGTACAGGTGAAGCTATCTTCATGGTGTACTGGAGCTAGCTGGATGGTGTTCTACTCCAGTCAGATGTTCTAGTCTACAGGTGGAGCTATCTTCATGGTGTACTGGAGCTAGCCGGATGGTGTTCTACTCCAGTCAGAGGTTCTAGTGTACAGGCGGAGCTATCTTCATGGTTTACTGGAGATACCCGGATGGTGTTCTACTCCAGTCAGAGGCTCTAGTGTACAGGTGGAGCTATCTTCATGGTGTACTAGAGACACCCGGTTGGTGTTCTACTCCAGTCAGAGGCTCTAGTGTACAGGTGGAGCTATCTTCATGGTGTACTAGAGACACCCGGATGGTGTTCTACTCCAGTCAGAGGTTCTAGTGTACAGGTGGAGCTATCTTCATGGTGTACTGGAGATACCCGGATGGTGTTCTACTCCAGTCAGAGGCTCTAGTGTACAGGTGGAGCTATCTTCATGGTGTACTAGAGACACCTGGATGGTGTTCTCCTCCAGTCAGAGGCTCTAGTGTACAGGTGGAGCTATCTTCATGGTGTACTAGAGACACCCGGTTGGTGTTCTACTCCAGTCAGAGGCTCTAGTGTACAGGTGGAGCTATCTTCATGGTGTACTGGAGCTAGCTGAATGGTGTTCTACTCCAGTCAGATGTTCTAGTCTACAGGTGGAGCTATCTTCATGGTGTACTGGAGATACCCAGATGGTGTTCTACTCCAGTCAGATGTTCTAGTGTACAGGCGGAGCTATCTTCATGGTTTACTGGAGATACCCGGATGGTGTTCTACTCCAGTCAGAGGCTCTAGTGTACAGGTGGAGCTATCTTCATGGTGTACTGGAGATACCCGGATGGTGTTCTACTCCAGTCAGAGGCTCTAGTGTACAGGTGGAGCTATCTTCATGGTGAACTAGAGACACCCGGTTGGTGTTCTACTCCAGTCAGAGGCTCTAGTGTACAGGTGGAGCTATCTTCATGGTGTACTGGAGATACCCGGATGGTGTTCTACTCCAGTCAGAGGTTCTAGTGTACAGGTGAAGCTATCTTCATGGTGTACTGGAGCTAGCTGGATGGTGTTCTACTCCAGTCAGATGTTCTAGTCTACAGGTGGAGCTATCTTCATGGTGTACTGGAGCTAGCCGGATGGTGTTCTACTCCAGTCAGAGGTTCTAGTGAACAGGCGGAGCTATCTTCATGGTTTACTGGAGATACCCAGATGGTGTTCTACTCCAGTCAGAGGTTCTAGTGTACAGGTGGAGCTATCTTCATGGTGTACTGGAGCTAGCTGGATGGTGTTCTACTCCAGTCAGATGTTCTAGTCTACAGGTGGAGCTATCTTCATGGTGTACTGGAGCTAGCCGGATGGTGTTCTACTCCAGTCAGATGTTCTAGTGTACAGGTGGAGCTATCTTCATGGTGTACTGGAGATACCCGGATGGTGTTCTACTCCAGTCAGATGTTCTACTGTACAGGTGGAGCTATCTTCATGGTGTACTAGAGACACCCGGATGGTGTTCTACTCCAGTCAGATGTTCTACTGTACAGGTGGAGCTATCTTCATGGTGTACTGGAGATCCCCGGATGGTGTTCTACTCCAGTCAGAGATTCTAGTCTACAGGTGGAGCTATCTTTATGGTGTACTGCATCCCATCATGCACTGCGACCTCACCAGCTCTCAGCCTGCTTCAGCCAGAGAGAATGGCGGCAGCTAACACTGGGGGGCTAAACGCAGCCCACTCCAATATAACTGTGGGTGTAGTGATGGTAGTGGGGTGTGTGTTCATCAGAATGAGCCTCAGAAAGTTAAATATACAGGTCTGAAGATTAATAAAAGATGAACTCGCTTTAGAGGATCAGTTTTAGAGTGAAGTAGCCGAGGGGAGCTACCAGCTAGGCTAACCGTATCTCAGGTGAACAGAGCAGCATTAGCAGCAGCTAGCTCTAAACAGTGGATACAGTAATAACAGCTCTGAGGTAAATGTGAGGTAACTGGTCATGTGACTGTATTAATATACTACACTGTAGGTCATAACCTGTTACTGTACTGTATACCACACACAGGGGGCGTACACAGTGTGGTTCTGTGGTCTTGTGTTACTGATCTGAGTTTCTAGTCCCATGCTTTGGTGTCTTGGTGTTTTGTTTTGACTCCTGCCTGTTCTGATTATGATCTTTGGACAACCCTTAGTAAACCAGTACACACTTGCAACCTGCCTCCACCTCCATGTTGCATATCGTAACTAAACAGGCCTTTTCTGATACTGATATCGTATGAAATCCTTAAGTTAAAGCATTCCACTCATGACGAGCATCGGAACGTACTCCAGCATGCTCCACACGAAGAGGAACACAGCTAAAAGTGTGAGTGAGTCCACCGTATAAATAGACTGGTTACAGGATTTGGCAGGATGCAGTGGACTGGATGCTTTTAATTAGATTTAATTCAGCATCTTTTACTGGCGTCGACCCAACCCAGACCTGACAGTCAGGAATACACTGTGTGTTTAAGCCTGATTTGGTCGGAGCCGATGGAATTTCATCATTGGATCCAATTCCAGCTTCCTCGGGGGCTGTTTGCTGGGGGTTGTTTACCGAGAGGGTGGAAAGGTTGTCCGATGAACTGCCCGAGCGAGCTCCGATTGAGCAGTTTCTGGCGTGACGGAAGTTTGGGTCGCTTGTCTCACAGCTTGAGCATCGATTTCTCAAAGTCACACCCAAAACCACACACTAACAGTCACGGCTACGGCTCCTCCACTGCCGCACACACACAGGCAGCAGTGGGCATTAGCAGTGCCAGCGTCCGTATATGCAGACTGTACCACGTTTATATGGTCGCTGTAGTTCGGCTGGTTCTCTGTTCCAGTGTAGGGTAGGAAAGTTAGTGAAGCTGTTGTAGCACAGTTGGTTCGTATGGCAGCAGCTGAATCCCAAACGCCCCTCCTTCCTACGTAGCACACTTTGCGAGTTCCGGCTTCTGCACCGGAGCAGGGAGTCATTGCTCAGTACTCGGACGTGCAGCGTGTAGTTTTGAATCAAACAGCTTCATTGGAGATTGAGTTATCAGTATGAGCTGCACTTCACATGCAGTGTGAGCACCCATGTCACATCATGCCTAGCTTAAATCAGGCTCAGTCCACGGCTCAGGCTTCATCATCAACAATCCCAATCTCAAAGCATACGTAGCAGAGCCACCAGTTTACTGAAGAACCGTGTCACCGACACCCACTGTGAGCTACAGAGGAGAACAAAGAACAGTGGTCCCGCAGAACCCCACAACCACGGCAGCGGCTGGCAGGTTTAATAAGCTCAGCGGAGGAAAGGCAGCGTGAAAAGGCAATATGCAAATTAGCATGCATGAGGAATTTTCGTCCAATAATGATCCATTCATGTGTAATTGATTACATGTTGTAGGGGGTTATATATAGCTACACAGGAATGCTACACCAGTGTTTCAAGTGGTGCCATCAGTCACGAGGTCGGGCAGCAGCCCTGGACTGTAAGGGAACTTGACAGGAGAATGGGCCAAGGCTATCAGCATCTCTAACGCTCTCAGCTCAGCAGATGGAGAAAAATGGATGTTATCATGGCTCTTATCTGCGCATACACACACACACACGCGCACACACACAGACACCATCAGCAGCTGTCCTTGCCAATCTGGCCCTGACACATACTGTTTGTCCACCAGCCGAGCAGCAGACAGGCTCTGGGATATGCCAGGGAGAGCGCTGATTGGCTGGGTCCTTCTCAGGATTTTCTCACTGTCCTGCAGACCAAACTGGGACGTCCTACTGCATATTGGCTTCTAGAGAATCTACAATCCGCCGGGAATAATGGGAATAATTCAGTGTTTGGGGAAGAAGGGTTACGGTGTCAGGGCTAGGATTATGAGATACCCATTATAATACATGCATCACAATACAATGGCAAACCACACCAGATATACACCAGGCATTTCCCTCTATAGCCTTATTTAAAATCTGCAGTAAAATAATAAAACACCAATAAAGAGGAAAATAGAGAGACGGCTTGTAAACAGAGACAGACAAGTCTTTTTGCTGGAGCACTATCAGATCATTTGACTGATTAAAGAATAAAGAATGTTTATTACATCTACCAGATTACACACACACTCACACACACACACACATATATACACACACACACACACACACACACACATACACACAGACACACACACACACACACACACACACACACACATATACACACACACACACACATACACACACATACATACACACACAGACACACACATACACCCCCACACACACACACACACACACATATACACACACATACACATACACACACACACACATATACACACACATACACATACACACACACATACACACACACACTCACACATACACACTGACACACACACACACACTGACACACACACATACACAATGACACACACACACACATACACACACACTGACACACACACATACACACTCTCACACATACACACACACACTGACACACACATACAAACACACACACACTGACACACACACATACATATATACACACAGATACACAAACACAGAGACAGAAACACACACACACACAGAGATCCACACACACACACACACACACACAGATACACACACACACACTGATACCGGTCTGTACCGCACAGCCCTGTCTAATCAGCCCTGGATCACACTGCTAGCCTTCAGGAAACCAGAGACATGGACTCTGAGACCACCAGGCTCCTGGTGCTCCTTGTATGGTTCAGTAAAGCCAGTCAGTAAGTTCATCTGCGGGCTAACTCATCTCCGGGTACAGGAACTGACATAAAGGATCGAGGATTTGCCACCTGGTAGTGTCTTATCCCCGAGTGTTACTACCAGCATTCCCTGCTCGCTCCTGTATCTGTTACACACTGACACATCCACAGTGCAGACAGCGACAACCTAATGTCTGCTCAATTCATCACTTCCAGAACCTCCACTCTATTAAAGTGAATCTCTCACAATCACATCCGCGGTGAATTCCCATTCAGCTAATATACAAGTACCTCAAATAAGCTCTTTCAGACATTTCAAACTGTTCAGCACTAAAGGGCCTAAAGATTAGCTCAAAGGACTCCCATTAGTCCTCGTCAGCTACCATCACATCCAACATCCGAAACTAGCAGACCTGCTCCCGTATTCCTCCTAATACAGGAACCTGAGGTTCCATTACAACTATCACCCGTCATCAGAGCAACAGCTGCACCCAGAAGGAGGTGTGGGAGTGCAGGTGTGTTGGGAAGGAAGATAAAGGTGACCAGGATCAATAACTGGTGATAAATTTAGACTGATATGATCAATATTTATTGAGCTACACATACAGAAGTCTGTCTCTCAGTATGGCGTCGGGCCGCCGTGTTTGCTAACCCAACACGCCAGACGTCTCGGTATGGAGCTGTAGAGGTTCCTAATGGTGTCCTGTGATAATCCATCCCATGCAGCTTGAACATCCTCACACAGTTTCTGCAGATGGTGCGGTAGGGGTGGAGGTGGAGGGACACCAGGCCTTCTGGACGTGTGATGGTGGATGGTCACTACATTACTTCACCTCCTGACGTAGAACTAACCCCGTCCCAACAGGTCTTTAGACCATCAGACCATAAGTATAGTTATTCATTTCTCAATAGTTTATCAAATTATCCTGCCCGTAGTTTTAACACGAGGCTTAAGTCCCACCCCCCATTCCACCTTAAATGGCGGAGCTGTTACCTTCTGCCACAGGAGCTGTTATAACAGCAGAGCAGACAGAGCAGTGTCCCGGCAGTGTGAAACTCAGATCTGCTCCTATCCAAACAAAGTCCTTTCACTTAGGCACCTCCATAGACTACTACATACGACTGCACAAGCCTACAACAGCAACGTTAAACCTATTGCCTGATTGGCTCATAAGCAACACGACCCCAGCACACCAGCGTCTAATGGTTACCCAGTTAGGCAGATATACATTCCGGTCCAGCCAAGCACAATGGTGGACACCATGTTGGAGCCCCCACTTTACAATAGCCCTCACAAGGCAAAGTCTCCGTTCAGCAGCAGTGATAGAGCCCGGGCTGAATCCAGATCTGGGTATAAGGCAAGTGGGTACAGTAGCTTCAGTGCATGTATGGCAAAACACTGCCAGGGCTTCCCTACAGGCCCACCTAAACCTGGCATCGGCCCGGTGCCTGCTATGGTTCACTGCGTGGTGACCATTTGCACCCCACTCTACATGTACCCACACTGTAAGGTCAACACTGGTAAATGTAATCTGTTGGAATAAGCATTTCTGAAACATTCATATAGGGTTATATATGGCCAAAAGTATTCACTCCCCCATCCAAACCATGAATCCAGGTGTTTCTGTCACTTCCATGGCCACAGGTGTATAAACTGAGCGCCTAGTCATGCAGACTGCTCCTACAGACGTTAGTGAGAGAATGGGTCACTCTCAGGAGCTCAGTGAGCTCCAGCGTGGTGCCGTGATAGGATGCCACCTGTGCTACAAGTCCAGTCATGGAATTCCCTCCCTACTAAACATTCCACAGTCCACTGTCAGTGGGATTAGAACACAGTGGGAGTGATCGGGAACGACAGTAACCACATACAATGACAGAGCGCGGTCAGTGGATGCTGAGGGTCATAGGTCACAGAGGTCACCAACTTTCTCCATCACTACAGACCTCCAAACTTCATGTGTCCTTCAGATCAGCTCAGGAACCGTGTGTAGAGCTTCATGGAATGGGTTTGCACTTCAGTAGAACTATTTTGAGCACCAGTCCAACAAAAGGGAACCTCACAAAGCAAGGTCTCCGTCCAGCAGCTGTGCTGAAGAGCCCCAGCTTAATCCAGATCTGGGTATAAGGCACGTGGGTGCAGTAGCTTCAGTGCATGTGTGGCAAAACACAACAAGGGCTTCCCTACAGGCCTTTAACAGCACCGGAGCATTAATCACTAATACCCCCCTCCGACCCACTGACGCCGCCACTCACTGCTCTCCTACCTAATCCACGTTCTCATGGATTTCCGTGTTATGAATAACCGCCGATGACACGGCCTCACTGCGTTTACATTGACTGTCTAATTGAGCCGGGACAACACTAAACCAGATTAGGCCCACGGAGTGATGAACGTTTCCAGAGACTGTCTGGCTTAACCCGAGTACCTCGTTATCTAAGACTGCTGATGTTCTGCGGCTCATTATTTCAGCTGTGTGCGGCGTTTCCAGGCTAGAAGGGGCTAAAAAGGGTGTGCGGCGTGCCTGCCTGTTTGGGGGTGAAACCGAACCTCGGTGAAGCCGCAGGGTTAAAGATCTCCAGACGATTTGTTGGCAGCGTTCAGGAAAACGTGTCTGGATGTCATGTGATAATGACACGATAAAGGTTACCGAGTCTACGAAGGGAATTTGGCACTTTGCCACATATCTATGTCCTAACTGTGAGACGGTGGACACTGGCGTTTATTCCGATATCGACGGTGTGTCCGGCTTTGCCGTGGTACCAGCCGCTACTCTTCCTGGAGAGCCTTGACCCATGACGTTCTAAGAGTACCTGATTGCATTCGGACCCAAGTGCGTTAGTGAGGTCCCAAAATTCCGGAGCTCCATCACAGTACCTTTACACCAACACGCTCCAATGAGAACATTAACTCAGTGGAGTTAACACCACCACACCGTTAACACCACCACACCGGACACAGTGCCTCATCTGGGCTTGTGAGTTTGCTAACTGGACCCTACAGGACTGACAACATGTGGCATGGTCCAGGGAGTCATGGTACCGGTTGTTTCGGACTGATGCTAGAGTTTGTGTGTGGTGCAGACCCCATAACGCCATGGACACCAAGGCACTGTGCAGGGTGGTGGTGGTTCCATACTACCTAAACACCTCATTGACCGTTGCCACCATGTTTTACTGGTGGGTGACCATTTGAGGCCCGGTCTTCATGGGCCCCCACTGTAATGGGCTGTTTCAGCAGGATACTGCAGTGTGCCATCGGGGCCCAAAGGAGCATTGGTTAACTCACCCATCCATGTCATTGAATTCAGGTGTTCCAGTCACTTCCATGGTCACAGGTGTATAAAACCGAGCACCTAGGCATGTATAGGGCACAGAGGTCACCAACTTTCTCCAGAGTCCATCACTACAGACCTCCAAACTTCATGTGTCCTTCAGATCAGCTCAGGAACAGTGTGTAGAGCTTCATGGAATGGGTTTCCATGGCGAGCAGCTGCATCCCAGCCTTACATCACCAAGCGCAGTGCAGAGCATGGAGTGCAGTGGTGTAAAGCTCCGCCCCTGGACTCTAGAGCAGTGGAGGCGTGTTCTCTGGAGTGACCAATCACGCTTCTCCGTCTGGCAATCCGATGGACGAGTCTGGGTTTGGCGGTACCAGGAGAACGGTTCTGGTCTGACTGCACTGTGCCAAGTGTAAAGTTTGGTGGAGGGGAGATTATGGTGTGGGGGTGTGGTTCAGGAGTTAGGCTCCGCCCCTTAGTTCCAGTGAGAGGAACTCTTAATGCTTCAGCAGACCAAGAGACTCTGGACCATTCCATGCTTCCAACTTTGTGGGGACAGTTTGGGGACGGCCCCTTCCTGTTCCAACATGACGGCACACCAGTTTGACCTGGCCAGTATAACCACCGTCCAATCGCAGAGCGAGCATCATTAGCAGGCTTTTCCATCCGTACAGGCGCGTGCTTCCCAACCGCGTCCAGCCATGTGTGAATGTGTCACTCGGCCTATTACATGCCAGCAGGTCACCTGGCAACAAAGCCAGGAACGGAGGAGATGCCTGAGACCAGTACAGAGAAGAAGGTCCACCACAGACCCAGCCACTGCTGCTCCCTCCTCCCCCTCATTCCTAAACACACAGGCTTTCCCTCTCTCCATCAAAACCATCCCGTCCTCAGGGGACCTTCCCTCTACATGCTTCCAGGGCGGCCGGATGAAAAAGAACACAAACTGATTTCATGCTTGATGAGAAGCTGATTACAGGAAACACAAGTCCAAGCTGATGGTTTGATGTTTCCCATGGACAGGTGCGAATCCCTACCAGGACGCAGTACCTGGACGGACACCGCAGTCCTGTTTGTGGGATGAACTATCGAAAATGAACAATGGTATGTGTGCCATTGGCTCACGTCCGGGTCAAAAGACACCCCTACCCCGTCACACATTCTTTGATGTCCTTCTTGTGGGGTTAGGAAAGTGGACACCCTAGCTCTGACACATCATTCCATTTCTGCTACCTCAGTATTGAAAAATCAGAACTCAAATGGTCTCAAACCTCATTTGGTAGTTGGCTAAATGAACTGATGTAGGATCCTACGTCACTGTGATGAAGCTAGAACCGATCTTATAAGTCCTATACTGGACGGGTCTTGCTCATTATATGGGTTCCCAAGAAACGGGCCTTCAAAGTGCGTAAACCAAGAGAGGAAAAGATCGGACCGGGACATTTCCACAAAACTAGCTTTGGCAAAAGACTGCCACCGAGCAAAGCCTTTGCCTAAGCTCAGCATCCCCCACAACTCTATTCACTATCACATCTCCACAGCCGATATCCACCAGAACAGTTTCGACTAGTGAACGAGCTCTACACCCTCTGGAGTAAAAGTCTTGAGTGCGTTCTCTACACCATCTGCCCCGGCTGTTTCCACAGCCAGCCGTTTACCATGAAAGCCCACCGCAACCCTTCCCCTGCCCTCCAAACATCAGTGGCCTGAAATAACCACCCCACAAAGCCCTGCGGGGGCTGGAGCTAAGAGGGCACTTGAGGTGCTGGGCGCCTGCTGGCTTTCGCACGCCGGCTGAGACGCTACCGAGAACGGTTACCACATCCCAAAAGGGCAAGTGAAGGCGAAGTGTCACTCCGGGTCACTCACAGGGAAACACTCGTGCTGTGTTGCCGAGCATAAAGCCCAGCAGTGGGAGAAGTGGCACGGCGCGACCTTTGGCTTATCTGTTCAGCTGGAGCTGCTCTGCTTGGGATTGACAAAGCGTCAGGTCCTGACAGATTACAGTCCACTACCATTCAAATGTGTTCACAACTACAGCCAGCACATTAACGCTGAGCTACGATGAAGCAAGACCGAGTTTTATTAATTGTTGGTGCACTGCAGGAGCTTTCTGGTGTATTTTGACTTGGCTACACTCATCGTCTAAAGAACATGCAGGTGTGTTGGGAAGGAAGATAAAGGTGACCAGGATCAATAACTGATGATAAGTTTAGACTGATATGATCAATATTTATTGAGCTACACATACAGAAGTCTGTCTCTCAGTATGGCGTCGGCCCACCGTGCTTTCTAACATACCAGACCATGCCCTTGATATAACCTGTTTTAGGGTAAACATGTTCATATTTCATCAGTCAGACTTGACAGACTTCACAGACTCACTATATCATGATTATGACTTACTCATAATTATAACTTTCTCATAATCATGACTTACTATCTCATAATTATGATATAGCATCTCATACGTTTTACTTACTTACTCATAATTATGACTTACTATCACAATTATGATATAGCATCTCATAATTATGACCTACTACCTCATAATTGACTTAGTATCTCATAATTATGAGTTTGAGTTATTTTCTCATAATTTTGACTTAGTATCTCATAATTATGATATAGCATCTCATACGTTTTACTTACTTCCTCATAAATATGACTTACCATCTCATAATTATGATATAGCATCTCATATGTTTTACTTACTTCCTCATAAATATGACTTACTATCTCATAATTATGAGTTTGGAGTTACTTTCTCATAATTTTGACTTAGTATCTCATAATTATGATATCGCATCTCATAATTAAGACTAACTATCTCATAATTATGATATAACATCCCATAATTATGACCTACTACCTCATAATTATGACTTAGTATCTCATAATTACGACTTAGTATCTCATAATTATGACTTACGATCTCATAACTATAACTTAGCATCTCATAATTGACTTACTTTCTCATAATTACGACTTACTATTTCATAAAAATAATTTCCTCATAATTATTACTTACCCCTTCATGACTACTTATCTCATAATTATGACTTGGCATCTCATAACCGAGTTTCTATCTCATAATTATAAACATATTCATTTTTCATCAGTCAGGCTTGACAGACTTCACAGACTCACTATATCATGATTATGATTTTCTCATTATTATAACTTTTTTTTATCATCATGACTTACTATCTCATAATTATGATATAGCATCTCATAATTATTATAATAGCATCTCATAGTCAAAATTATCTCAATTATGATATAGCATCTCACACGTTTTACTTACTTCCTCATAAATAGGACTTACTATCTCATAATTATGAGTTTGGAGTTACTTTCTCATAACTTTGACTAAGTATCTCATAATTATGATATAGCATCTCATAATTAAGACTAACTATCTCAATTATGATATAACATCTCATAATTATGACTTATGATTTTATAACTATAACTTAGCATCTCATAATTGACTTACTTTCTCATAATTATGACTTACTATTTCATAAAAAAATAACTTCCTCATAATTATTACTTACCCCTCCATAATCATGACCTCTTATCTCATAATTATGACTTGGCATCTCATAACCGAGTTACTATCTCATAATTATAAACATATTCATTTTTCATCAGTCAGGCTTGACAGACTTCACAGACTCACTATATCATGATTATGACTTACTCATAATTATAACTTTCTCATAATCATGACTTACTATCTCATAATTATGACTTTGTAGTTACTTTCTCATAATTGCGACTTAGTATCTCATAATTATGACTTACGATCTCATAACTATAACTTAGCATCTCATAACTGACTTACTTTCTCATAATTATGACTTACTATCTCATAAAAATAACTTCCTCATAATTATTACTTACCCTCCCATAATCATGACTAACTATGCATCTCATAACTGAGTTATCTCATGATCAAACCCTCCTTTGACTTACCATATGGCCTTTTATTCTTTAAGCGGCAGAAATGGCCTTTCATAGGTTACTGCCCATATGTGCAGGTCTACGTGTATAATCGTTTAGTGTTCCTGGCTGCTCTACTGATGATGAGTATTAATGTCTGTTATGATTCTGTTCATATTTACTGCTGACCAGATGTTCACAGTATCGATATCCGTATTGGTATTGGGATTAGTTGGTATTGGGTCCATGGTATCACCCATCCCTACTTCTCCTCACCTAACGGGCAGTTCTATAATTACTCAGTGGTTCAGAGTGCTGTTCATTCAGAAAGCCCCGTCCGGCCGTGTGCGTCCGGAGGACCGGATCATACACATCTGACCATTCTTTGCATATTAATACAGCAAGCCTTCAAAAAGAGGAGCGGAACAGGTGGACACGTGTGGAACTGAGGTGATTCACTTAACAGCAGAGGCTTCCAATCTGACTGAGAGAGAGTAGGCTGCTGCCCACTCATGCTGAATGCCACCTACCATACACACACGCACACACGCATACACACACACACACACACACACACGCATACACACACGCACGCATACGCACACGCATACACACACGCATGAACTCAATAAACCCTACAGTACTGAAAAACTCAAACTACAATTATACTTCTTCACTTCACGTGTCAGTGTGCAGTAACTCAGTAAGTGTAATGTGTTAGTGTGCTGTAAGTAGTGTGTTGGTGTACAGTAACTCAGTAAGTGTAATGTGTTAGTGCGCTGTAAGTAGCGTGTTGGTGTACAGTAACTCAGTAAGTGTAATGTGTTAGTGTGCTGTAAGTAGTGTGTTGGTGTACAGTAACTCAGTAAGTGTAATGTGTTAGTGTACTGTAAGTAGTGTGTTGGTGTACAGTAACTCAGTAAGTGTAATGCGTTAGTGTACTGTAAGTAGTGTGTTGGTGTACAGTAACTCAGTAAGTGTAATGTGTTAGTGCGCTGTAAGTAGCGTGTTGGTGTACAGTAACTCAGTAAGTGTAATGTGTTAGTGCGCTGTAAGTAGTGTGTTGGTGTACAGTAACTCAGTAAGTGTAATGTGTTAGTGCGCTGTAAGTAGTGTGTTGGTGTGCAGTAACTCAGTAAGTGTAATGTGTTAGTGTGCTGTAAGTAGTGTGTCGGTGTACGGTAACTCAGTAAGTGTAATGTGTTAGTGTGCTGTAAGTAGCGTGTCGGTGTGCGGTAACTCAGTAAGTGTAATGTGTTAGTGTGCTGTAAGTAGCGTGTCGGTGTACAGTAACTCAGTAAGTGTAATGTGTTAGTGTACTGTAAGTAGTGTGTCGGTGTGCGGTAACTCAGTAAGTGTAATGTGTTAGTGTACTGTAAGTAGTGTGTCGGTGTACGGTAACTCAGTAAGTGTAATGTGTTAGTGTGCTGTAAGTAGTGTGTCGGTGTACAGTAACTCAGTAAGTGTAATGTGTTAGTGTGCTGTAAGTAGTGTGTTGGTGTACAGTAACTCAGTAAGTGTAATGTGTTAGTGTGCTGTAAGTAGTGTGTTGGTGTACAGTAACTCAGTAAGTGTAATGTGTTAGTGTGCTGTAAGTAGTGTGTTGGTGTACAGTAACTCAGTAAGTGTAATGTGTTAGTGTGCTGTAAGTAGCGTGTCGGTGTACAGTAACTCAGTAAGTGTAATGTGTTAGTGTGCTGTAAGTAGCGTGTTGGTGTACAGTAACTCAGTAAGTGTAATGTGTTAGTGTGCTGTAAGTAGCGTGTCGGTGTACAGTAACTCAGTAAGTGTAATGTGTTAGTGTGCTGTAAGTAGCGTGTCGGTGTACAGTAACTCAGTAAGTGTAATGTGTTAGTGTGCTGTAAATAGTGTGTCGGTGTACGGTAACTCAGTAAGTGTAATGTGTTAGTGTGCTGTAAGTAGCGTGTCGGTGTGCAGTAACTCAGTAAGTGTAATGTGTTAGTGTGCTGTAAGTAGTGTGTCGGTGTACAGTAACTCAGTAAGTGTAATGTGTTAGTGTGCTGTAAGTAGCGTGTCGGTGTGCGGTAACTCAGTAAGTGTAATGTGTTAGTGTGCTGTAAGTAGTGTGTCGGTGTACGGTAACTCAGTAAGTGTAATGTGTTAGTGTGCTGTAAGTAGTGTGTCGGTGTGCGGTAACTCAGTAAGTGTAATGTGTTAGTGTACTGTAAGTAGTGTGTCGGTGTACGGTAACTCAGTAAGTGTAATGTGTTAGTGTGCTGTAAGTAGTGTGTTGGTGTACAGTAACTCAGTAAGTGTAATGTGTTAGTGTGCTGTAAGTAGTGTGTCGGTGTACAGTAACTCAGTAAGTGTAATGTGTTAGTGTGCTGTAAGTAGCGTGTCGGTGTACAGTAACTCAGTAAGTGTAATGTGTTAGTGTGCTGTAAGTAGCGTGTCGGTGTACAGTAACTCAGTAAGTGTAATGTGTTAGTGTGCTGTAAGTAGCGTGTGGGTGTACAGTAACTCAGTAAGTGTAATGTGTTAGTGTGCTGTAAGTAGCGTGTCGGTGTACAGTAACTCAGTAAGTGTAATGCGTTAGTGTGCTGTAAGTAGCGTGTCGGTGTACAGTAACTCAGTAAGTGTAATGTGTTAGTGTGCTGTAAGTAGCGTGTCGGTGTACAGTAACTCAGTAAGTGTAATGCGTTAGTGTGCTGTAAGTAGCGTGTCGTGTACAGTAACTCAGTAAGTGTAATGCGTTAGTGTGCTGTAAGTAGTGTGTCGGTGTACAGTAACTCAGTAAGTGTAATGCGTTAGTGTGCTGTAAGTAGTGTGTCGGTGTACAGTAACTCAGTAAGTGTAATGCGTTAGTGTGCTGTAAGTAGTGTGTCGGTGTACAGTAACTCAGTAAGTGTAATGCGTTAGTGTGCTGTAAGTAGTGTGTTGGTGTACAGTAACTCAGTAAGTGTAATGTGTTAGTGTACTGTAAGTAGCGTGTCGGTGTACAGTAACTCAGCAAGTGTAATGTGTTAGTGTACTGTAAGTGGTGTTGGTGTACAGTAACTCAGTAAGTGTAATGTGTTAGTGTGCTGTAAGTAGCGTGTCGGTGTACAGTAACTCAGTAAGTGTAATGTGTTAGTGTGCTGTAAGTAGTGTGTCGGTGTACAGTAACTCAGTAAGTGTAATGTGTTAGTGTGCTGTAAGTAGCGTGTCGGTGTACAGTAACTCAGTAAGTGTAGTGTGTTAGTGTGCTGTAAGTAGTGTGTTGGTGTACAGTAACTCAGTAAGTGTAATGTGTTAGTGTGCTGTAAGTAGTGTGTTGGTGTACAGTAACTCAGTAAGTGTAATGTGTTAGTGTGCTGTAAGTAGTGTGTTGGTGTACAGTAACTCAGTAAGTGTAATGTGTTAGTGTGCTGTAAGTAGTGTGTTGGTGTACAGTAACTCAGTAAGTGTAATGTGTTAGTGTGCTGTAAGTAGTGTGTTGGTGTACAGTAACTCAGTAAGTGTAATGTGTTAGTGTACTGTAAGTAGTGTGTTGGTGTACAGTAACTCAGTAAGTGTAATGTGTTAGTGTACTGTAAGTAGTGTGTTGGTGTACAGTAACTCAGTAAGTGTAATGTGTTAGTGTGCTGTAAGTCAAAACGCTGAGAGAACACCTGGATGTGCAGAAACGACCCTCACTACCCGGGAAGCAGTGATCCAGCAATGTTACCTCTGTTCTGATTGGCCCATTAAAACTGATGAGCTCGCAGCGAGAATGTGCCACACACACACACACACACACACACACAGACATACACACACACACACACACACACACACACACACACACACACCCACATACACACACATATACACACACACACACACACACACACACACACACATACACACACACACACACACACACACACACATACACACACACACACACACACACACATGCAACCCCGCGTCACACACGTGCGCCGCCTCCACATACAAACAGAATCTATGATCTGGCCTGAATTCCAAGCAGGAGCACAATTCAGAGGAACACACCGAACAGAGAGGGAAGCACACTGACACACACACACACACACACACACACACACACACACTACAGTTCCTCAGCATCTCCATGGAAACAGGCTGGAGAACAGCTCACTGCACAGCATACTGTTGTAGACAGAGAGAGAGAGAAAGAGAGACAGAGAGAGAGTGAGAAGGAGGCAGGGAGAGAGAGAGGGAGGAATGGAGAGGAACAGAGAAGGAGATCACTGGAAAGGATGGAGAATGAAAGAGAGAGAAATGAAACACACACCCACGTATATATACCATACATATATGTATGGAGTTGAAGATTCATCCCAGCTTGAATGTCCTCACGCAGTTCCTACAGACGCAGGGAAAACCGTTCATCTTGGTGCTGACCACGGTGCCTCCACACACGGATTCGTTGGGCGTCTCCACCAAGACTAAAGCGGGACTCGTCACTGAAGATGACCCGCTGCCATTCTGAGTCACTCCATGACAGTCTGGTACGACACCACTGCAGTCTTTGGTGACGGTGACGTGGTGTTAAGGACAGGCGTGGTAACGGTCTGTGTGCATGTAGTCCTGCGTGGTGCAGCCGTCTGCCAATGGTGCTGCACTAACAGGAGGACTCATGGAGGACACCACTGCTCACTGGATGTCTGTAATGGTGGCTGTTGGGTCAGTCAGGTACAGAGGTCAGAGTCATTGGCATGTCTCACGATGTCAAACCTCCCAACCACGTTTCATTCCTGTCGGTTGACTCCTTCTGGGCGCAGCTGTTTGTGCAGCTGTTCTTCTGGTGATGAGTGTATAGACTGTATGTATGTAGACATATGAAGAGAAAGCGAGACAGCAGGAGAGAGAGAAGAGTTGGGAGAGAGAGGGAAGGCTGAAACTCACTGGGCCTGGTAAAACTGAACCAGTCGGTAAATCTATTATTCAGAACTCCTCACACAGCTTCCCGCTCCGGCTCAGCCCACACAGAGGACACACTCAGGCTGGACTACAGCATTACCAGTGATGGAGCTGGAGACACTGATTGTGACACACACACACACACACACACAAATCCATTTTGAAGATACTTGTTTATATATATATATATAGACAAAACAAAAACAATATTAAACAATATGGTTTTTGGCATAAACTTCTAATGGGTGTTACCAATTATCCATTCTTGCATGCTCACATGAGTTTTTGTAAATCATATTTACATTCTCACAGATGCTCGAATGTGGCAAAAAAATGTTGATGCATGGACAGGGAATGTTTTTGAAAATGGGAAAAAGACAAACATCACCCAGTCTTAGTCCCAGGATACATCCCAAAATGCAAATGTGTTTTTCCTGTAAAAACAAACCGGATTCAGTTCAGAGGTTGCAATAAGCATCTGCTGAGTTAATCAGGCTAGTTAGAGCAGAGGAACGCTAAAGTCTAGGGGTCCTCAAGGACTAAGAAGCCGAAAAAGACAGAGAGAATGTTGGACTCTAGATAACATTGATTTGATCAACAGTTCTGACAGGGCTGTCCTGCCCACTGTAAACACAAAACTTTGAGCAGGTGCTAAAGGGACAGTGTGTTGATTGCACACATCATGAGAGCAATGTTTGATTTATTTTTCTTGCATAAAACAAAAATGTTTATTAAAATCAAAAAAGATTTTACATGTCTTGTACACCAGTCATTTCAAAACCACAGTAACAGTTAAACAATGCTACAACATGAATCATTTTCAGGTAAACAAACCTGATTTTTGTTTTCTAAACAAAACTGATGACACTGCATGCTGACTAAAGCATGACAGAATGGGCCTCTAGCCCCTATTATTGTATATACAGTGCTGCTTGAAAGTTTGAATACTATGTATAAAGATCTATATTTCTTTATACATATCACTGACAACATAATCCCAGACAGATAATCCTAGAAAGTAGATAAAGAAAGCCCAATCAAACAAGTTAAATCTATATCAGCTCATCATCCATAGCATAGTTGCTAAAATGGGCAATATTTATTGAGCTACACATACAGAAGTAGTGTCTCTCAGTATGGTGTCAACCAAAATACCTTTTACCAAACTTGTAGAGTCGTAGTATGTTTTTAATAAATTACTGATTTTATTCTGCAGTACATTCCTGAGTTAGTTGTGCAGGTTTGTTTAAGTCTTTTTTCCAAGTCTTTATAAATAACATCAATAGACTCCCTATCTCTCTAAATCGTTTTTCAACATTGACCGCACTTTACAGACAGTCCCTTACCACCTTTAGTGCCTGCTGCATCGATTCTGGCGATTTTAGCCAAACGTTTAGGGAAAGATCGGAAACTCTGAATAAAAGTACGTTTGTTCCCTGATTTCTTATGCAATTTTTTTCCTCAGGCATTTTAGGATGTTATCTGTGAGCAGCATAAGGCGCGAAAAGCGAATAACCGAGACGAGCCGAACTTTACCGAGTTGTTTACCAGACTGCCCTCCAGGTTCAACAGCAGCAGTTCTGTAGGGTAGGAGCAGACTAACTGTAGGCCAGTGCGGTCATGGAGCAGGAGTTACATTTAGAGTTTGTTTATCTCTATATATTGTAGTCACTTAAAGTTAGCTGTCTTGCTAATGTTCGACTAGCCAAACTGTCACAGTCGCGTACCTTGTTGTGGTGGTGGTGTCACTGATGTCTGATCTGCAGACCCTCCATATCACTGTTCGTATTACTACTGTCACCCACAACAGAATCCTTTAATCCAAACCTCACTATTTCTAGCGTAGCCGGCTTCATGATTTGAGCATCTTCGTACATTTATCTGCAGGTCTCCTGTGTTCGCATAAGTTGCCAGGTTTGCGTCCATTGCAACAGAAATCACCTAATCATGTTGCAACAAACACTTCACAAAACCTAAAACCGCAAATATTGGATATAAAATCAAGTCATTTCAATTAATTTCATCTGTCTCAAATCACAAATACCAAGTCAAAGTCAAGTTGGGTCTTTTATCAATGCTAGTCAAGCAGGTCTGGAGTCAAGTAGCTTGAGTCCCCCAACTCTGGTAATAAAACATGTGTCATGGCATCACAAAATGAGCAAAATGTGTTTGTAACCTGTAAGCATCTTTGTGCATTAGAAACTTAACAGGCTTAATCTTAATCTGCACATTGAATTATGTTTGTTAATTCTGACATCCTTAAAAAAATGCTTGAATTTGTCATGGCAGTCGAACATATGCTACAGGCATACCACATACACATTATGGGGGTTAATAAAGCAGAAATTTGGGTTATAGAATGTGAAGCACAAAGGCCTTTATGCGTATGGTTATTGATGTGACATATGTGGCCTGTAATAATCATGTCAGCTCCTTTTGCCAAAAGCTCTGCTTTGGTCTTCAGTTACAGAGGGATGATCTAATCTGAAGTGTGCAATGTTTTGTCACTTTACATAATCCAGTGACAAACGTGCTTTAGAGATGGCTGCTCTGGCTTTTACGCTGAATGACATTTGGATATGACGTTTATACATATTATGATGTTTATACATCAGAATAGTTTTTTCTCTGTATCATCTGAAACAAAAAGCCTTATATGTGTGGGGGCGGAGTCAATCATTCAGTTGGGGTACGAAAATGTGACTAGTGAGATACCGGGCTAACAAACGACATAAGAACATAAAAAGATACTGGAAGTAAAGTTAGCGGGGACGTCTGAACATAAAGACAAGCACAGTGCCAACACAACGTAAACAGCTAGGGGTATAAATACACAAGAGCTGATGATGAACACCTGGGAAGGGGAGGAGTCAGAAACAGGGGACAGGTAAGAGGAGTGACAAGAGGGCGAAGACAAGGAGGTATAAACCAAATAAAAGAAGAACATGGAAAGGAATAACAAAGACAAAAGCAGACATAACCAAACAAAGACAGGGACAGGACAGGACAGGATGCGACAGCAGTCTTCCTGAAAAGATTTTCAAATAATTATTATGTGTCAAAATGTGTCAGGGTGTAGCGACAGATGCTTTCCCACACTGCATTACTGATGAGGCATGGACTTGTAGAACAGTGTTTGGGGGAAAAGAGCAATAATCAAGAATTTCATGCACTTTAGGCCTTTCACTGTTAACAGAGTTCCTGCAGTATCATTCCCCCAGTGACTGGAAAACTCATTTAACACATGGATAGGAAACCTTTTTCCCAAACATATACATTACTGAACTTTCCAACATCTTGTGTGAACTGGTAATATACATTAACACTACTTTTACTGTATCTACTGTATCTGATTGTTTGAGTCTTTAGCAACTTTTAACCTGTGCTGGTTCATTACACTTAGGGGACATGGAGCATTGTGCACTGTTGTCATGTCCAAATGAAAGATGACGATCATACTGTCATTATACTGTCCGACAGCCTTTCCTGCACTACGCTTAGGCAAAGCTGCCTCTCGTGCATTCTCACTTTCTTTGCCTCTACATCTGCTACACCCGAGTTATGAACAGTCTCAAAAGTGTTGCTATTATTACAATAATTAGTAGAAGTAGTAGTATGTCTGGACGAACATCTGCTGATGTTTCTGGACAGATCAGTTATGCTCCTGATGGAATCAGCAGATGTACTTGGAAAAATGATCATTATAGCAACACTTTATATATCCAGTCATTTTTAGACAGTTCATCTGCAAAGAAAGTGATTGTGTATAAATTGAAACTTTATGAAATAAAGAAAAATCAAACGCACCCCCCCCCCCACACACACACAACCTGCTGCTGCTCAGACCTAATTTAGACATTTACCATGGTTCCTTCCCGTAGTTATCCGAATAAGAGGATTCTGGTATCGGCCCAGGCCTAATGCATGACTGGCTGATTACTGAGAACAATACACAGTTATTGGTAAATCCACATTTATTAACATATTAACAAAATGATATTACTGCTCCTAATGCAGTGAGTCAGAACACCTATCCAGGAGTGGGCGCATGTGTGTGGTAGTGTATGTAAGCGTGTGTGTTAGTGTGTATGTGTTTTGTATGAAAATAAGCGTATATAATCACTTGGTGCAGCTCCAGCTCCAGCTCCTGTGTTGCCTGAGGCAGTGTTGGCGTGGAACTGTGTGACTAACAGGAGAAGCTGGCATAGGGTGGGGCGGAGGGGGGAAGAGGGGTGCCTGTGAGCTGGGCTCTACTTCCTGTTTAGTGTGGAATCTGTCTGGCTGGGGATCTAGTTCCTGCTGGAGCTACAATTGGGGAACAGCATTAAAGGACAGTGGGTCTGTACTTAGAAGTCCCCTGACAACTGACATACAGGTGAAATCTCCGGTGTAACCAGTCACGCTTTTTAAGCCCCAACCCAGAGGACAGCTTCAAAATCATTTTAATCGCTTTATGTGAAGTCATTAAAATTCATAGAGATGTTCACATATGGCACATATGGTATATATGAGCACTTTGCAAGTGCACCCACAATGGGCCTGAATTAAAAATCCCAACCCCCAATGAACATGTAAGGCCTGATTAGTCATGACAGAGCGTGTTGCAGAGAGCTGCATGTTGAGTCTCATAACTACAAATACTACTAGTTCTATCAGCTCATTTATACAAACATCTCATTCAGATTGTAACCATCCAAGTTTCACAGCAATTGAATAAAAGCTTGACAAAGACACTTGCACATCAAATGTCTTGCATCAACCTTAAGTTGAAGCAAGGTCATCCAAATAAAGGTATATCCAAATAAAAGAATACTTATGAATTGTACATTCTGACAAACCTACAGCATAGCTACAGTACAATTCCACTTATTAGGTACTTTCCATCCAGGTCATATAATAACCCATATTTACATAATGGCCTTCTTAGAGCTGGTCTCAACTCTATTCTTCAGTTTTTGTCCACTTTATTCTATTATACTTTGAGTAAAGGAGAAAGAGCAAAAGAGCTCATTTAAACTCTTCTGTCCTGTATCCGGTTCTTACATATGTAAAAGGCCATGGAACTCAGTGTAGAACAGCTTTCCTGTGAGAGATGAGAGATGGGATGATGAAAGATTTATTGTAGCTTTGAAGGCAAAAAGAGGTGAAGAGGTGAAATGAGCAGTTTTGTTTTCCGGATGTTTCGCTGAATGTAAATGCAAGGTGAGCAGAGCAATAAATGATGAAAAACCACAATCAGACGCTGTACAAAGACAATCCTGGCTGATCATAGAAACTGAAAATGCACCACTGCCATCTGGACGTGGATGCTGGTTCAATATTTTTGGGATTATATTCTAGTCTTATCACTAGAGCGTGTTTACATGCACTTAATAAATAATATGATAACGAATAACAAATAAATCAGATTTAAATGTAGTGGAATCACATCATGGAGCCCCTTAATAATCTCGGTAGTTACAGAATTTCTGCTTTGCAACCAACCAAGAAACGTAAAGACTGCAACCCGGTGTGAATGTAATATAAACCTTCATTTTTGCTGAAAATATGATGCCATTTATGTGGCCAACTGAGTAATTAGAAAACTGCTGAAATCTGTTAATGATCAGATTATTAAGTAATAATGTACACATGTACACACACTCTCTGTTAAAACATGCCATTTAAATGTTTACTTGTTTTGCAGTGTTAAAATCATAAAGTGCTGGAAAATTTTGAAAATAATAGCTGAAAATACTTGTGTTACAATGTACTGTGGCAAATTACACTACATGTCGGATGTGACAATGCTCATTTTGAAAGAATTCAGCAGCATTTTATTATCATGCCATGTTATAATGCACTAATATTGTTTAAATACCAAAGGTCTCAATCAGCTTGACCTTGACAAGCCGCCTTCAAAGCTACAATAAATCTTTCATTAAGGGTATTAGGGGTCAGATCGTACACAGTTCATCTGGACTTAGCTCTAGATTTACCAAGACTGCATTTACCAAGACTGGAATCATGTAGTCTGGACCTATTAATGAAATGTTAAATAAAGAAATGGTAAATAATGAAGAAGGCATCCAGAAAAAGCTTGTAAAAGACATTTCACCTCTACCCTAATCCCGAATTCTTCTTCTAGAATGCTAGTAGTTTGTTAGCACTAAACTGCCAGCAATGCACATGAACATTTTATGGCCGTCTTAGTAAATGCAGGCCGGAAGTAAAAGACCTTACTTGTTAACATATTATGATGTTTGGAAAAGAAAAGAAGGCACAAGAGACACTTGTTGAGACTTGAGACTTTAAGTGGTTCTTTAGTGAGAACTGTAGTCGTGAAGAAGATGCCAGCAGTACTACCTGTACTGGCACCCTCTTGAAAGCTCACAAAGTCTCAGCATAGTCTGAGCAGAGTCTCTGGGGAGAGTCAGTGATTCTGATTTTCATGAAATTGGTTCAGCACTTTAATGTTTTTTATTCCTTTACAAAAACTATAAAAGCATGATCATTTTTGAGATGGTGCTGTCCGAACGGTCCACATGCTACCTCATGATGACTGTCCCTATATATATATATATATATATATATATATATATATATATATATACATATATATATATATTTATATAAAAGGAAAATCTGTTCAGTGTATGAGGACAGCTTGCGTATGGGGATAGCTTGCTTGGCTGAACTTAGATATCAAATGGTCAAATTCCTTATTAGATTATTTTAACTTGGAAGCATCAAGAATTGAACCCTTTAACCTAATTTAAATTTAACCAAAAATTCCACAATATTTATTTTGAATGGAAGCATGATTATATAGAACAAAACGAGTATTTTTTGACTCCAGAAATCATTCAGCTGTCTCTAAGTGTCTAGAGGGTCTGATGTTTCCGCTCTCGGCATTGCACACTGCATTAAAGATAACATTGTCTTGCAAATGACTAGACATTAGAGAGGTCAGGTAGGCCTTCCTTATGTTGTCTGAAGACCTTTATTCTTTTATTTATTAAGATTAATTTGTCCTGAGATTAATACTGATTTCTAATTTGTAATGTCTGTTGCTACAGAGTAAAACTCCAGAGTGCTGTTTGTTGTGTGTGCAGGGAACATGATCACGTTGGTCAGGGTGTGTTACTGTGAGCCTGAGGTCTACCTCAGCTTTTTCAATGGCCTTGATAAAATAGAAAGTAGGAGCTCTTTTCACCGAATCAGCATGGCTGTAATTGCATGCGACGCAAATGGATTTCCTGTCACTCCTGGGGTTTATGATGAGGACCTGGGGATTCTCACCAGATTTTTCTTTCATTGCAGTGTGCGTGTGCTCGTAAAGCCCAACACGTCCCTGTAGGCCATCTACTTGAACACAGCATACTCCATCGATCTGCATGAGACTACTCACTTATTACTACTACCGGGAACGTAAGTGTTTGCTAATTCCGTTCTAGCTGAAGCCTAAGACTACTACACCTCTGAAGGGAGGATGAAGAGGGTGATACAAGGTCAGATGTTTCATCCTTCCACTGGCTCTACAAACTACTCAAATGTGTCAGACATTAAAGTTTATGCTACTATACAGTATAGTGTATTGCTTTGTGATGTGGAGAATGCTATGATTGACGCTATATAGGTCTCTGTGGACATATCTTGTAATAACACATAGCATATGTAATAAGCTACTGGATTAAGCCTGTCTTGCAGCTGGTTTATGATGAAGTCAGCATCTAAAAGGCAAGAAGGTTATAAAATAATGATGCACACCAAAGCAGCTTAGATCAATACAACAAATTTGTAGTTAATTAAAAAAAGTCAACGCTGGTAACATTCTAAAATCACTTGCAATGATTTTTACAACAGTAGAGTTGCACAAAAGAAGACTACCAGTACAGCCTTCACTGAAGGGAGGCATAGTGGGATGTGCTGTTGCTTCAGAATAAGAAAGGCCTAGGTTTGATTCCCTGGCTGGGCAACCAGGATTCTTTGTGCGTGGAGTTTGCATGCTGCCGGCTTTGGTTTTACTCCCCCAGTTCAACGGCTATGTTCAGACTGCCAGTCCAAATCCAATTATTGGCATATGTAGATTGAATTTCAGTCTGATTTTAGAAAGCCATTTAATTGAGGTTTGACATGCGATTCCTGGGATCCATTCAATGGTGGTTTGACATGCGATTCCTGGGATCCATTCAATGGTGGTTTGAAATGTGATTCCTGGGATCCATTTAATGGTGGTTTGAAATGTGATACCTGGGATCCATTTAATGCTGATTTGAAATGTGATTTCTGGGATCCATTTAATGGTGGTTTGAAATGCAATCTGATTTTTACATGTGTCTCTCCATTTGAATGCTCTGGCTACTCAAATCAGATTTCAGCTGATGTTCCAACAACATGCCAAACAATGACAACGTGAAATCCAAACTAACAAAGTTGCGATGAGGACGAAACCTTGGTGTGGAGTTTGGGGGGTGAAATGATGCACCTCTGTCTCTCCAACTTCTGTGTATAGTCCTGTATAGTGTTTCTTTTGAGTAGCAGTCCAGCCTAAAGCACTCCTTATAATTACAGTATGAATGGACATGGCTTTGAGTCCTCTTTTCTCCATGAAGCTGAAGTTGTTTTCCCATTTGGCAACTGTCTATTCCAGCAGTAATGTGCAAGAAAAGTAAAAAAAAAAAAAGATCACTAACTTCAACTTTGTGCCCTTATTTACCAGCTAGAACTAGACTAGTAAGTAGTAATGGTAATATATCACTACATAGGAATATATAAAACCATTGATGCAATAAATGGAAGAAACACCCTGTAGGTATGCAGCCAGTGCAAGCTTGGTCTGATTTAATCATATCAGATCTTTACTGATGTTCTTTTAATTAATCCATGTACTGGTGTGGTAAATTAAACAAATGAGCATCTGCTCATAGCACCTCTAAGTCCACGAAACACAAAAGAGAAAGAGTAATTTAACACGTTTGATGGTGCTGAAAAACACTGTCCCTGTCTGTGTGAGCCTGGTCCACTGCAGAGATGGATGATCATTAGAATCTGCACTCCACGGCTCATTTGAATATGTTTCTATTAAGACTTAAGGTTCTAGAAAGAGAGATATTGAAGAATCATGCCTTTACTGTTTATTACTGTATATATTTTAGAGAATGAGTTATGTCTGGCTACCTTTTGGGTTTTTTACTGTCATATTGTTACCTTTCTTTTTTTCACTTGCTTGCTGCTTGTTGTGTTGTTGCTGATCTCTTGTTCGCATTGGCTACTTTTGTCACCACATGCTCAAAATTCCGTAGCAGTTTGAGGAGATGGAAAGTTGGGGTTGACAGAGGAAACAGAATGGGAACTATATGTCTTTACATCTTTTCTTTACCCTCCCATACCTCTATATACCCACCCACATAAATCTATATGTACACATCTACTGGAAAGTGATGAACTGCTTTGTAAAGAATAGACACAGTGTTGTCATATATAGTCCTAATATTTGAACATTTATTACTGTAACCCTGAAGTAAATCTGGTGAAAATAAAAAAAAGGTGTGAGGTGGCATATGACCACTATAACTTAGGAACATACAAAAGTGCAATTGAGGCTGATTTGAGCTCATATAGGGAAAAAAATATTGACGAAATGATAAAAATGCATAACTGTAGATCCTCTGTGTGTTCCAGAGGCACATGTTATCACACAGCAATGTTCATTTGTATCACCTCTACGATAATGCTCATTTGTCATGCCATGTTAGCTCCAAGGTAACAGTGAATGTGGACGTTTGAAGGTTGTAAATAGGTATCAAGGTTACACAAGCTGGAAGTCAAAAATAATTAATCAAGTGCCCATAGACGTCACATGTTCAGTTACTGATTTAGATGCATAATAAAAGATGAATATTCCAGCAAGATGCCACACGGTTCATTCTGTGAAATTCAGGCTTCATTTAATACTCACTGGACTGGCAAATGTATGAAGAAGAAAAATCCAGCCACCATAATAGGTTAATGGACAGCATGTGTGGGATGTGGTTCCTTCAAATCATTTAAACCACTAGAAAAGTATAACTAAGTAGTGTGACATTATCTTCAATCCTCACTCTTTAGAGCTCCACTTAGAGCTCACTCTTTAGAGCTCCACTTAGTTCATGGATGCATATTGCTAAGGTATATGACACTGGGCAGGAAATGGTGAAGCTGTTAGTCTACATGTTGGCACCTCAGCTTCTTGTTCAGAAATTCCCATGAATCTTGATGTTAAGATGGCCCTCTGCTCCTGATCTAAGAGTTTCTTTCCCTCTATTTGTTCTGTGCTTTGGCTTTTTCCCAGCCAACTCTCCTTCTTGACATTGTGTGGAGTTTAGCATGTAGTTCCTCCCCTACCCCCCGCCTTGTGCATGAGGACTTAATGCCCACTGTTGCTCATTGGCTGGAATCCAGGGCTGTGAACAAACACCAGACTTTTTTCCAGCATGCACACAGAGCAGCTAGCTAAAGGGCCGCAAGGAAATGTTCAGTGTATTTCACAAAAGGTGTATTGGATTGGAATTGTATACTGCACTGCCCCGTTCGGTCAACAGACAGAATAACATGCGACATACAGGCACATAATTGCACGTCATTCTGTCTCTGACTGTAGATTATACAGCGTTAGGAGCTGTTTTACAGTGTCTCCTTCAGTAAAGGCATGGAAAGCTTCAGTATATTCTGTCTTATTACAGTACCAGCAAAGCAGCAAACTTTCTGTGAGTGTTTCACCAATTTGACATAAACAAAGTCATATCAGGATCATATTCTATGCTTTACACCATTATAAGACAGTGAAATCTGAATGTTATATGTGATGGCAGTTCTACGGGAACCGTGTGCAAGATGTGTTCATATCGTACGACGGAACGTTAAAAAGCTAGAATGCCATGCTAAAGGTTGTGATGAGTGAAGGAGAAGATTGAATCCCTGAGTGTCCTTTTCCTCCACTCTACTGCTCATTCTGTCACACCATCCTCCTCCACCGTTCCTTCATCTCCACTTGTCCTCTGCACAAATTTCCAAGTACACTTTTCTTCTGATGCCATTTTTTTTGTTTGGCTTGACAATAGGCTCTTTCAGCATTAATCTTTGAGCAGTTTAGAGCGTCATGTGATAAATAATGCAAAGTGAAGTCCAATTCTCCCCAGGCACCTTCACCTTGCCTGAATGGATGAGCTCTCAACCTAGCCCCACTTGTCGTTTACAGGCACTAAGGGTAAGCGCTTTAAAACACAGTGTGTGTGTGTGAGTGCGCGTGTTGTCTCCAGTGCTGACCTCTTCCAAACACAATTTCCATATATCAAAAACATTATACCAAAAGAAGTGTCACCTACAATGTCAGGTCATGGAAATGGTTAGTAGGGGGGATTTGTCCTGAGAGATTAGAAGGACACGCTGCCTCATCCAGTGTTTCTTGCAGCAATGTGTCTGATTTGTGTCTGTTTAAACCCGATGTGATTGTCTGATCTCGTTAACCCTCATGATTTCCGTTTTGTTTCTTCAGCCAATAAGCATTTTGATTAATGATTACACACGGACACATACAACCAAAACACATAAAAGAAATCCAAAAATAACTTATATGAAATAGTAGGTTTTTAGACCTGATTTAAAAACTAAGATAGAGGTACAGTGAGGAAAATAAGTATTTGAACACCCTGCGACTTTGCAAGAAATCATGGAGGGTTCAGAAATTTTCATGTTAGGTGCATGTTCACTGTGAGAGACATAATTAAAAAAAAGCTGGAAATCACTATGTATGATTTTTAATAATTTATTTGTGTGTTATTGCTGCAAATAAGTATTTGAACACCTGTGAAAATCAATGTTAATATTTGGTACAGTAGCCTTTGTTTGCAATTACAGAGGTCCTGTAGTTTTTCACCAGGTTTGCACACACTGCAGCAGGGATTTTGGCCCATTCCTCCACACAGATCTTCTCCAGATCAGCCAGGCTTCTGGGCTGTCGCTGAGAAACACGGAAGTTGAGCTTCCTCCAAAGATTTTCTATAGGGTTTAGGTCTGGAGACTGGCTAGGCCACTCCAGAACCTTGATATGCTTCTTACGGAGCCACTCCTTGGTTATCCTGGCTGTGTGCTTTGGGTCATTGTCATGCTGGAAGACCCAGCCACGACCCATCTTCAATGCTCTAACTGAGGGAAGGAGGTTGTTCCCCAAAATCTCACAATACATGGCCCCGGTCATCCTCTCCTTAATACAGTGCAGTCGTCCTGTCCCATGTGCAGAAAAACACCCCCAAAGCATGATGCTTCCACCCCCATGCTTCACAGTAGGGATGGTGTTTTTGGGATGGTACTCATTCTTCGTCCTCCAAACGCGGCGAGTGGAATTAAGACCATCGAACCACAGAACTTTCTCCCATGACTCCTCTAGATCATCCAAATGGTCATGGGCAAACTTAAGATGGGCCTGGACATGTGCTGATTTAAGCAGGGGAACCTTCCGCGCCATGCATGACTTTAAACTATGCTGAGGATGGAGTTAAGATTCAAGATTTTATTGTCATATGCATTCAGTTGCACTGTACAACTCCCAGACTACAAGTTGCTAACAAATGTAATGTAAATATTAAGTGCTTATAAAGTACTATAAATAAGAGTAGGAAAAACATGTGTGCACATATAAAATAAGAAAATGTACAATATATAAACTATGTATAACACAGTCTGTGTATGTTTGTATTTAATGCAAGTTCAAAAAGCAGAAGAGCAGAATGTATGTATAGTATGAAAAAACCTTACTAAATATGAATAAATCATACACATAGTGTAAATATTGCTCTATAAAAATAATACTATTAGTCCTTTAATGGAAGAGATACATTACACTCACCAGTGTCTGCAATCTGTGCAAATGAGCAGTGAACTGTCTGTACTGTTCTGGTGGTCACTCAGTGGGACTGAGGACAGAGCATAAGCTATATTACTGGTCAGATGCTTATGACAGAGTAGCATGAGGCGAAATAGTGGTTGGAAGAAGTGCTGGCAGCTGTGAGGTGTTTAGCGACCTGATGCACTGGGGGTAGAAACTGTTAAATAATCTGGTGGATCTTTGATTTCCTTGATTACTCCTGTATCATCTGCCAGATGGGAGAAGTGTGAAGAGGTTGTGATGAGGATGAGTTTTGTCATTGATGATCTGGTGTTCCCTCCTGAGGACCCTGGAGTGGTAAATGGCCAGTCTAGTGTTGAAAGGGCTGTTCCTGAGACTGACTGGGTTGTTCTGACCACCCGCTGCAGACACTTACTGGGTCCTGGGTGGTGCAAGTTTTCAAACCAGACCGAGAATGTTTTTCGGTTATAAGAACACTGTCTAACGTTCCGAGGAGAAATTCCTGGCTGAATTGAGCTTTTTTCCTTAGATTTTTCCCCATCAGAGGTGAGAAATTCTGAGCTAGGAATGTCACTTAACTGCAGTATACATCCTATTACTTCACTCTTACTCATGCGCTCAATTTGCATTTTTCCATAGGGATTAAAAAAGTTCAGAGAAGCTATACATAAGTCAAAGTATGTGTCAAAAAGTCAATCCCAGTCCATTAATTAGTCTGAATTGAGTCGTTAGTAGCATCATATTTAAGTCCAGTGTTAGTCTTGAAATCTTTTGGATACAGTTTTGAGGTAAGGAAAATTTGGAAGTTGCTCTGTAGACCAGCTAAATACAATGGGTATTGGGTATTGATATTCTTTGGTTCCAATACTCAGTCATCCATTGAGAGCAGACTGGAAATTTATCATGACTGTTATGTTGTTCATTAAATATAAATGTATATGTGCTTTAGATTCAGACTTTAGGTGGAGATTTGAGAAGCTTCAGAGAAGAAGCACAGAGAACATCCCCACAATGCACAGCTGAATTAAGATCAATAATACAAAATAATATCATCCACTATAAGGGGTTGCACAGTAGTGCGGTGGGTAGTGCCTTCTAGTAAGCAGGGCCTGGGTTCAGTTCCTGGCTGGAGCATCCGGGGTTCTTTCTGTGTGGAGTTTGCATGTTCTGCATTGGTGTCCACCAGGTGCACTGCTTTTCCCCTACATTCCAAAAACAGGTGAACTAAAGATGCTTGATTGCCTCTATAGGTGAGAATGTGCATGTCCTGTCCAGAGTGTTTCCTGCCTTCTGCCCGTGAATGCTGTGTTAGGCTCCAGAACCCCCTTAAACCCAGAAGTATAAGTGGCTCAGAAGAAGAAAATGAATGAATATGACATAATACAAAGACACATCATGTACAATAAGCTCCATGTTTCATTTTGAAAAACAATCATAAAGTTGTCTTGTCTTGTCTTGTCTTGGTCTCAGACACTTCTTTTCTCAGTCTTTACTTGGACTTGACCACCTACTCACTGTGGTGTGTGTAGTAGTTAGTTCAGTCCTGATATTTGCTGTAGTTTGCCAGTGGTGAAAACCTCCTGGTAGCCCCGATGGACAGGCCGAGCCTGGAGGGGACTGAAAAAGAAATTGCGATAACCGGCCCCTCCAGGCTCAGACTGTCCATCTGGAGGACCAAGAAATTTTCAGAGCGGCAGTCAGAAATGTCAGTTGGATTAACCAAATTAGTGCACAGCACAGCCACATTAATATGTGACAAAGCCCGCCCCGGGTCTCTCATGTGATTGTTATCCTAAAGCATATATGTCAACATGTAATAAATGGCATTAGGAGACAGGCTACTGTTTTCCCTCTGTCAAGATAAATAAATCCACCACCATCTCCGCTATGGATTTTCATACTCTAGCTTTGCATTCATACAGTTTATCAGTTTTTAATGTTTTTTGTACAGTGGGTGAATATCCTAATTACACCATTGTAAGTAGCTATTAGCTTTTGCTAATAACTACTGGGATAGCAAGGATACTTTCAAACTACTGTACATACTAGCCAGTTATCTAAATGCTATATTTGCTGTGTGAAGACATTTTTTTAATTTATAGAACGTCTCCTTATTTGAAGGTTTATCAAACATGATGCCCCCAGAAACTGCAGGAGAATGGCATTTACAGTGATGACTGTGCATAGTCATAGCATGCATGGCATGCAAAGTCACAGGTAAGGTTAGAAACTGGGAATTTCATGGGGTGTAAGTTTCTTATCTCTGGTAATGTAATGTTTAGTAATGTGTGATGTGATGGTGTGTAGGGCAGCAGCTGAGCTGTGGTACTGATCCTTGCACAAGAAGAAAATTAGATTAGATGTGAACACTTTTATTATACATTGATATTAAACTGACTAGATGTTTGAATACAAAAACAATAAAATGAAATACATGGGAGCTCAGCAAAAGGTAGTGAAACAATACTTAGTAACAAAACATAGTAACAATGTACAATTACTCAAGTATTTTCCACCCTTGCTTTTACCCGTAGTTCACTAACAATACGTCTTGCAGGGTTAACTGCCCAATGTGAGTTATAAACTCGACCAGCCAGAACATGATGACATGTTAAGTTTGGGAGTTGAGCTGGACATTCTAAATGCATGCATGTAAAGGGTTAGCTTTTTATTAGATTTATTGTATTAAATAACCGCTTGCAGTGCATACGGAACCACACTACCATTCGTCTTTATTATTCAACAGACTTCTCTAATTCTGTGTCTCTGCAGCCACTGCCGTATAGACGGATGCACTTAGTTTAGTGTCTGACAGGCAAATCTGAAAAAGAGGTGCCAGCAAGTAATTAACTTAAGCCTAAGGTCACAAAAGAGGATCACTGGCAAAGCTGAACATAGCATTCATCAAGGAGAGGATGACTGAGCTCTGAACTGTATAGTAAAGTCCTGCTTCTGAACCTATAGAGTCAGTGTATGGCTCAGCAATTATTTTGGCAGGGTCTTTCTTTGGGAAACTTAGTTACTGTCAAAAATGGAGAGAAGTGGGGCTTGCATCTACACTTGCATGTATAAAAAAACATTAACATAAAAATGCAGCTAAAGTACACCCATCATTAAAATAATAGTTGCATCCAGAAGCAAGTGTTAGAATGCAATGCTATAGAAGAAAGAGGAAAGTTAGCAGGAATAAAGGATGATAAATTTAGACTGATATGGGCAATATTTATTGAGCTACACATACAGAAGCAGTGTCTCTCATTACGGCATCTGGGCGCCATGCTAATGGAACATGCCAAACGTGATGGTGTGCTATGATAATCCATCCCCTGCAGCTTGAACATTCCCACACAGTTCCTGCAGATTTTGTGGTAGGGGTGGAGGTGTCCAGGACTTCTGGACGTGTGACATGTGACATTATTGTTCAGCATTTAGACGAAGTTATCTTCCTGTAGGTTGATTCCTTCCAGGTGCAACTATTTATGCAACTATTCTTTTGATGATGATAATATACTAACTGAACGAATGTGTCATTATTACCACAGATGCAAACCTTAGCTTACAGTTAGTAACAGTTATATTCCTGATGTGATTCTTTTGCCAGACTGAATTCTCATCAGTTCATGTCTCAGATTTAACTGGCATGTTAGGGAAGAGTAATCAGCTTCAAAATAAGCTTCAAAATCAATTTGATGCTACACTGACTTACAATAGGGAGAATGCCACCTCTGTCATTGCAGCTCTGAGCCCAGGACACCTGCTATAGCACTATGTAGCTTTGGCGGAGGGCACACGAGACCTCTCACGTGAACTGCTTAACACTATATGGAACCATGTCATGCTCCAACAATGATGGGTATTCAGCAAGTTTTGAAAGGGAGCCAGCTCAGTATTCCCAGCATGGACATCATGGCAGAGGCTGAAGGGATGGATAAAGACGTTGTTAGGAGAAGCGAAAAAGCAAAAAAAAAAAAAAGACTGACCAAGCAAGAGATGCATTTTTGGACTGTCCAAAACTAAAAAGACAAAAAGGATGCAGGACAGTCTCACAGCTACTGAGAAAACAACAAAAATCCAACAGCAGAGTTTACATCCCTGTCAGTGTTATTTATGAAAGATTGTGAAGTAGGTGGAACTGTAACCATAACTATGTCTCACAGAGGTTTGTTGTTTTTCTGGGTGGCATAATTAATCTAATCTCATGTTTTAGGCTAACATGCAAAGACATAAATTCATCTCACTCCAAAAGAGTTTGGTCAGTCTTTATCAGTCTAATGCCAAATAAGCTTAGTTTGAACCCTGCAATATTACTCTACCTTATAAGTTGACAGGGCTCTTCCTCTTCTGATGTTATCTTTGAATTCTGAATCCCTGCCAGAATCCAACTCACCATTGCATGCACACAGGCATATGGATGCTACAGAATGCGCTTGCAATTATGGTTATTTGCACATAGAAACAATCAAGATTGTAAATGTACTCGTCCATATTCCTGTGCGACACACATGCACATGAAGGGCAATCAGACTGTCAACAACTGTATATGTTCAGCTGTCCATGAGGGAAGCGCATTATTAAGTATAATTTTATTATATTATATTATATTATATTATATTATATTATATTATATTATATTATATTATATTATATTATATTATATTATATTATATTATATTATTAGGGTTGGTGTTTGATAACAGGTGACCAGGTTTGTCTCTCATCTTCCTTCAGTTTAAATGCCTGTAAATGTTGCTCCTAGGCTACAGCCAGAGGCAGATCTCTAAAGAAAAAAATGTGATTAGCCATTTGAGAGTAATCTACCCATGGAGAAGTCTGAAAGTTCTCCTCCCTGGTTATTAAACAGAATTTTCCAGTGCAGTAGTCTAAGGAATATATGTTCCTGCGGCTGCCTTTCTTATGATGTGTCTGCTGTGCTTCAACAGACAGGCTAAGTGCTGTTAGCTAGGTCCCCACTGTTGGCCCTCAATCACCATGCCAGTGAAGGCAGCTGGCCTGCGAGTTCCACAGCACTCAGCGCAGTACAAATGCAGTATTGCGGTCAGGTCATGCTGGCTCCCTGTACTTAACCACATGTAATGATGGAGTGTAAAACTTCATAAATGCCACCAAAATACTGACTTAAAGTCAACTGACTTAAAGCGTTAGTCTAGTAGTTTGCATAAAGTGGCTGCTCTTAACTATAATCTTTTTGGGGAAATTGTTACAACTCCTACTCAATCGCACTCGGCTGTGCATTTCTATGCATCCCTGGAATGTATTTTCCTTTCATGTAATGATAGTGTTCTTCACCCCAGATGTCCAAGGCAGAATAGAGACACCAGCAGTGAACTCAAATGACACTTGATATGGTGACTGTCTAGGATTCGAAGAGCATAGTGACCATTTCTCATCGCAGCACAGCATGCAGCGCACTCTGTCATTTGGTGCATAAACGTGGGGCTCTGCGGGTTCGCCTGCTGAACCCTGATGTGAGGAGGAGCCAGGTTGATGCGGTAAGTGATTGTGCTCAAACACTCTCCTTTAATTCCACTCAGCTCTCACAAATCTCTGCCATTTGCCCCCTCGTCCGCATGTGGCCTTTAATTATCATGGCAGGTGTTTAGGATTAGCTCAGAAAGACTTTAGTCCAAACGCATTTCCTTAAACCTGCTTATTGATTTAACCAAATGAGGCCAGGAGGCAGCAGTGGCACTGTTTGTCTTAATCCCAGCTTTTGCCAATACCCACATGTAGATATATGATGATGGTGGCACCAAGTGTGACAATAAAACCATTACAATACAATCTCCTTTTTCCATATGCTTGGAGCGAACCCTTATCCTCCTCCCCACCTACCACAAACAATCCGCACTGCTCTTTGACGGTTCAGTCAGATGTGCACTGAGTGGATCTCCTATAGACCATCAATACCTTTAATCAATGACTGATCTTAACTGAGGTCAAGCAGAGTCCATCTTGATGCTATATTCTTCTTTTGATGCCCGTTTTGTGCGGAAATGTATTTTGATTTGTTTTACAATATCTTATCATACCTTTAAATGGGCTGATGTTTTGCATCTGCATAACAAGAAATGGAATGGAATCAGAGTTCCTATAAACTTCCCCATATAGAAAGCTTTTACATTACATGACTATGAGCACGCTGCCTAATGCCTGAGACATGGTTTTACTGTGGTTTTAAGAAAAGCTGTTAATCCGTTTCATGGTGGAGACGTACATGTAGGGGGCTCTAAGGCAAAATAGTCCCCAGTGAAAACTTAGCATTCCAATATTTCACCATCATTAACATAACATTTTAAAAAATTACACATGTAGGTTAACTATTCAACCTTCTTGTATCTATCTACACTGATTGTCCATTTTGTTAGCACCACTTACCACACAGGAGCACAGGAGTGTAGTTCTACAATTACACACTGTAATCTATCTGTTACTTTGTTCTTCAATAGCCGGACAAGACAGAGCATTATGTGGGGGTCCATCAGTTTTAGTGTGTGTTGTGCTGGTTCAAGTGGATCAGATCCACTGTCTCCACTCGCTGTCCACTCTATTGTAGGTCCACCTTTTAAACGTAAAGTCAGAGATGATAGCTCATCTACTGCTGCACAGTTGCACTATTGCTGTTGAGCTTCCTCTAGTTTTTCATCAGCTCGCACAGGGTGCTGTTGGATCCCACTGGTTTTATAGACTCAGGGCCACTGCTGGACTAAGACTAAGATCAGTCCACCAACCAAAACTATCCACGCAACCCTGTCCACCACTAATGACGGACTAGAGCAACACAGTTTCATGATTTCTATGCTCTAGCACACCATCCAACCTGCCAGTTACCCGATGAGCTGAATCAGGTGTGCCAAGGTAGAAATGTCACCAGTCCGGCCCCCCAGGCCTGGAGTTCCCAACTTCTGGACTAGAGGATGATCAACATGAACTGTGCAACAACAGATGAGCTATTGTCTCTGGACCAAAAAGGTTGAAGTGTCTGATAGAGTCCATCACCCAAATAATGCTTTCCCTGTGGTGGTCTTCATGGGGGTCCTGACCTTTAAAGAACAAGGCAAAGGGGGCAAAACATTAAGCACAGAAACAATCTATAGTACAGTGTGTAACTGTAGAGCTATGGGGTACACGGATATTGTAAGAGGAGCTGATAAACCGGATGAAGAGTGTAGATACTAGGAGGTAAATGAATTAATAATGAAGTGGTCAAATAGTGTATTTGTGATGCAGACATCCTGACCACTGGTTCCTAGGAAATTAAGTCAGATCCTGCTCTGCAGTGATCTGTTTCACATTAAACTGCTCTGGATGGCTTTGTTTTATCATCTCGATCATTCACTTACACAGGAATATTAAATAAATGGTGGCCCTCTTTAATACATAAGAATTCTGCAACACTGAAGCTACTGATTATACATGAATGCGCAGTATGCATCCAAATCTACACTCCTTTGGTTTAATTCATCCATTAGAATCACTCTCATCCCATTTCTCTGCCCCGTCCATGTGAAATTAAAGCTGCCATTGGTTATCTTATGGGTCACAGAGCTGAAATGAAGATCTGTAAAGGATGTGAAATTTGACTTCCTTTGAATATATAGGCTATCAGGCATCAGAGTGATTGCATGTCACATCACATGTCACTGTCGCACAGCCTGTCAGATACACCGGTGCACACACAGATCTGAGGCTGCTATAATTGGAAGTGATTTTTATAGCTTCATCACTACTGATGTCACAAATCCAATACAGTATTGAAAATCCCAACATATATGAAATATATATACGAAAAATCACATTTTAAAGCCGTATTGTTAATGGACCTCTCTGTCTATTCTGCACATCCTTCATTTACCCTCTTCAAAACCACAGTCTGTGATCAAAACTAGCATGCCTACATGAAAATTAGATATTGACAGTAAACCCGATGATGAACATACATCATCTAGAAGATGAAGAATATTAATATACTTCATTTTGTTAAGCATGTTGGAGTATTGGTGTGTATTGTTGCCATCTCGCTGTTGCTGTGTTAAACCCTGCTGGCTTATTTCCTGTACCACAGTCTGTAAGTCTTAAAGTAATTGTGTACATGTCATGATTCCTAAGATAAAGTCCAATTTTGCTTATGGAATTTCTTAATTGGATTAGCACAAACGTCTTCTGAGACATTTGAAGTGCAACTTATTATACAGTTCAACATGCTCAAAGGAGAACACTAACTACCAATGTCAGCTAACAGACACCAGTGTTGGCTAGCATCATGCTTAGTATTGGAGTGAGACCAATTATTGGTTTGATTGGTATAATGAGTAACACTTCTACATCCCATGCTGTAAACTGTAGTTTAATCCCCTGCCTGGGCAAGCACCCTACACAATATCATAATTGGGCAAGACTTCTTCACTTACCTGTATAAAACATGATGATGTAAATGTAATTAGGCGATCTTGGTTGCGGCAATGATGGGGATGAACTTGCGCTCTTTTGACAATTAGATGATTGTGCCCTTCGAGAAACCCTGAATCAAGACATTTAACATTAAATTATCCAATCATCAAAATCAAATCACAGCCTTTGAATTGAAAATATGTATTGCTAATGGCTACTGATGGGAACAGGGCATACCTTATTTCTATTTTTACCCTGACTGATTGTTTTATTTTCCCTTTTGTGAAAAATGTGTGGGCTATATTAGGTTTTATTCTAGTTTTCTATGTTACATTTAACATAACACAGTGCTAGTGACCTCACCCATGCTCCCTGCATGCTGCTGTATAATAATTGGACTACTCTTTAGCCCTTTCTAAAAACAATGGGTCTCATTAACTAATATCTTCTAAGCTTTTTCATACAAACGGCCGATGACTGAGACCTAATGGATCCAAGATCCAAATTGCTGAAGTTCCCCTGCAGTTCATGGGCTGTTTTGCTTCCCACTTTTCTCTAGTCAATCAGAAAATGAACAAGCCCTTCAGGAGTTTAGCATGGCTGCCTTAATAAACAGGGAGAGCATCAAACAGTGGAGTGCAGAAATGCACCAGGGGATCAGGACTGAAAACCGTGAAGAGACCATTTAGAATACAAAAACATCACTTCTCCTTTTTTCCAGCAATCACTCAAACTTGAGAAGTTCTGCTCATTTGTGTGTGAAATCACAGTGACCGGCCTATTTATACTAAAAAATTCAGGCACACAGTGTCTCTGTTAACTAATCATAGCACTCTTTCACATTCCTTAACGGATGAATACATACAACTCTAAAATATCATTCATATAAGGCAGCACTTTTAAAGTACTCGATCATCTTTATCACAAACTACCTCTACTAAGATATAAGATATAAGACCTTCTGAACTCAAACACACTGAATAAATATGATCCTGCTGATAGATGGATAGTTCTATGCAGGTAGAACAATGGATTTGTGGGAAATTGAATTGTTGTAAGTCCAACAAATATAGATGTGAAATTGTATCTGAAAAGATTTGATTGACAGCTCTAAAACTCCAACTAGTAATTAGTGTTGAAACATATTTGCCCTTCAAACATTCACTTCTAATTGACGGTGCTATTAGCGAATGTTTCAGAAAGGCAAAGTTGACAGTATTCTGGTGAAATTGGTATTAGGGAAGATGTCTGTATTCATTTCTGGGGAACATTAGTTGCTCTAAGACATGCAATAATAATGATCTGACTTGAATAAAGCACTTATTCCAGGACGAGAGAGTTGATGTCAGATTGGTGGCCCAGTAGATCCATCATCTGTTCCAGACGTCTTTTTTTCTTTCAGCATAATTGCATATACTGTAGCTATTCTGCAGTCTATCATTAATTTGCACCACCAGATTGTATTTATTACGTACATTATTGTCACAGAGTGAATACAGAAATCACATGACCCCAAACCTAATAATTCTGTGATCTCTATAGGACAAGCATAGTCAGATTTTCCTTGAGAGCAACTATGGGCATGAGCTCCAACGAATGAGTGTATATATCACAGTGGTTCTGAACCCCTGCAACTCTGAAAGGGCTTGTTAATAAGCTGATGGTTTGAATGAGTCAGGTGTGTTGGGAGCAGGGAAAGCATTACATTTTACAGGGCAGATATCAGGAACAGAAATCAAATATTTCACTTGTAAATGATATTTCAGACACCATGTACTTTAGTGATAATCAAATGTACACCATTGCAGTAGCCGATAATATATTTTGGTTTTATTAACAGAACTTGCCTTTTAAAGGCTGTATTTGAGTCATAGTGTCATGAGTTATAGAACCAGCGTATGAGTAGTTGGGGGCGTCGAGCTGGAACTACAGGTGTTTTAAATGGTCGCATTAGGAAACTGCATTAGCAGCTAAGAAAAAGAAATCTTCTTATCTACAGGGGTTGGACAATGAAACTGAAACACCTGTCATTTTAGTGTGGGAGGTCTCATGGCTAAATTGGACCAGTCTGGTGGCCAATCTTCATTAATTGCACATTGCACCAGTAAGAGCAGAGTGTGAAGGTTCAGTTAGCAGGTAAGAGCACAGTTCTGCTCAAAATACTGCAATGCACACAACATTATGGGTGACATACCAGAGTTCAAAAGAGGACAAACTGTTGGTGCACGTCTTGCTGGCGCATCTGTGACCAAGACAGCAAGTCTTTGTGATGTATCAAGAGCCACGGTATCCAGGATAATGTCAGCATACCACCAAGAAGGACGAACCACATCCAACAGGATTAACTGTGGACGCAGGAGGAAGCTGTCTGAAAGGCATGTTCGGGTGCTAACCCGGATTGTATCCAAAAAACATAAAACCACGGCTGCCCAAATCACGCTGTATTAGCCGCAGAAGGTATTAGTACACCATACTAATAAATGATTGTGGTCTAAAACCAGGTGTTTCAGTTTCATTGTCCAACCCCTGCATTTGTACAGTGTAACACAGGGCCAGCGGCAGGACTAATTAGGCAAGATGGCAAAAGAGCTGACTGAGGGGGCACAACTCCCCTCGAACTACAGATAATATGTTTCTCTGTTGGCAGCAACTATCAACACAAGATTGTGTTGGTTGTGTTTGTTCTCTTTAGCATTACTATTACAACACAACACTGTGGAACCAGATATATCATAGTGAACTAAATATCAAATTAAAAGTATTAACTTTAATGAGCAGTGTACCAACAGCAGCCACTACTGCAATTCACATAAAACTGCAGTGTGTCCAACACAAAGCTAAAACCGACAAGCTCACAAACACACTGTGCTGTTAATGCGAATTACAACTCTTACATGGCACTCCTGCTCAGTAGTATTATTTTCCCACCTTTAATGTTTCTCTGTAGTTATAACCTCCTGCTTAATTACTGCTGAGCAGTAAGACTGAAAAAGTTAGAAGAGCGGCAGTGATCTTTGAATCTCCTCCCGATGAAAACATCCCGCAGTTTTAAAAATATGTTCACACATTATTGTGCATGCTTCATTTGTAAGTCTGAGATCCGGTGCTGTCTGTACACCAGGCTTTTTGGGTAGGCTGGAATGATATCTGTCTATAATACGTCTATGTCTCTTGTCCAGATCAGTTAATTAGTTTAGCAAATTGGATGAAGCTAATGCCAGCTATTAGGCTAAACTTGCGGAACAAATGAAGCTAAACTTGAATGAACTTTTTTTTTCCCATGGCTGTTTCTAATCACTAGACTGTTTATGATGTGATGTTGAACTGTGGGTGGAGTTTTGTAGAAAATGGACATCAAATATGGAGGGTAAAAATGATGAGTTTAGCTGTTGACTAAACTGATGGCAAAAGAAATGGCTTGTGGGGACGTGGGGGATACAGTTATTTCATAATCATTATTACCCTCCTCATCATCCTGACCCCTCAGTGTTTCATTGGGTGGAGAGCAGGAAACACAGGACAGGTCCAGGGTACTTTGCAGGCCAGACACAAAGACATACACATTCACAGACACTTGTGTGCATGTACACACACACACACACACACACACACACACACACAGCACAAGGCAATTTAGCACCTCCAACCCATCTGGCTGCATGTCAGCATGCACAGACACAGAAGAACATGCAAACTCCACACACAAAAGGACCCTGGTCACCCAGCCGGTGAATGAAACCCAGGCCTTTCTTGCTGGGAGGCGACAGCACTACCCACTGCACCCTTGTGTCTATGTGAGGACGTGTGGCCATATAAATGTGACATTCAGATAAACTTATATCATCAGTAATTCAGTGGATATTATTTTTGGCTGTGGTGGCATATGGGTTGGCTGTTGGTGTGAATGTGTTTGAAGGTGTGCGTACGTGATGTTAGCTGTTAGTGTGGGGGCTTTTGAATGAGCCTGCTTGAAATGCTTCTCTGTTTCCCTGGCCTTGGCCTCTGTAGCCCAGGGTCACTCTGTCTGACACTCATCTGAACATGCAGTTTCTTTCTGGGTCTGTCTCAGAGGGAAAGTAAGCGGGTAGGGGAAGGAATAGCAGAAGCAGAGCAGAGCGAGCACTCAACCGAGTGACTACTGCAGCATGTTTCACAACAGGAGGAGAGCAACACTTTGCCAATTTAAATTTGACCCTTCCACAACATGCTGGACTCAGTGAGGGGTATCAAAGGCCGGGAATCAAACTGTTCACGAGTGTGGGTTGTGTGAGTGTGTGCGAATTCCAGCATGCACTTACCCACATTTAGTATTTATCTTGTTAGGTAACCAAACTTTTTGGGGAAAAACAGTAGCACTGAATTACATACATTAACCCCCTCAGGTCAACAATGTGCGACATCAAAGGGCATTATGCATAGAAGAATAAATATCCTGAGAATGAATATTGTTACATCTTAGAGACTCTTGTTTTGTCTATAGCTGGGTCATTGTTTTGCTGATGTGACAGTAACACAGTTTCTGATTGGTCGACATGTCAGGAATACTGTCTTTGATTGGTCAACAGAATTAACCCATGGCATCAGTTAAGGCCTAACAGCAACAACAACTCCTTTTAACACAGATAAATAGATAAACAACCACAAAAGAGATTTAGTGTTGATTCATTTGTAATTATGGATTCAGTCACGAATGAATGAAAGGGATACGATTGCACTAGAGCCGTCACTGGATTAGCACAAGGCTACTCGTCCAGGACAGAATAGAAGTAAGTCTCTGGCATGCAGTGCTACACAGATATTGATACAGTAAGAACTAACTGAGCTTTAAGGTAAAACTTTTTTAACACAACAGTTTAGTAGTTTAGAATCGCAGTTGTGTTTTTAATAATATAAACCAGTTTGGGTATAGTAGTTGGGGTTGTAGATGATTCTGAAATGACCATGCAAGCTGTTTAGCACTGAAGAAAAAATATAATAAAAATAATTAGTAATCATATCATTTTAATTGTTTAAGGCACATAACATGGCAATTCGTTACTTTTAATCTTTCAGTTATATAATATTTGTTTGAGCAGCTGGGTTTATTCCTGGACTGCAATGGAGAAAAAAGTAACCAGGAAAATGTGTTAGTAGTGTTTAAAAATAGGCAGTTAAGTTGTGTTAAAACATTATTAACTTGCTAACTATTAACTTGCTAAGTAACTATGATTAAATTTGCCAACGCTAATAATTATATAATATTCTTTATTATTGTATTCACTATTATTGTATTGTTTTGAAAAGTGGTAACTTTACAGGGGTAAACAGAAACTGTTTTTACTTTTGATGTGAGTCAAAGTAATGGGTACTTTTTTTTTCTCTGAGGCATTTCATTTAAACTTTAACACTTTATAATTTGTTGTTCTCAAATGATGTAGAAAAGTGTTTAAGTTATCATTTTTGTTTCAGTGTCAAACAATATATATATATATATATATATATATATATATATATATATATATATATATATACAGTATATATGCCGTATATTTGTGAAACAAACGAAACAAAAGTTCAGATGCAAGGTTGTACTTAAAATTTAACTATATATAAAACTTTGTGCTAGCTGCCTGCTGCTGCTGCTGCTGCTGTTGCTAAGACTATATGATGACCATGTTACTTCTGAAACTGGATATTACTGAAACACAGATGTGTCAAATAACAACACGCCAGATGTTCAGATTATTACAGACAGCCTACAAATGCAAGATAAGCGATGCCAGCAGCTGTTTCACTCTTATTGCTGAATGCTTACTGGACAAGAGCTCAACACTAATTCTTGATTGAAATTAGAACAAATGTGTGAAACAAGCAATATAATTATAGGAGTTAAGCAGAATACTGAATACACTGTCCTACATACATTTAGAAATGCAGTCAATTTGTAATGCTTTTAACATGTTGTGTGTTGCATGCTTTTGATTAAACAAAGTGCCAAAATTCATTTTAATTCTAGTCTAATGAGCATATGTACACAGTCTAACACAAACGTTTTACTATTTTTTTAAACTCATCTTAATTTTATCATCCCAGTGAAAACTTTCACTATAAAGTCATGTGATGTATAACACAAAGCAAAACAATGCATACCCTATTAAAATTGGTAAACACATCCAATTAGAGCTTTTCAGTTTCATCATCCTGGAGGAGAGCTCAATGACACTTAGATTAATAACCGATCATCACACAGATTTAGCAGTCTACTCAGACTTTAGCAGAGCTCAGTACCACTGAGATTAATAACTGATCATCACACTGATTTATCAGTCTACTCAGACTTTAGCAGAGCTCAGTAACACTGAGATTAATAACTGATCATCACACTGATTTATCAGTCTACTCAGGCTTTAGCAGAGCTCAGTAACGCTGAGATTAATAACTGATCATCACACTGATTTATCAGTCTACTCAGACTTTAGCAGAGCTCAGTACCACTGAGATTAATAACTGATCATCACACTAATTTGTCAGTCTACTCAGACTTTAGCAGAGCTCAGTACCACTGAGATTAATAACTGATCATCACACTGATTTATCAGTCTACTCAGACTTTAGCAGAGCTCAGTAACGCTGAGATTAATAACTGATCATCACACTGATTTATCAGTCTACTCAGACTTTAGCAGAGCTCGTTAACAGTAAATAAGTTTAACCTAATGTCTATTTTGAGTGGCAGTTAAGTAAATGAAGGCTAATATCTAATTTTTGCACAGCACTGTACTTTATTTCTGTGTTATTTTCCATTACATCCCAACCTATCTGATTTTGTATTGCTATTTCTTGGACACATACATTATTGTCTGGTGTACATGTTTGTGTAAGATTAAGTGTCAGACATTCGAGTTATTACAGCAGTTGGTCCATATGGCTCTCTTTTAATGGCTGCTAATTCAGTGAAAATAACAACGCACAATGCTACACCAGTAACCCACACACCATATACGATATAAAGCTAAAGATAGAATTGGATATGCAGATTTATTAAGATGTACAGAAACAAAACTATGACTATGTGTCAAACTGATTCTGTATAATGGAGTTCGGAACATGTTACGGGGTTGGAATGGTTATTATGGTGGGTCTGGTTATATTAGCGATTTATCAGATATATAGGACTTCACCTTCTAGTGCCAACAGGCATTTTCTCAAGAGACCTGTTTGGAACAAGTGGTATCTTGTGCATGAGAGCTTGGAGACTATCTGCTTGACATTCATCTTATCACTTGGTTTGTGCAGATCTTCAGTGAGTGGAAGATGGCATACAGTGACATTTCAAATATTATGTAGCACAGCTCTGCAGTGGGTGTTTGTGGAGCTAAACCAGACCATGATGGAAGATGTGCTGACGCTTTCAGTGTTGATGCATTTGGAGCTGGGTGATAGCTTGTTTTCCCCCTTTTGGCAGATGAAGCTCCCTTCTGCCACATTCACTTATTGAATGAGGCATGCCCCTAAGCTGTCGTGCAAAAATGGCATAAAGTCTCAAATAAAAGATGACATAAAATTTTCTTCTGTTGAGTGAGAGCTTGCAAAGCTTTATGTGCCAGGCTGAATTATTTCTTGACGGATCATGAGTGAACAGCATCTTCTGACTAATTTTACCATTTGTTTTTACTAAAACCTACATTTCTTAATGGCAATTTTCTATTGATGATACTTATGAAATTGCTAAAATTGAATAGTTGAATTGAATGGTATATTAAAAGACATATGTATACAGGTGAGCTAACATGCTGTTGTACTCCCACCCAAACAGCTCCAACCTGCTGCACCATGGATTCTACAAGACCCCTAAAAGTACCCTGTCGTATTTGGTACCAAGGCATTAGTTGCAGATCCTGTAAATTGCATGGTGATGGCGCTATGGCTTGGATTAGTTGTGCCAGCATAGAAGCTCGATTAGACTCAGATCTGGGGAATTTGAACTGTTCGTAAAGTTCCTCAAACTATTCAAGGGTAATGTAAGTACCAAATGGGCACTTAGTCCACAACTTTGTAGGTGGCATGTGTCAAGTTTTTCTATTGGTTTCCAAACTTTCCATTACTTAAAACACTTACATTCCCATTGTGGCCATTTGTAAAATGGATAAGGATTAGCATGGGACCCTGACCAAAGCTGGCAAATCCATAGGGGGGTCAATTTTCTCCCATCATCAGAGGGCCATTTTTTTTTCTGAAAGACTTCATCCTAGGCATCACTGTGGCAACACTGTGACTGTAGGAGACAGACGAAAACTTTGGCTGGAGTGCCCCTTTTAACACCAGTCGCTGTAAGTTTGTTGACTTCCTCATATCTTGCCTCAGTAACGCTGTCCACAATGCAGCGAGACCATAGATATATGCTTGCAATCATAAAAATTGAAACGGCTCCAGGCTATTGATGCACTAAATGTCTAAAGTCTGCCCATATCCATTACTTTAATGTCCGTAATGGGATTCCTGGGAGGACTGTGCTTTGAAGAGGACATGCCACTACACTGTAAAACTTAGTCAAATAGCACTATAAAAGAGTAGTATGCTACAACACCAATGCAGTTTCAGGGTCAGTGTACATGTAAGGACAAGATATCCCTCTGAAATTAAACTTAATATTTTATCTTATTTGCAATGGCCAGATCAAACTACAACTTAAAGAGTATGTAGACTTTGTTTAAGATATATCATTGTGGATAAAACAAATATAAACTCATCATCAAAAAAATAATTGCACCCAGAAGGTACTATTGAGAAGGAAGGTAAAGATTACCAGGAACAATAAATAATGATAAATTTACACTGATATGGGCAACATTTACTGAGCTACACATACAGAAGTAGTGTCTCTTAGTATGGCGTTGGGCCGCCATGTTTGCTAACACATCATGCCAGACGTCTTAGCAGAGATTGTAAAGTTTCCGAATGGTGTCCTGTGATAATCCATCCCATGGAGCTTGAATGTTGACATGCGACATGTAACAACAAACCCTTCATGACCATAATGCTTCCATACATGGATACGTTGGTCCTCTCCAAGAACATAAAATCAGGACTCATCACTGAAGAGAACACACTGCTATTCTGAGTCACTCCATGACAGTCTGGAACAACACCATTGCAGACTTTGGCGACGTTGATGTGGTGTTAAGGGGAGTCATCGTAACGGTGTCTGTGAATGTAGCCCTGTGTCGTGCAGTCATCTGCCAATGGTGCTGGCACTCATAGGGGGCATCACTGTTTGCTGAATGTCCAGACACGTACAATGATAAGGTCCCTGCTAGCTTGCATCATATGCATGGCCAAGCGTGACATTTAAATCATTCACACGTCTCTTGATGTCAGACCTACCCACCAAGTTTCATTCCCACTGACCCACTGTCAGTTAATTCTTCTGGGTGCAGCTATTTGTTTTCGTTGTCAGTAGTTTTTTTTTTATTATTTGACACTGAGTTGATGAGATGTATCATTTTCAGTCTAAATGGCCTTTAAGTACAGTTATTCACTTTTCAATAACAAGAAAAAGCATAAAACATATATTTGACAAAAACTCTGTTCTGTCAAAGCATATACATCACCACACTCACATTTGTGTGTCTCTACAGGACTTTGTTGATGACTTAATAGAAGAGTTTTACCTTGTCATAAATGAAAACAAATATGCCCGCTGGTGAGATAGATGTTCACCACCTCCAAGACCAGTCAAACACTGTTTCAGAATGACCCTGTTTTTCATTTAGGTTTTCTTCTCTAAATGTTAAAAAGGACATTGTAGATATTTATTTGTTCATACAAATATTTTTATCACTTTTTAATCCTTTAGTAATCTGGACATTTAGACTGCATATAGCAATATAGCAAATGATTTTAGTTTAGTTTAGTTTGTGTAGTTTGTCTAATGTGTATTTAGGTGGATGAGCCATGAAATTATTGATGTCATTATTCAGTGAATTTAATGGATTTTGCACCAGATTTTAAACTTAAGCAACAAATATTTTTTTTAATTATTATTTAAACTAAAATCCAAACATTGACTGTCTTCTGCCTCTCACAATCAAAGGAATCACAAGCACATGATTTATGCCAGGTTTGCCTTTACCCGTACTTACACATATAAACCCGTCAGTCATTCCTGTTTTTCATAATACACATTTATTTTTTATTTTTTCTTTGCATACACATATAATACATATCCTGATCTAAACCCTATAGAGTATATAAATACATGAGTCACATTCTATACTGTTATTAATATTTTAGCGTTACATTTATGGCTGATTGGCCATGTGGTGAATAAATCATGGCTGATAATGGTTAGTGATGTAATATGCAGTAATATAACTCCAGCTCTAGGTGTGTGCTGCTCTCAGGCTTTAACAGGCCCCTGCTGTTAGTCTTCAGAGTCCATGTAAAACTGTGTCTTACTCCAGCTCATTTTGGGGCCATGTGGTAGTGAGACTGGGGAAGTGAAGTGTGTAGTGTGTAGGATAAAGGTGTTTTTCATCTACTAAAGTATCTTTGTGCTGTTTTTTCCATTGGCTGTTAGTCCAGTACTAAAGTTCCATTGTGTTTGGTACCTGTTCTGGATTGCTACCAAAAGGATGGGGCTAGCAGTACTGTTCAATGTCAATGTCAATGCTGTTTCTTTATTTAAAGCACATTTTTAAAACAAACAAATTGACCCAAAGGCTGTAACGAATAGACAGACAGTACTAAAACAACAAAAGATCACTACATTAAAAGCCAAAGAATAAAAATTAGATTTTCGGGATTTAAAAACTAGCAGTGTAGTGGCTAGCGAACAGGGTAGTCACTCATTCCATAGTTTAGGGGCTATAACTGAAAAGGCACGATCACCCCTGTGCTTCAGCCTGGATTTAGGGACCACCAGAAAAAGCTGATCAGCAGATCTGAGTGACCTTGATGGAATGTATGGCTGCAAAAGCTCAGAGAGATAGGTTGGAGCTAAGCCATTCAATGACTTATAAACAAAGAGAAAGATCTTAAAGTCAATCCTAAAACAGACAGGAAGCCAATGAAGGGAAGCCAATATGGCCGATATGTGTTCTCATTTACGTGTTCTTGTTAAAAGACGAGCAGCGGCATTTTGAACCAACTGTAGCCATGCGATGGAGGCCTGACCAACACCAGCATAAAGCCCATTACAATAATCAAGTCTGGATGAAATAAAAGCAAGCAAAAAATGGCTTGACCTTAGTTAAAAGCATTAGCTGAAAGAAACTGGATTTAATGACAGAATTTATCTGTTTGTCTAACTTAAAATTACTGTCTATCATCACCATAATTTTTTGCATAAGGTCTTACATAGGTGTCCAAAGAACATAAGTCCTTATAAGGGGCCTCAGTGACACTACTGGGTCCAAAAATCAACACTTCAGTTTTACTTTCATTGAAATAAAAAAAAAATTTAAAGCCATCCACACTTTGATGTCCTCAAGACAGTCTAGCAGCATTTTTAAGGAGTTTGTATCTCTTCGTCGTAGAGGCAAATAGATTTGGGTCACTACTGATTGGCTAAGCATACTACATCACACAAGTCAGTCAACAACACACAGCACTTGCCTTTTTAACACAAAAAGACAGAGGAAACGAAACTGTTGAACAATGTAGAGATGCACATCCCATGATTCTTTTCTACATTCATATCAACACATGAATCACAACAGGCTTTGAAATAAAACTGCTCAGTTTTTGTGTTGAAATCAGGCTGACTGTCATGGCTGATGTGTGTCAGGACAGCGGGATTATCATCTCACTTACAGAGGCATAAAACGCGTATAGCACAATTGCAGAGGTTAAAGACAATATGGCGGAGCAGCTGAAAGACAACAGTCACTGTGAATGACAGTGAGCAACATTACAGTGACTGTAACCAGCAGTTCATTCACTCCTTTACAATGAGAGGAGCGACAAGCAGGAGCAGAGCTGAATTCCCCACTGACATTCAGAAATACCTGCAGAATCAGCTTCAGCTCCTGTAAGAGGCGGTGGAGCTCCTCGTGTTGTATTGTTTGCAGAGAGGTATGTACACAGTGTAACAGTTTTCAGAGCGTTTAGAGAAATATGCTCAGATAGGGCATGAAACATAGCATCTGTTATTTCATCTGACATCATTTACAGTGTGAAGAGGCCCTTATTGCTAGTCTGGGCATTTCAGTAATAGCAGTGCTGGTGTTCTTTAAACATGCCTCTTGGATTCTTTATGTTAGCGTCGTGGCCATGACATCTGGGCATAAATGAGTTTGGTTTAGATTTTGATAGTCTGACGGCAGACTGGTCCTGTAATGTCAATGTTACTTTAAATGTTCTCGTGTTGTTTATCCCGTACACTGTACAAGCAGTATAAGAAGGATGCCATTATCAACCAGTGTCACCAAAAGAGGCCTCCCAGTACCCATGGTGCAGTTAGCAAATTCCATCCATTCCGGATGTAGCCAAAGCAACTGCTGTTCTGGCCTCATTCAGCAAGACCCCACACTGTAGTACCTATCATCTGTCCCTGGAATGTGCCTAAATTCAGTAAATTCTGGCTGCCCATAAATGGCACCCTTACCAATGTCAGATGCTTCAACACCTGACCAAGGACGACCCAGACTATAAAATTTACAAAACTGATGACACAGCAACTTCAGTTAAACCCTGCATGTCCACAATCTTGACTGTTGGGTCACTCTGCACATGTTGGAAAATTTGTTAGTTCTCTCTCTCAGTGGTTTAATGTAGGTCCCCCAGAACCCTCATGTCACTGGTGCGTGCCTTCTAACCATTGCCGCCAACCATGTGCTATGTTAGTATCCGCATAACTGGTATAGCAACTGCTTTCAAACTCCTCTCTGAGTCATATTTCACCAGCAAAGGATGCTACCAACACAACGACACTGGTCAGAAAGGAGCACACACACAACAAGATGACCTTATATTGTCAGTCAGGTACAGCAATAAGACCTGCACTCGCCTGCCTCACATGCACAGCTTTCATGTCTCACGACATCAGACCTACCTACCAATTCTCATTCTTGTTGGTTGGTTCTTTCTGGGTTCGATGGTGAGTGTATATATACAGGAGTGTATATATACAGGATAAATAGGGCATTTTTAATGTTGTCTGTATGACCATCCCAACTGTGGAAAAACACAGAACGAATGGTATAACAATTTCACTACAGTATCCAAAAACAGGAAAAACACTCAGTGACTAAAACAAGGCTTCAGGTTGCATCCTATGGCAGTAAAGTGGGCGTGGAGTGGGAGGGGCTTGTGCTGTGAACCCACATGTGAGGTTTTCTGATCGTGTTGCAATTTCTGGGGGATATAACAGGATCGGAACACTATATAAACTGATTTTATGGTATTTCAAGACATTTTAACAAACATAAAAAATCAGAATTTAAACTCAGAATCATTTTCCTTTAAACCCCCCAAAAAACAATGAGCCCTACCAAACACGGACAAAATCTTTTTTTTTTTTTTTGCGTGCATGCTTTGAGCTTAGGAGGTATGCAGAAAGATGCCTTTACTCTGGTCAAAAATATAAAAGGTTATTTAAAATCTCATTTTCAGTCCTTTTGGATTCATATGGTATGAATAGACATTATTATTATTATATCTAACATTTATACTATATCTAAACTAATTAAACTAATTATTATATCTGCTTGTGTAGAAATGTGCACTTTTGACTGGTAAAACGTGTATAAATATAAATGTCCTTTTATTTAGTTTTTTGTTCAGTTGTGTATAAAATGGGTTTATAAATTTGTCCAATTGTTATTGAGAGAGGCCTGTAATTATTGAGGAGACAAACAAAAGATTGAGAAGATTTTTTGGTAGTACAATTACTGCTTTGTTTTCTGAAGTCTACACAAGGTTTGTGCCATAATTCCTCCATGGAAGCATGTGATTTTTCGGGGGCTGCGTGCTGGGCAACACGATTGCTTGTAGATGGGGTATTGAGAACTGGCTGGCAGATATGTCTTAAACTCCTTTGTTCGAAAGCTGATTTTTGAAACGTTTTCTGTCTCTGAAAGTAAATCACAACAAACATGTACTGCCCCTCAGTGGTATGGTCTTCTGTTGGAGCCTGTAAAACACAAGATGTTTCACTGGTCTCTAGCAAACTTTACTAGATATGGACTGGCCTTAAGCAGTGGAGGACCCACATCCCGTGTTTTGTAGCCTTTGAGAGTTCGGTGCCCAGACTTTGTGTGGGAATTAATTTGTGGTTCGGGATTTGTCCTTACCGACTGCATCACAGGTTTGCATTGCAGCCCCAGATCGGAGGGAGATTAGTTAGTGTTCGTTGTGTCCTGATTATTTCCCACAGTAGGATTTCTTCACATCAAGCTGCTTGCCTTATTGCAGTCAGTCTTCCCAGCCAGGGTGCAGGTCTACAATTTCGGTTTCTGGTGTCCTCCGACAGCTCTTTCGTCTTCACCATAGTGGAGTTTGGAGTGTGAGTGTTTGAGGTTGTTGTCCTTTTATTCTGTTATCGACTTCAAACAGGTGACTTTATTACATGTAATGTTTGGGGGAAAGAGGAGCCTCTTAAAAAAGAAGTTACAGGTCTGTGACAGCCAGAAATCTTGCTTGTTTGTTATTGACCAAATACTTATTTTCCACCATTATTTGCAAATAAATTCTTTAAAAATCAGACAAAATCACTTTCTCAATTTTTTTCCACATTTTGTCTCTCATAGTTGAGGTCTACCTATGATGTCAATTACAGGCCTCTCTCATCTTTTTAAGTGGGACAACTTGCACAATTGGTGACTGACTAAATACTTATTTTCCCCACTGTATGAGATGGCAGATATGTAAAAAAGCTGATTTTCCTGCTCTGGAAAGTAAATACAACTACTGCCCCTCCCCCATCCACCGGGACCCCCACACCCATGTTTTTATCTGACAGGAACGTTTGTGTTTTACCGACTGCATCACTGTGCACCCTTGAAACTGTAATTATAGGGCTTGTGGTACTGAAATGATCTGGTCTGCTGAGATCGGGGGTGATTTGCACTGTTCTGGTCGGTGCGATTGTTTATGTTGTTTCATTGTTTCAGCGGTTTCTACAGATGCTTCACTCCAGAGATATACGGTACTACTAGAAAAGTGGAGCCATAGATAATTCCAGCTCAAATGTGCTGTGAAAATGCACCATCAGCCAGCAGTAAATAGAATTTATGGAGTGGCTGGAAAACATCTGAACTTTTTTCACAGGTTTTCATTACACTAAAAATTATATAAACAAAAAAATATGACTAGACTTTACCTGCCCGTATCTCACAACAGAATTTACACTGTCCTCAACTAAACAGCGTGTATGTGTGGGAGCTAATGAGAGAGAGAGAGAGAGAGAGAGAGAGAGAGAGAAAGAGAGAGGGAGAGAAAATATGACGGGGAATCAGAGCGAGTGAGAAAGTGACAGAAAGACAGAGCAAAAATCCTTTTTTTTTTTTGTGTGCATGGTTTGAGCTTAGGAGGTCTGCAGAAAGATGTCTTTACTCTGGTCAAAAATATAAAAGCTTATTTATAAAAGTGACATCTCATTTTCAGTCCTTTTGGATTCATATGGTATGGATAGACATTATTATTATTATTATTATATCTAACATTTATATTATATCCAAACTAATTACACTAATTAGGAGAGAGAAAGACAGAGCGAGAACGAGAGAGAATAAGAGGGGGAATCGGAGCGAGTGAGAAAGTGACAGAAAGACAGAGCAAAAGAGTGGTAGAAAAAGAAAGCAAGAACAAGAAAGAAAGAAGGAGAGAAGGAGAGAAACAGAGAAAGAGATACAGAGATCAGGAAGGAGAAAAAAATACATAAAAAAAATTATATAAATATACATATATATATATATATATATATATAGAGAGAGAGAGAGAGAGAGAGAGAGAGATAGAGAAAACAAGGTAGAGAAAGAGAGCAATTAAAAGCAAGAGAGAGAGAGAGAGACTAAAAAGCGAAACTAAAAGAAACATAGAGACAGTAGGAGGGAGGAAGAGAGAGACAGAGAATGAGCGAGGGAGTCTTTGTTTGAGCTGGGGAACCTCCTCAGATCCTCCTGGCTTTGAGATGAGAAGATTTCCCCAGCTGTGAGGTCTTGTCCAGGGGCAAAACTCAAATAAATAAACTGAGCTCGGACGCGATGACAGGGACTCGCTGCCTGAAGCCCATGCTGCGCGTGTGTGCACTGGACAAGGGACAGGAGCAGTAACGGAAATAAATGATGTCATGTAGGGCTTAGGGTTTTTCTTAAGGCCTCAGTGTCAAAATGTAATAGTGCCCTGAATCTGTACC